>CM075978.1:67967475-68009975 GCA_038087875.1 Malacoraja senta
TGGACCAATCTTCTGGAATTTTCTGAGGATGTAACTGCAAAAATGGACAAGGGGGAGCCAGTGGATGTAGTGTACCTGGACTTTCAGAAAGCATTTGATAAAGTCCCACATAGGAGATTAGTGGGCAAAAATTAGAGCACATGGTATTGGGGGTAGGGTGCTGACATGGATAGAGAAGTGGTTGTCAGACAGGAAACAAAGAATAGGGATTAACGGGTCTGTTACGACTCCCGAAAGCCGGTACTTCAGAGCCGCTTAACATAAGTTCAAAAAAAAGTTTAATTATTTCAATGGGACACAAAAAACCCAAACCTGATTCAAACAACCCAGTCAGGGATATGGATGGACTAACAAACAATTTAACTGTGCTCCAGCCAGCCACGTGATGGACCGTCGAACCGGAGTCTCTAACCTGCCTAAAGATATATAACCCTGAAACAAAATACCGAAAACTCTAAGGTCAGCCCTTATTCATCCCAATGCAACATTTGTTAATCAGTAATCGTGAAAGTACACCAAGTTCTATGCCATGCGGCCAGGCCTTCTGCAGCTCACTCCAGCAGTCAGCTCACAGTCAGGGTCGACGACGAAGAGAGGGAATCCTGGGTAGACTCTGGTATTTATGCTTCAGATGAGTCACCCGTCACCTGACGCAGCTTGGCCAATCGGGTACAGGAGCCTTTTAACCCTTTGATTCCCGACTCACATCCACAAGGCCTGTACTCTGGAAAGAAACAGAGAAAGGTCAGTACATAGCATTCACCGGGGGGGGGGGAAGCGCCTAACACCCCCACCCAAAGATACTGAATAAGTTTCGGAAGAAGAGAGAAAAAAAACACCACCAAATCCCAGAAACTATTCAGGAGCTAAACTCCACTGGCGCGACAAGGCGTCAGCCAAGACATTATCCTTGCCACGGATATGCCTGACCTCCAGGTTGTAGTCTTGCAGCTGCAAACTCCAGCTCATTAACCGCCGGTTCTTATTCTTCATACTATGCAAAAATACCAACAGATTATGATCCGTGAGGCCGATGACAGGGACATTCGAGGAGCCAACATAAACCTCGAAATGATTCAGAAACATCAACATAGCAAGGGTCTCTTTCTCAATGGTGGAGTACCACTTCTGATGCCGATTAAACTTCTTAGAGAAGTACGAAACTGGATGCTCCACCCCATCTGAATCATCCTGTAGAAGAACTCCCCCAACCTCACGATCACTGGCATCCACTGCCAGCTTAAATGGACGCTCAAAATCAGGTGCCGCAAGCATAGGTGCGCGCACCAGAAGACTTTTAGTATGATCAAAGGCTTGTTGACACTCTGCGGACCACACAAACGCTACCTTCGGACTCAGCAAATCCGTCAAAGGGGCAGCCACCGCAGAGAAGTTTGGACAGAATCCCCTATAGTACCCAACCATAGCCAGATACCTACGGAGTTCAGTCCTCGAGGTTGGAGCAGGAAATGCGACAATATGCTCCACCTTTTCCTTAAGAGTACGAACCTGACCCCGGCCCACCACCTTACCCAGATACGTTACCGTGGCCTGGCCAAATTCACACTTCCCCAGATTGATAGTTAGCTTTGCCTCCGCTAGACGATGAAATACCTCCTTCAGATGACCGATGTGTTCGATCCACGACCTGGAGCACACAACCAAATCATCAAGGTATGCCTCACAGAAGGTCAAACCAGACAATACAATGTTGACCAATCGTTGGAAAGTTGCCGGCGCATTGCGCATCCCAAATGCCATTACTGTGTACTGCAGAAAGTTATCAGGCGTAACGAACGCAGAGATCTCCCTCGCCCGCCAATACCCTGTTAACAAGTCCAACTTAGACACAAACGATGCACTTCCCACACGATCCACGCAATCCTCCATTCGTGGGAGAGGATAGCAATCCGGCTTAGTTACACCGTTCACTTTCCAAAAGTCCGTGCAACACCTGTCCTCCCCATTTGCCTTCGTAGCCAGTAGACACGGAGAACTCCACGGACTACAACTAGGTTCAGCAATGCCATGCCGCAGCATATAGTCCACCTGACTCCCTAGACGATGACGCCTGTCAGGGTTGACCCGATACGGATGCTATTTAATTGGCGCAGCACCGGCCACGTCAATGTCATGCTGCAGCACAGACGTCTGAGAAGGCACATCCGAGAACAGTGACCCATTTGACTCCACCAAAGCAAGCAGATCACCCCGCTGACTTTCAGTCAAATGAGACAACCGCAAGGGAAGCGACTCCAAAGCCTCAGAGTTACACAGCCTTCCCTGCGCCACTGCCACAGACAACCGTGCCTCACCCACATCACCACCCGTGTCAGGGGGCAGCACCACTGCAGCCAAAACAGGCTTAGATGAAACCGAAGGACACAGCACCTCCCCATCAACCTCCACAGGCTCCTGCTCATGGTACTGCTTCATCATGTTGACATGACAAAGCTGAGTCTTACGCCTTCGATCAGGGGTACCAATAACATAATCCCTTTCACCAACCTTCTTAACCACCTGATAGGAACCGCTATACCGAGCCTGCAGACTGGAACCAGGAATAGGCAACAACACCATGACCTTGTCACCTGGAGAAAAATTCCTACTAGAAGCCTTCCTGTCGAACCACCCCTTCATCCTAGACTGAGCAGCAGCAAGATTATCCATTGCCAGTTCGCATGCCCTCCTCAGTCTAGACCGAAAGGTACAGACGTGGTCTAAAATACTATGTTTTGTATCCTCCTGCAACCATTTCTCCTTTAGGACCCTCAACAGACCACGTACAGTATGCGCGAACACCAGGTCAGCAGGACTGAACCCTAAAGACTCCTGCACGACCTCACGCACCGCAAACATAACCAGATGAACCCCTTCATCCCAGTCCCTTTCAAACTCCAGGCAGTAAGTCCTCAACATCGATTTCAGTCTGGTAAAACCTCTCGAGAGCTCCCTGGCTCTCGGGGTGATACGCACTGGAGTAACAATGCTTAATATCCAGCAACTTCATTACCTGACCAAAAACCTTCGACATGAAGTTGGAACCTTGGTCACTCTGCACCACCTTGGGCAAACCGAACAACGAAAAAAACGTAGTGAGAGACTTCACAATGGTAGGGGCAGTAATTCTACGCAAAGGGACCACCTCCGGAAAGCGGGTAGACGCACACATTATTGTCAATAAAAACTTGTTGCCCACCTTTGTCCGAGGTAGAGGACCCACACAATCAACTAGAATCCGCTCAAACGGCTCACCGACCACAGGGATTGGATATAAAGGCGCAGGAACAATCGATTGGTTCGGCTTTCCTGCCACCTGGCAAATGTGACAACCCCTGCAATGCTGTTTCACGTCCTTTTTCAACCCTGGCCAAAAAAAATTCCGTAAGATACGGTCATACGTCTTATTGACCCCCAAATGTCCACCCAGAGGACCATCATGAGCCAAACAGAGTATCTCGTCCCAATACCGACGAGGTATCACAATCTGATCAACCACGCTCCAATCATCATGCCCAGATATATCCAAGGGAGACCACTTTTGTAGAGCCGTGCATGTTCCTTTAACATGGTGACCTCACTTCTACTAACCACTCCCCATTAGCTTCAGTATAAATGTAACCTTCCCACCCCTAGCTCGCTCTCTAGCTCCGGTAATGGACCACGAACAGCTAGGGCAATATGTGTGTATACGAATGCAATGTATGCAATAAACTAGAGTGAAGACACCCTGTGTTTGGACAGTCTTTACATGGTGTCAGAAGTGGGATCCTGCGTCTCCTGTTCATCGGGTTTGTTTTCTTTTCTCCAAGTGTTTATTTTCCTTTCCAACTATTTAAGTACTATGGCCACCTCGTGTCGAAAGCCTGACGTTCTGGTGTTTGACTCGGACATCGTCCACCGGTGGACTATTTTCCGGCGCGACTTCCAGCACTATGTCGCCATCGCTCATCCTAATATTACCCCTGCGATTACAGCACATCTGCTCCTCAACCTGGCTGGCCCGGAGGCCATGGAACGTTCTGAATCTTTTGAGTACGCCGATGGTGAGAATGCAGAGGACCCCGTGTGTCTCATCAATAAATTTGCCGCGCTGTGTGACATTCCCACCAACTCCATTCTAGAGCGGTTCAAGTTTTTCAGCAGGCGCCAGAAACCCGGGAGCACATCGATACCTTCGTGGCATCGCTGCGTCACCTGGCCCGGCGTTGCCACCTGGAGACGTTGACCCCCGATCAGTTGATCAGAGATGTCCTAGTTCACGGTCTACAGGACGTGAAGCTACGGGCTGAGCTTCTGAGAAAGCCGGACCTCACTTTAAACGACGCTTTGCATGCCTCTCGCATGTCTGCTGCTGTCGACGCCGTATCTCCCCCTGAAGCTGAGGACATTAACTATGCCGGTGCTGCTGGACGTCCGCGGCGCGATGGCCCGCCACGCCAGCGTAGCACCCCTGCGCCTGCAAGGGTCAACCCTCGCCGATGCCCAAACTGCAACTTTGTCAATCATCAATTTGATGTTTGCCCTGCTCTGGGCAAGATTTGTAATTTATGTAAGAAGCTTAATCACTTCTCCGCAGCGTGCCGTTCCAGGGGCCAGCCTGTCCCTGCTCTGAGAAAGAGTCTACACAGCCTGACTGCTACTGACAGTGTTTATGACTCCGAATACCTTTCCAGTCGAACTCCCTGATTCTGATAACAGCTCCTCCCATGATGAATCGCTTGTTTTTTCAGTCCTGGGTGCACATGCTGTGATAGCTGATCCATCAGTTCGAGTTACTGTGAATGGGATGACCTTCTCTGCTAAGGTAGATACGGGGGCGTTTACGAATATTATGTCGTTAAGTCTTTTTCAACAGATAAGAGCTGGTGAGAACATTACCGCTGATCACTCCCGCCTCCGTGCATATGGGGGGAGCATGCTATTCCCAGTCGGCAAGGCCACCCTTATCTGCTCAGTTCTGAAGGCCTCTCGGCCCCTCTCTTTCCTCCTGCTGGAATCTGAGAATGTTACTCTGTTGGGCGCCCGTGCGTGCCAGGACCTCGGTTTGGTGTCCTTCCACCACGACATCCACCCGGTGCAGACCCCCATGGATCCCATGTGCGAGTACCCCGACCGTTTTGACGAAGTATTGGGCAAACTACCCTGCAAGTACGAAATCGAGGTGGACCCGGAGGTCCATCCGGTAGTCCGCCCTCCTCACCGCGTCTCCTTTGCTATGAAGGACAAGGTGGAGTCCACTCTACGCCAGATGGTGGCCATGGGCATCATCAAGGAAGTGAGCGATGCCACCCGGTGGGTCTCCACCATGGTCGTTGCTGCTAAGAAGGACAAGAGTGAGATTCGAATCTGTATCAACCCCAAGGACCTAAACCTTGCCATCAAGCGCCCGCACTACCCCATGCGAACGGTGGAGGATGTCGCTGCAAAGGTTGGCCCGGCCACTGTATTCTCTGTCCTCGATGCCAAGAACTCTTTCTGGCTGATTCCGCTGGATGAACGTTCATCTTTACTGACCACGTTTGGTACACCTTTCGGCAGGTTCCGTTTCCTCCGCATGCCTTTCGGGATCAATTCTGCCAGCGAGGTTTTCCAGCGCACCATGGAACAGCTATTTGCAGGTCTGCCGTGTGCTATCATCGTTGATGACATCTTGGTGTACGGGAGGGACGTCGCTGAGCACGACCTCCACCTCCGTCTGGTCCTGGATCGGGCTCGGGAAATCAACCTCAAACTGAACCCCAAGAAGTGCCGTTTCCGCGTCCCGGAGGTCACCTACGTGGGCCACGTTTTTACGGCCGAGGGTCTGAAACCAGACCCACAGAAGACAGCTGCGGTCTCAGAGATGCCAGCTCCGGTCAACGTGCCAAGTCTGCAACGCTTCTTGGGCATGATGAACTATCTGGGGAAATTTATTCCCGACCTCAGCGAGCTGAGTGCGCCCCTGAGGGAACTGACCAAGGTGGACACTGCCTGGGTTTGGTACCCGCTACATCAGGCAGCCTTCGATGACTTGAAATCCCGGCTGGTTCGCGCCCCCACTCTGAAGTTCTTCGACTTAAAGCACCCTATCGTCATTACCTGCGATGCATCAAGTTTCGGTCTCGGTGCCGCCTGCCTGCAGATCCACGACCGCCTGCAGCTACCTGTCTCCTACGCCTCCCGCACCATGACCCCAACCGAGCAACGCTACGCTCAGATCGAGAAAGAGCTCCTTGCCGTGGTGTTTGCCTGCTCGTAGTTCAGGGACTACATTATAGGCAACACCTTCACTATCGAAACCGACCACCAGCCGCTGGTCACGATCTTAAACAAACCGATCCACGTTGCCTCTTCCCGTTTGCAGCGTATGATGCTGCAACTCCAACGCTTCACGTTTCAAATCGTGTACCGCAAGGGCAAGGACATGTTTGTGGCAGACACGCTGTCCCGCGCACCGCTGGCTTCTACAGCCCGCCACCCGTACGAGTCATCCGACCTGATGGTGCTAAACGTCAAACTTCATGCCCTCCCAGCAGATGCAGTCCCTGATTCACCACACCGCCAATGATCCTGCCCTGCAACAGCTTATAGACGTCATCCGTCGCGGCTGGCCTGACCGTCGCTCACCCTTGCCGGCTGGTGCTGCGCCCTACTTCCTAGTCCGGGACGAACTTGTGCTGCAGGGAGGCGTGGTGGTGAAGGGCCACAAGGTTGTGGTGCCTGCCGCTCTGCGGGACCACTATTTCCAAACTGCCCACAACAGCCATCCCGGTGCCGATGCCACCCTGTCCCAGGCCCAGAGCCAATTTTATTGGCCCAGCATGGCACAGGACATCCGGGAGAGGGTCTCTGCCTGCTCCACCTGCAATACCCTCTCTCCCCACCAGCAACGCCAGCCACTCCTGCAACAGACTGCCCCTGCCCTGGCGTGGATGGCGGTCGCTACGGACATATTTGAGTGGCGTGGCAAACATTTCCTGGTCCTGGTCGACTCTTACTCCAGCTGGTTCGAGATTAAGCGTCTGCACTCCTTCACTTCTGCTGCGGTCATCGGGACGTTGCAACCCCTCTTTGCAACCTTTGGCATTCCTGTGACTGTGCAGTCTGACAACGGGGGCCAGTTCACGAGTGCTGAGTTCCGCGCATTCGCCGCCGCCTACAACTTTCGCCACATCACCAGCAGCCCGGAGTACCCGCAGAGCAACGGCCTTGCTGAGCGCGCCGTCCGCAGTGCCAAGGAGCTGCTGGAACATTGCAGACTGTCGCATTCGGATTTTTATCTCGCTCTACTGAATCTCCGAAATATTAGTCGCGACCCTGCCATGGGCTCACCGGCTCAACGGCTCATGTCCCGCACCACTCGCCCTCCAATCCCTGTCTCCCAGCGGTCGCTGCGGCCCGCAGTCCGCAGCCCTGCTGCTGTCCAGAAGCGTATTACCCAGAAACAGGTCGTCCAGAAGCGCTCCCACGACAAGTCATGCCGTCCCCTTCAGCCCCTCTTCGAGGGCCAGGTCGTCCGGATGCAGTCCCCCTCCAGACACCACCGCTTGGCTGTTGTCGTCGGCTTTGCCGACTCTCCGCGCTCTTACCTGGTTGACTACGAGGGCACAATCTACCGCCGGTCCCGCCAGCATTTGCTGCCGGTCAACGAGCCCGCTCCGCCTCCCGCAGCCCCTTTTGCTCCCCCGGTTGCCGCCTCGTTGCCTCCCGCTCCTCTGCCCTCGCAACCCTTGGCGCCCCGTTCTCCCGCTGCTCCTCCTGGCCCCCCCCATCAGCCATCTCCCGCTCGCGTGCCTGTTGCGGTGCCCTTGTCTCCTCCCCGGTCTCCTCGTTCTCCCCCTCCTGCTCACTCCCCTCTCGGTTCACCTATCGCCGCTCCTGCCCCGGTGCCCACTCTACCTTCGAAGGGGGGGGGAGGCGGGCTGCATACCCGCTTCGGGCGTCTGGTCAAGCCGCCTGAACGTTACGGGGAGTTTGCTTGAATGTTTTGAGTTTTTTCCTGACGATGTACGCGCGGGTTTGTGCCTAGCGTATGAGTCGTGGTCTCACTGTCATCATTGCTATGTTTCCCTTTTCAAGGGGAAGGATGTAGAGCCGTGCATGTTCCTTTAACATGGTGACCTCACTTCTACTAACCACTCCCCATTAGCTTCAGTATAAATGTAACCTTCCCACCCCTAGCTCGCTCTCTAGCTCCGGTAATGGACCACGAACAGCTAGGGCAATATGTGTGTATACGAATGCAATGTATGCAATAAACTAGAGTGAAGACACCCTGTGTTTGGACAGTCTTTACAACTTTCGCATCAGTAAGCCCTCCCTTAGAAAATACCCCCTTGCTGTGGAATCCATATCCCCCTCAGGCACCGCGCAGTCGAACAGATCAGATAAACCTGGATCACTCTTTTGCTCCTCAACCAGCCGGTCACGTGACAGCGACACCAGCTCATTTCCAGACCCTATCCCACCTTGAGATGTAGAAACACCCTTCACAACACAGGATCCATCATCCTGTACCCCAAAATGCTCTCACTCAGGTCCACTACATCCTCAAACTTCGCCTGGCTCTTAGCCATAGCCCTCATGACAGCACAAGCTGCGAAGACCCTCGGATGCTGAATAGCCAATCTATCAGGACTCTGCACCATCGGAACAGCCGTCACCTCAGGAGTAACTAAAACTCTACCTCCTGCCAAGTCATTCCCCAAAATTACAGAAACTCCCCCAACGGGAAAACACGGCCGTAACCCAACAGTTACCCGGCCTGAAACCAACTCGGACTCGAGACTCACGGTATGCAAAGGCACTACCATGCCATCCATCCCGAATCCTACCACAGGGACACTTGACCCAACTGATGATTCCCCAGAAAACGGCAGTACACTCTCCAATATAAAGGACTGAGTAGCACCAGTATCACACAAGATGGATACTGGAACTCTATCGCCCCCATCCTCCAGAGAAACAAACCCATTCATGATGAACGCAGAATAATCCCTACACTCATCAGACTCAGGCACCTCAGGTACCACAGGTGCCTTCTGTGTACCCACCAAATCCACAGGCTTTGCATGTTTCTGCTTCAGAACGGGACACGCCTTTAACATGTGCCCTCTCCCTCTACAATAGTAGCACACAGGACCTTCGTTAGTCCTCAAATTTCCGTCAACCTTATTAGCTCGGACCTCCCCCTGTACCAACGTGCTGCCACTTGCAGGCACAGAAACACCTTTGACACTGCCACCGGCGACACCACCACGATCAACCGGCCGTGCACCAAAACTATAGGATCGCCCAACAAAATCAGTTTTATGAGTCAATACAAACTCATCTGCCAACACCGCGGCCTTAGACACCTCATTCACCTTCTGCCCATTAAGGTAAGTAGTAACCCTCTCAGGGAGACAGTTCTTAAAGTCTTCCATAATCATCAAGGCCCGCAGTTGTCCAATATCCTTCACTCCTTGAGAAGCGCACCACCTGTCAAAAAGTGCCTCCTTCTCCCTTGGAAACTCCACATAAGTCTGACTATCAAATTTCCTAAAGCGCCGGAATTTTTGGCGGTACGCTTCGGGAACCAACTCATACACTCTGAGGACGGCAGATTTTACAATTTCATAGTCAAGGCTATTGTCTACAGACAATGACGAATATACCTCACGCGCTTTACCAACAAGGACGCATTGCAACAGCAATGTCCACACGCCCTTAGGCCATTTCAGTGATATAGCCACTCGCTCAAACATAGTGAAATATTTATCAACATCATTTTCACTGAACGGTGGAACCAAACGAATATTTCTGCTCACATCAAACTCATGCTCTTTAGAAGAGAACCGGGAAATACCTCATTCTTTCTCCCGCAGCTGAAACTCAGCCCTTTTGGTTTCCTCCTCAAGCTCAAGCCGCTTCATTTCAAGAACATGAGCATGCATGAGCTCATCCTTTTTTAAGGCCATTCTCTGTGACTCAAGCTCCATCTCCTTCAGTTTAATGACGGCCTCCATGTTCTGAACTGGCTGTATAGATTTATGACTGTCAGGACTACTAGGCAACACCCCTCGGTCAACCAAAGCAGTCCATAATAACTTCTTAATTGACTGTTTATTAATAGAAAAGCCATATTTATCTGCCAGCAACTCTAAATTTGCCTTAGTACATTGATGAAACATCTCTAGGCTAGGAGTCTCAACAAACTCTTCCACCTTAAATTCCATTTCAAATGTAGCTCCAAACCACCAGCTAAACCCTGGGCACCAATGCTATCACAAACAGAGAAGAAAAATTTCCCTCACAACACAGACTACCTTAATCACCAGAAGCCTACCAAAAAAACAAAAAAAAACCGTCTAGGGTCCTCAAAGCTTAGGATGAGCCCCCATTTTGTTACGACTCCCGAAAGCCGGTACTTCAGAGCCGCGTAACATAAGTTCAAAAACCAGGTTTAAGTTAAAAAAAAAAGTTTTAATTATTTCAATGGGACACAAAAAACCCAAACCTGATTCAAACAACCCAGTCAGGGATATGGATGGACTAACAAACAATTTAACCGTGCTCCAGCCAGCCACGTGATGGACCGTCGAACCGGAGTCTCTAACCTCCCTAAAGATATATAACCCTGAAACAAAATACCGAAAACTCTAAGGTCAGCCCTTATCCATCCCAATGCAACATTTGTTAATCAGTAATCGTGAAAGTACACAAAGTTCTATGCCATGCGGCCAGGCCTTCTGCAGCTCACTCCAGCAGTCAGCTTACAGTCAGGGTCGACGACGAAGAGAGGGAATCCTGGGTAGACTCTGGTATTTATGCTACAGATGAGTCACCCGTCACCTGACGCAGCTTGGCCAATCGGGTACAGGAGCCTTTTAACCCTTTGATTCCCGACTCACATCCACAAGGCCTGTCGGGAAAGAAACAGAGAAAGGTCAGTACATAGCATTCACCGGGGGGGAGGGGGGGGGGGGAAGCGCCTAACAGGTCCCTTTCAGAATGGCAGGCAGTGACTAGTGGGGTACCACAAGGCTCAGTGCTGGGACCGCAGCTATTTACAATATACATCAATGATTTGGATGAAGGGATTCAAAGTAACATTAGCAAATTTGCAGATGACACAAAGCTGGGTGGCAGTGTGAACTGTGAAGGCTATGAGGATGCAGGGTGACTTGGACAGGTTGAGTGAGTGGGCAGATGCATGGCAAATGCAGTTTAGTGTGGATAAATGTGAGGTTATCCACTTTGGTAGCAAAAACAGGAAGGCAGATTATTATTGTGGAACTAGACTAAGTGAACCCCATTGGGTCCCAGTGACACAGAAGGCCTGTTCCCCCAACGCAACCCGGAGGTGTGTGTTTGTGTGTGGGTGGGGGGGGGGGATGTGTGTGTGGGTGGGGGTGGGGGGGTGTGGGCGGGGAGTTGTGGGGATGAGGGGGGTTGTGGTGGTGTGGAGGGGGTTGTGGGGGCAGGGGGGTTATGGGGCGGAGGAGGGTTGTGGGGGGCTGTGTGTGGGGTGTGTGTGTGGGGGGGTGTGGGTGGGGGGTTGTGTGGTGGGTGTGTGTGGGGTGTGTGTGTGGGGGTGTGTGGGCAGGGGGGTTGTGGAGATGGGGGGGGTTGTGGGAGCATGGGGGGGTGTGGGGGCAGGGGGCTGTGGATGGGGTGTGTGTGGGGAGGGGTGTGTGGGGCTGGAGGGGAGTTGTGGGGGAGAGAGGTGTGTGGGCGGGGGGGAGTGAGCTCGGAAAAAAGACGGGGAAGAGCCATGGGGGTGAGGGGGGCATCACGGGGGAGGGGTAGGAGCCAGCAAGGGTCACCAGAGGGGTAGTGGCTGGAATTGGTGATGCAATGGGGACTCACAGTGGGCGCTGGTCACTGGCTCTTGTCCGCCACCGGGATCAGAATCTGCACTTTCCGTTTGGGCTGGGTCTCCCACGCTGGGCTGCTGGCTTGGGGCTGGGCTGCTTGGGGTCCCTCCGGAAACCTCCGCCGGCCATCCTCAGCTCCAGTAAAGATGCGATGGTGCAGGAAAGGGCGAACCGTCCCGGGGAGTGACAGGGGAAGAGACTAATCCGCGCGGCACTGACTGGCAAACTGAGAAGAGATTGATCTGCGCACGTGCGGCTTTTAAGATTTTTAAACCTCGCTAACGTTTATGACATTCAACCAATCAGAACAAAACTTGGTGCAATCGCAGCATAGGAGAACGGTGAGTGAACTGGCGAAAAATCGTAGCGCTATCGCGAACCATTGTTGCGCAAATAGTAAGACCGCCAAACCGGAAGATAATAAGATCAGAGTTTTATTTATGTATAGATTCTCTGCCGGTTCTCTGGATACTTTCAAGAGAGAGCTAGATAGGGCTCTGGGCTCTTAAAGATAGCAGAGTCAGGGGATATGGGGAGAAGGCAGGAATGGGGTACTGATTGGGGATGATCAGCCATGATCACATTGAATGGCGGTGCTGGCTCGAAGGGCCGAATGGCCTACTCCTGCTATTGTCTATTGTCTATCTAATCAGTGGTTCTTAACCTTTTTGGCCCCACGACCACATCAGACATTCTTGGTCAGTACCATGACCCCCAAAACAAAAATTGAAAAAAAACAGCCGGATTTATTAAAACATACTCAGTCAATGGGATGGCTGAAATTGCTTCGCAGCCATCAGGCGATCGAAACGAGGACGAATGCTCGACAGGCAGCACCGCATGTCAGCGTCGATGACAAGCCTATTGCATGCCTTTGTTGTCAGAGTTACCATGGTTGAGAATCCAGCCTCACAGCGATAGGTTGATGAGGCTTCCTCATCCACAGACCACAGTCTGTTCGAATTGGTGGAAACACTTCATCTTCAGTAACAATTAGTACGGGAGCACCTCAAGGCTGCGTGCTCAGCCCCCTGCTGTACTCACTCTATACTCATGACTGCATAGCCGGACATAGTGCAAACTCCATCATCAAGTTCGCCGACGACACCACTGTTGTGGGACGTATCACTGATGGGGATGAGTCAGAGTATAGAAGTGAGATCGACTGACTGACCAAATGGTGCCAGCACAACAACCTGGCTCTCAACATCAGTAAGACCAAGGAACTGATTGTGGACTTTGGTAGGGGAAGGATGAGGACCCACAATCCTGTTCACATCAATGAGACAATGGTGGAGAGGGTCAATAACTTCAAATTCCTGGGCGTGCATATTTCCAAAGATCATTCCTGGACCCAACACACCGATGCAATTATAAAGAAGGCACATCAGCGACTCTACTCTACAGCGATTACGGAGAATCGGTATGTCGAAGAGGATTCTCCTAAACTTCTACAGTTGCACGTTAGAGAGCATTCTGACTGGTTGCATCGTGGCTTGGTTCGTCAACTTGAACATCCAGGAGCGAAAAAGACTACAAAAAGTTGTGACCACTGCCCAGTCATCACCGGCTTTGACCTCCCCACCGTCAAAGGGATCTGTCGTAGTCGCTGCCTCAAAAAGGCAGCCAAAATCATCAAGGACCCATACCATCCTGGCCACACACTCATGTCACCATTGCCATCAGGAAGAAGGTACAGGAGCCTGAAAACTGTAACGTCCAGGTTCAGGAACAGCTACTTCCCCACAGCCATCAGGCTACTAAACACAACAACGAATAAGCTCTGAGTTCTGAACTGAAAAAGACTATATTATTATTGCGCTATATTTGTCATTTATTGAACGTTTCTTTTTTTTTCTCTTCCCCCGTTAAGTACTATGTTTACATATTCACATATTCTGTTGTGCTGTAGCAAGTAAGAATTTCATTGTCCCATCCGGGACATATGACAATAAAACACTCTTGACTTGACAAACTGATCATGTAGCACACACGCATGGCCTCAAAACGCCCGTGATTTGTGAGAATTAGAAATCAATACCACACAAATTTGTTCTATGTGACCTAAACTAAAGTGCCATTAGGAAATTATAGTGAAAATGGGTAAATGTAAGGCCTCCTCACAGTTTGGCCATGCACGAACGGTACCAAACGGCAGCTGACAAGCAGGAGCCTCGATCGCACATGATCCAGGCCACATACAGTACGTGTGTGTATACGTATGCGCATACACAAACAAAATACTGTGTGTGGTATGTACCTTTGTTAGGTTCCTAAAAATGGGCTCAACAAATTGATATGTTATTTATGACCCCTTCATGACCCCCGGAATAAACCCAAATGACCCCCATGGGGGTCACGACCCCAGGTTAAGAACCGCTAATCTAAAAGTTGGGAAAAGGGCAAGTACAACGGGATCTGGGGGTCCTTGTACATCAGTTACTGAAAGTAAGCATGCAGGTACAGCAGGCAGTGAAGAAAGCAAATGGCATATTTACCTTCATAACAAGAGGAGTTGCGTATAGGAGCAAAGAGGTCCTTCTGCAGTTGTACAGGGCCCTAGTGAGATCACACCTGGAGTATTGTGTGCAGTTTTGGTCCCCTAATTTGAGGAAGGACATTCTTGCTATTGAGGGAGTGCAGCGTAGGTTCACAAGGTTAATTCCCGGGATGGCAGTACTGTCATATGTGCAAAGAATGAAGCAGCCCGGCTTGTACACTCTGGAATTTAGAAGGACGAGAGGGGATCTTATTGAAACATATAAGATTATTACGGGTTTGGATAAGCTAGAGACAGGAAACATGTTCCCGATGTTGGGGGAGTCCAGCACCAGGGGCCACAGTTTAAGAATAAGGGGCAAGTCATTTAGAATGGAGATGAGGAAATACTTTTTCACACAGAGAGTTGTGAGTCTGTGGAATTCTCCGCATCAGAGGGTGGTGGAGGTGGGTTCTCTGGATGCTTTCAAGAGAGAGTTAGATAGGACTCTTAAAGATAGCGAAGTCAAGGGATATGGGGAAAAGGGAGGAACGGGGTACTGATTGGGGATGATCAGCCATGATCACATTGAATGGCGGTGCTGGCTCAAAGGGCCAAATGGCCTACTCCTGCACCTATTGTCTATTGTCTATTGAGTGTTTCAGATCTGTTGGACAGGTGTTTGGGGATTTTTCTATATTATAGAGAGAATTCGTCTGTCATCAGCTGTGGAGGCCTTCCTTGGTCTGCCAGTCCCTTTGTGATTAGTACTTTTTCTTCTTAATGATGCTCCAAACAATTGATTTTGGTAAGCCTAAGAAACTGCCTCCAACAGTTTTATTCTTGTTTCTCAGTCATAATGGCTTCTTTGACTTTCATTGGCACAACTTTGGTCCTCATGTTGAGAAACAGCAATAAAAGTTTCCAAAGGTGATGGAAAGACTGGAGGAAAGACTAGGTGCTGAGAGCTCACTTATACCTGCATTAAGGAGGCAATTAAACACACCTGAGCAATTACAAACACCTGTGAAGCCATGTGTCCCAAACATTATGGTGCCCTGAAATGGGGGGGGACTATGTATAAACACAGCTGTAATTTCTACATGGTGAAACTGAAATGTATAAAAATACCCTTTAATAAAATCTGACAATGTGCACTTTAACCACATGTGATTTTTTTCTATTACAAATCTGAAATTGTGGAGTACAGGGGCAAATAAATAAATGGTGGGTCTTTGTCCCAAACATTATGGAGGGCACTGTAACTTGTCCCTAGTGTGTAGGATAGTGTTAGTGTATAGGGTGATGGCTAGTCGGCGCGGACATGGTGGGCTGAATGACCTGTGGCTGCGCTGTATCTCTAAAGTCTAACAGTATCTGTTTTATGTGCTTAGAAGTTAATCATGACTAATTGAGAATGATTTCCTCAATAGTAGGTAAATCATCTAAATCTGCTGTTCTCTCAATTGCCCATCGGTCTGCCTTTGGTAGGTTCCTGTTGTGTCATTAACGTTACACCACCTCCTCACAGCATTTACATTTTGATGTGAATGAGGCCTCCCGAGTGCCTGTGTGGCGGAGACCTTCCTGTGGTGCCACTGCCTTGACGCCCGCCTGAAGCCTCGTCGGTCGGTGGGACTGGGAGTGAGCTGGAGAAGTGGGCGCAAGGAGCAAGGATGAACCAGGGTAATGCCTCCAGCATCTTCAAGGTCAGCTGCAGGAGGCACTCCCGGGACACAAAGATGGCCAGGAGAGGAGGGGAGAGGAGAGGAGAGGGACGTCGGTTCGCGGGAACTGCTCCGGTACATCGTGCAAGCGGGCCGACCGGACTTTGGAGTTTAAATAATGGCGCCAAAAATGGTGGCGCCCGCATGTGTAATATATGCACAATAAACTTCACTGTGCAGTTACACATGTGACAAAGAAAGCACAATTGACTGTTGACAATTGACGATTAAATTGCTAATGATGGTAATGTCCAATAGGTCCATATTCTGAATCTACAATGAAATGCCAGAAATATATAACAGCACCTATTCATAGGGACTATTCCTGTAGCATTTCCTAGTCTGAATGCACATTAAATATAATTGGAACAGCTCTAATGTAAATTGGTTGATTAGAGATGCACAATTTAACAGTGAAGATGTGAATAGTTTATTGATATTCAATTTTGAACATATGTTTTATGTTAGCCTTTCAAATGTTTAGGTCCATCATTAAATTGAGTTTAGAAACATTACCTTGGCATAAGATTAATACCTGAACACCTCAGTTCAGTCCACCTAGACATAACTGATCTCCCAGTTGCTAAACACTTTAACTCCCCCTCCCATTCCCACACTGACCTTTCTGTCCTGGGCCTCCTCCATTGTCAGAGTGAGGCCCAGCGCAAATTGGAGAAACAGCACCTCATATTTCGCTTGGGCAGCTTACACCCCAGCGGTATGAATATTGACTTCTCTAACTTCAAGTATCCCTTGCTTTCCCTCGCTCTCCATCCCTCCCCCGTCTTCGTTCTCCGACCAGTCTTACTGATTACATTTTATCTTTGTATTTTTCATTGTCACCATTCCCCAAGTTAACAATGATCTATTCTACATGTTCCTTGAGCTTTGTCCCTTTTAATTTGTCGTTTTCACACCCTACCCTTCCATATCTCTATGTCTTCCTCCCCTGACCCTCAATCTGAAGAAGTGTCTTGACCCGAAACATCACCCATTTCTTTTATCCAGAGATGCTGCCTGTCCCGCTGGGTTACTCCAGCATTTTGTGTCTATCTACAAGATTATAAAAATTAGTTACACTGATGCAATTATTAATAATAATTGTCCTAATGCTCGATTTCTGGCTTGGCTGTTGTCTTTGCGTGATTTTTATTTCTGAATTATGCATGAAGGTAAATGTCAAACCAAATTTACTTTTAATATGTTCTCTCCACTATTTATCATTGAGCGTGTATCTGATCGAAGTAACAGCAGCCAAAGGCTGTTCCAAAAACATCTTTGTCAAGGAACTAAAGATTGCTCACAATTGACACATAGTACTGGACCTCTGATTCACCTCATCTGTCCCGCAAAATGTGTACCTCACTGCCATTGGAAGGCTTGCAGCCTGCTCATGTCTTGTTCGAAGAAAGGCGAATCTTAACGAATGTAAAGAAGTGTCAGAAAAGCTTTTTCCTTTCCCGAAAAGCTCATGATCCTAAAAATCGAAAATTCTGTCAATGTCTTGGAAAATTCTGTCATGGAAAAAGATTATTTTGCTGCCATGCACAGAATTGCCAATCCATTTCACTTGGGTTGCAACTTACCAAGTTATGCCAGCTAGACATCAAGTTGTGTTTCAGACATTATTTCCAGACGGTGGTGACGCCACATTTGGAGTATTGTGTGCTGTTTTGGTGATCCTGCTGCAGGAAGGATGCTGTCAAGCTGTCAGGGGGCAGAGAAGATTTATGAGGATGTTGCCAGGAGTCGAGGACCTGAGCCATACTGAAAGGTTGGGCAGGCTGGACTTTATTCCTTGGAGCATGGGTGGAAATCGCTTCTAAAACATGGGGGGGACGGGGGACAATTTCCTGGAGACCTGATGACAAGTGTGTGTGACAACTAACAATTTTATCTTCTCCCACTCCCCCCTATACATACACACGCACGCACGCACGCACGCACACACACACGCACACATCTTACACGCATCTTACTATAACGATCCTGGGAAGACTTGAGAGACAGTGAAAGAAGGCCAAAAGTGGTGTAAATTAAAATAGATATATATTTGCGCTGAGGCCTAACATCTAGGAGCTAGCGGCCTCCAACTGGAATCGACCATGATGGCTCCGGTCGCAGAGCCTGTGGACTTGCCATCATGGAGCTGGCTGACTTCAGAGGCTGTGGTGGCGTTGCGGCTGCGACTTGACTGTGGAGGCTTCAGCCGGCCGCGGGCCCTGTGGACGATAACATCGGGAGCTCGCGGGTCCCTGGTTGGTGACCAACTTTTGGGAGCTTCAGCAACAACAGCAGCTTCTTCCGTCCCGAATCGTGGGGCTTGAATCGGCCCGTTCTCGTGGCCTTTCATCGCACGGCGCGGCTTAAAATCGGCTGCGGGATCTACCATCGCCCGGCGGGGGCTTCAACATCGAGAGCCTCGATCGCCTCAACGCCGCAGTTTGACTGCTTGACCGCGGGAGAAGAAGCAGGGAAGAGATAACATGGGGGGGATTGTCCCCACCTCTCAAAACATGGGGGGGGGGACATGTCCCCCTCTCCCCCCCCCTCCCTTCGTTGCCCCCATCCCTTCCTGAGATTTCTGCGCATGTCCTGGAGCATGGGAGGTTGAGGAGTGATCTTATAGAGGTGTATAAAATCACGAGGGGAATAGATAGGGTGACTGCACAGAGTCTTTTACCCAGGGTAGGGGAATCAAGAACCTTGAGTTTAAGGTGAGAGGGGAAAGATTTAATCAGAACCTGATGGGCAACTCAGATGGTCAGGCAGCATCTCTGGAAAACAAGGATATGTGGCGTTTTGGGTGGCGACCCTCCTTGAGTGATTGTAGAGGAGATGAAAAGGTGAACCCACCTGTGTTCACCTATTACCTGCCTGGCTTTGTCTTGTCCCTCCTCTTCTCCAGCTTTCTTTCTTCCTCTACCCCCACCCCCCACACCCCCGTACCCCACAATCAGTCTGAAGAAGAGTCTTGTCCCAAAACGTCACCAATCCTTGTTCTCCAGAGATGCTGCTTGCCCGCTGAGTTATTCCAGCACTGTGTGAAACGTCACCAATCCTTGTTCTCCACAGATGCTGCTTGCCCGCTGAGTTATTCCAGCACTGTGTGAAACGTCACCAATCCTTGTTCTCCACAGATGCTGCTTGCCCGCTGAGTTACTCCAGCACTCTGTGAAACGTCACCTATCCATGTTCTCCACAGATGCTGCCTGGGCCGCTGAGTTATTCCAGCACTGTGTGAAACGTCACCAATCCTTGTTCTCCACAGATGCTGCCTGGGCTGCTGAGTTATTCCAGCACTGTGTGAAACGTCACCAATCCTTGTTCTCCACAGATGCTGCCTGGGCCGCTGAGTTATTCCAGCACTGTGTGAAACGTCACCAATCCTTGTTCTCCACAGATGCTGCCTGCCCGCTGAGTTACTCCAGCACTTTGGCTAATTGTCCTATTTGACGTCTTGGTAAAGCTAAAAATTCCCCCAACAAAAGCTAGAATGCAAAATTAAAAATGTGATTGATCAACAGATGAAACAGAATTTGTGGAGTGAGGAATGGACTTAATGTTTCAAGTTGAGACAAAATATCAGCTTGGTTTCTTTGTGCAAGATGTTGCCAGACCAGTTTGTTACTGCAAGAAATTGCAGAGAATTGTGGATGTAGCTTAGATCATCACGCAAACCAACCTCCTTTCCCATGGCTCTAGTTACACTTCACGCTGCCTCGGCAAGGCCAGCAGCATCATCAAGGACGAGTCTCACCACGGCCACTCCCTCTTCTCCCCTCTCCCATCTGGCAAGAGGTACAGAAGTGTGAAAACGCTCACCTCCAGATTCAGGGACAGTTTCTTCCCGGCTGTTATCAGGCAACTGAACCATCCTATCACCAACTGGAGAGCGGTCCTGACCTCCCAGCTACCTCATTCGAGACCTTCGGACTATCTTTAATCGGACTTTACTGGACTTTATCTTGCACTAAACGTTATTCCAATTATCGTGTCGCTGTACATTGTGGATGGGTCGATTGTAATCATATATTGTCTTTCCACTGCCTGGTTAGCACGCAACAAAAGCTTTTCACTGTACCTCGGTACACGTGACAATAAACTAAACTAATCTAAACTAATCATATCCAAACTAAACTAAATGAAATGAAACAAAACTGAACTAAACTAAACTGTAGCTGAACACCACTGATCCCCAATAGATGGCACCATGTTCAAAGTCACTTTTTCTGGTGTTGTTGCTCCTGAAACAACGAACTGCAGGCTGCAGCATGAATCCTAATTAGTCTCCTAATTTGTTTTGGTCTCCTAATTTGACGAAGGACATCCTTGTGATTGAGGTAGGTTCACGAGATTGATCCCTGGGATGGCGGGACTGTCATATGAGGAAAGATTGAAAAGATTAGGCTTGTATTCACTGGAGTTTAGAAGGATGAGGGGGAATCTTATAGAAACATATAAAATTATAAAAGGACTGGACAAGCTAGATGCAGGAAAAATGTTCCCAATGTTGGGCGAGTCCAGAACCAGGGGCCACATTCTTAGAATAAAGGGGAGGTCATTTAAGACTGAGGTGAGAAAAAACGTTTTCACCCAGAGAGTTGTGAATTTGTGGAATTCTCTGCCACAGAGGGCAGTGGAGGCCAATTCACTGGATGGATTTAAGAGAGAGTTAGATAGAGCTCTAGGGGCTAGTGGAGTCGAGGGATATGGGGAGAAGGCAGGCACGGGTTATTGATAGGGGATGATCAGCCATGATCACAATCAATGGCGGTGCTGGCTCAAAGGGCCGAATGGCCTCCTCCTGCACCTATTTTCTATGTTTCTATGTTTCTACGTTTCTAATCCAGGCCAGCGCGTAAGTGTGTAGGAAGGAACTGCAGATGCTGGTTTAAACCAAAGATGATGGGGTGAAAGGTAAGGACTAGGGGGGCTGTGGGGTACTGAAGAAACATGTATGAGGGCCTCATCTCTGATGGGAGAGGGGAACCACCGTTCCCTAAAGAATGAGGACATCTCAAATGTTCTAGAATGAAACACCTCATCTTGGGCATAGAAGGGCCTGTCCGACTTGCCGAATTTTTTGGCGACTGTCAGCGTCATATCAGGGTTGGTAAAAGATTTTGAACATTTCAAAATCCAGCGGTGACAAAAAAAATGTTGCGACACTTGAAAAAACAACGCACGTCATACGTCATCACGCTGCGTCACGCCGCAATTTTTTTGGTCACCTGATAATTCAGTCAATGAAGCAATCGCTGAAAAAATCGCTAAGTGGGACAGAGTCTTTGCAGGAGGCAGGGTGGGAAGAAATGTAGTCGAGATAGTTGCGGGAGTCAGTATGTTTGTAATAGACGTCGGTCGATAGTCTATCTCCTGTGATGGAGACGGTGATATCAGGTAAGGGGAGGGAGGTGTCGGAGATGGTCCAAGTGAATTTGAGTGCAGGATGGAAATTTGTGGTGACGTTAATGAGTTCTGCATGGGTGCAGGAGGTAGCACCGATGCAGTCGTCAATGCAGCGGAGGTAGAGTTCGGGGATAGGGCCAGTGTATGCCTGGAACAGGGATTGTTCAACGTACTCTACAAAGAGGCAGGCATAACTGGGGCCCATACGAGTGCCCATAGCTACACCTTGGACTTGGAGGAAGTTGGAGGAGTTGAATGAGCAGTTGTCAATTTGGAGGAAATGGGAGGAACTTACCTGATGGACCTACCTGATCTCCCGTTTGCCAAACACTTTAATTCCCCTTCCCATTCCCGCACTGACCTTTCTGTCCCAGGCATCCTCCATTGTCAGAGTGAGGCCAAATTAAAATTGGAGGATTACATTTCTATGCTGTATTTGGCCTGTAGATAGAATGTAAGTGCAGAAAGGAACTGCAGATGCTGATTTATACTGAAGAAAGACACAAAGTGCTGGAGTAATTCAGTGGGTCAGGAGGCATCTCTGGAGAAAGTGGATGGGTGACATTACCGGTTGGGACCCTTTTTCAGACCTGAAGAAGGGTCCCGACCCAAAACTTCACCCATCATGTTTTCTCCAGAGATGCTGCCTGACCCGCTGAGTTACTCCAGCACTCTGTGAAACGTCACCTATCCATGTTCTCCAGAGATGCTGCCTGACCTGCTGAGTTACTCCAGCACTGTGTGAAACGTCACCTATCCATGTTCTCCACAGATGCTGCCTGACCCGCTGAGTTACTCCAGCACTTTGTGTCTATCTTCAATAGAATGTAAGCATTAGATCTGAAACTTAAAGTATACCGTAATTTAGAAACAAAGCTCTGGGAACAACAAAAAGTAACAGGTATTCATAAATAAGGGTTGAAAAGACTGGAGGAAAGACTAGGTGGTGGAAATCAAAGCTCATTGCTGGATTTTAGATCTGTTTCCCTCCCTCCATTCTCTCACAGTCTAAACTCCAGGTGTTGCCAAGTTATTTTTATTATTATTATTTTTTTTTTAATGTTTTATTAGAGGTATCTGCATATCATAGTCCAACCCAATACAAACTTTGTTTAACGATTACATATTAAGTATCCAGGGTTCCGGGTACCCAGTTACCAAAGCAGCTGGGGTCCTCCTTTATCGGTTACATATTAACGTTGCCTCTAATTATTTATTTATATTTATAGATAAGAAAAATAAAGAAATAAAGAAAAGAAATTAGAAAAGTAAGATAAACTATCAATAGTACAACTTAGGAGATAGGTCCATAGGTCAGAAAACGTAACTATTCATCTAGTCCTGGATTCAAGTTTCAGTCAGGCCTCCGCGCCGGCCCAGTCTACCCCTTCAGATAATCTATAAATGGAGACCATATTTTAGTAAATAATTCTGGATTGTCAATTAAGACATATCTAATTTTTTCCAAATGTAAGGTCTCTGACATCTCCATAATCCACATCTTAATTGTGGGGGTTGCAGGGTTTTTCCAACATTTTAATATTAATTTTCTCCCAATTATTATAATGTAGTCAAGGAAATATCTTTGGTTTGTTGTAAGTTTTAGATATTGTTCTGATATGCCCAATATTATTAATTTAGGATCGGGATCCAGTTGTGTATTAACAACTACAGAGATTATTCTAAAAATATCCATCCAGTAATTTTTAATTTTTATACAGTTTACAAAGGTATGGGTTAAATTAGCCGATGAGTATTGGCATTTATCACAAATAGGAGAGATATTAGGAAAGATTCTATTTAATTTTGTTTTTGAATAATGCAGTCTATGTAGTACTTTAAATTATATTAAAGAATGTCTGGCATTTAATGAACATTGATGTATATGTTGTAAACTTTCATCCCAAATATCTTTTGTTATAGGTTGGGCTAATTCCTTTCCCCATGCTAATCTATATAATTCCGTCGACGGAGTCTAACTGTCTAAAAGAATATTATAAATATAAGATATTAATTTACCTGTATTAGGGTGTTTATTCAAACATTCATCTAGAATCTCTGGTTCTCTAGTTCTGTATTATTGTGTATGTGATTTAACATAATCTTTAAGTTGTAAGTATCTAACAAAATTATTTGAATGTAATCCATAATTCAGTTGTAGTTCCTGAAACGAAAGAAAAATACCGTTTCTAAAAAGATGTCCCATCTTTTTAATTCCATGATTTTTCCATTGTACAAAACCTTTATCCAACACTGAGGGTTTAAATGAAGGATTATTTGCAATGGGGAGAGAAAATGATAAATTATCCAATTTTAATGTCTTTTTTAGTTGTTTCCAAATTCGAATTCCACTATATATTATTGGGTTTTCACTATAGATTTTTAAATTCAATTTTGTAGGAGCTAACAGGATCAGACCAATTTCAAAAGGCAACCAATCTTCCTTTTCCATCTTTAACCAGTCTGGTTGTTGATCCATATCTTCCAACCAAAAATTCATATTTTTGACATTGACTGCCCAAAAATAAAATATAAAATTTGGTGAAACTAATCCTCCTTTGGTCTTGGGTTTACATAGGTGTTTTTTTGCTTATTCTGTGATTCTTATAATCCCAAATAAAAGTTGTCGAGGTGTTGCCAACTTTTGAAAAGTCTTTTAAGTTGAGGTTAGTTATTGTCCTGTGTACTGAGGTGCGGTGAAAATCATTGTGTTGCATGCTATCCAAACTGATCAGATAGACCTTGCATAAGTACAATTTAGTCAAACGTAAGTACCGGAGATAGAACAAAGGGGAAAATACAGAGTGCCGAAAATGTGTCGGAAGGAACTGCAGATGCTGGTTTAAACCGAAAATACACACAAAAAGCTGGAGTAATGCAGTGGGACAGGCAGCATCTCTAGAGAAAAGGAATAGGTGACGTTTCGGGTCAAGACCTTTCTTGAGACTAAGTGCAGAATATAGTTCTCAGCATTGTAGTCCGCCAGTTTCAGAGACAAACTGGCGCACTACAATGCTGAGAACTATATTCTGCACTTAGTCTGAACTCCCATTCCAAATCTGACCTTTCTGTCCTGGGCCTCATCCATGGCCAGAGTGAGTCCCACCGTAAATTGGAGGAGCAGCACCTCATATTTCGCTTGGGTAGTTTACACCCCAGCGGTATGAAGATTGACTTCTCCAATTTCAGGTAGTCCCTGCTTTCTCCCTCCTTCCCCTCCCCTTCTCCTCCCCTTCCCAGCTCTCCCACAGCCTACTGTCTCCACCTCTTCCTTTCTTCTTCCGCCCCCCCCCCCACCCACCCTCACATCAGTCTGAAGAAGGGTCTCGACCCGTAACGTCACCTATTCCTTAGCTCCATAGATGCTGCCTCACCCGCTGAGTTTCTCCAGCATTTTTGTCTAGGTTCAGAAGACTGATAACAGAATGGAAGAGGCTGTTCCTGAATCTGGTGGCACACACTTTCAAGGTTCTGTACCTACTGTCCAATGTGAGTGGGGAGAAGAAGGAATTACCAGGGTAGGACAAGTGATTTTGCTGGCTGTTTTACCAAAGCAACATGAAGTGTAGATGAGTCACTCGTGGGGAATCTGATCAAATATTTGTAGGAAGGAACGGCAGATGCTGGTTTAAACCCAAGATAGGCACAAAAAGCTGGAGTAATTCAGCGGGTCAGACAGTATCTCTGGAGAAAAGGAATAGGTGACGTTTCAGGTTGAGACCCTTCTTCAGACAAGAAAATTAAACCACTCCCTCCCAAGATACTTTCCCCTGCAATCATAGGAAATGCAACTGTCCTCTTACCTCCTCCGTCCAAGGACCCCATCAGTTCTTTCAGGTGAGGTCGAGGTTAATAGAAAAACAGAAACATAGAAAATAGGTGCAGGAAGAGGCCATTTGGCCCTTCGAGCCAGCACCGCCATTCACTGTGAACATGGCTGATCATTCACAATCAATAACCCATGCCTGCCTTCTTCCCATAATCCCTTGATTCCGCTAGCCCCTAGAGCTCTATCTAACTCTCTTTTAAATTCATCCAGTGAATTGGCCTCCACTGCCTTCTATGGTAGAGAATTCCACAAATTCACAACTCTCTGGGTGAAAAGGTTTTTTCTCATCTCAGTTTTAAATGGCCTCCCCTTTATTCTTAGACTGTGGCACCTGGTTCTGGACTACCCCAACACTGGGAACATTTTTCCTGCATCTAGCTTGTCCAGTCCTTTTATAATTTTATATGTTTCTATAAGATCCTTCCAAATTCCAGTGAATACAAGCCCAGTCTTTCCAATCTTACCTCATATGACAGTCCCGCCATCCCAGGGATCAATCTCGTGAACCTACGCTGCACTGCCTCAATAGCAAGGATGTCCTTCCTCAAATTAGGAAACCAAAACTACACAGAATACTCCAGATGTGGTCTCACCAGGGCCCTTTACAACTGCAGAAGGACCTATACTCAAATCCTCTGGTTATGAAGGCCAACATGCCATCAGCTTTCTTCACTGCCTGCTGTACCTGCATGTTTACTTTCAGTGACTGGTGTACAAGTACACCAAGGTCTCGTTGCACTTCACCTTTTTCCTAATTTGACACAATTGAGATAATAATCTGCCCCCTTGTTCTTGCCGCCAAAGTGGATAACCTCACATTTATCTATATTATACTGCATCTGCCACGCATCTGCCCACTCACTCAACCTGTCCAAGTCACCCTGCAACTTCCTAGCATCCTCTTCACAGTTCACACTGCCACCCAGCTTTGTGTCATCTGCAAGTTTGCTAATGTTACTTTTAATCCCATCATCTAAATCATTAATATATATTGTAAATAGTTGCGGCCCCAGCACTGAGCCTTGCAGCACACCACTCGCCACTGCCTGCCATTCTGAAAGGGACCCATTTATTCCTACTATACCTCACTTGCATCTCCTCCAACATCATCTACTGCATCTGCTGTTCCAGGCCCTATATATCGGCGAGACCTAGCGTAGGCTCGACGATCGTTTCGCTGAAAACTTTGCTCAGTCCGCCTGGACCAGTCTGATCTCTCGGTTGCCAAACACTTTAATTTCCCCCTCCCATTCCTACACTGACATTTCTGTCCTGGGCCTCCTCCATTATCAGCGTGAGGCCAAATGCAAATTGGATGAACAGCATCTCATATTTTGCTTGTGCAGCTTACAGCCCAATGGTATGAATATTCATTTCTCTAACTTCAAGTAGCCCCTGCATTCCTTCTCTCTCCATCCCTCCCCCACCCAAGTCGTACCAACTTTAAAGTTGTCTTGTTGAGTCTCATTGTCTGTTCTCGTTCTCACCTAACAAACAGCTAACAATGACCTGTTTCCTTTAGCTTTTCATCCATTTGTTCCATATCTCTCTACATCACCGTCTATATCAAAGATCTTAGGTCTATATCTCTCGATTCCCTTTCCCCTGACTCTCAGTCTGAAGAAGGGTCTCGACCCGGAACGTCACCTTTTCCTTTTCTCCAGAGATGCTGCCCAGTTCAGCTTTTTGAACAAATACCAGCCACTAGTTCAATTCAGGAGAGTTGATTGAAAATCAAGGAAAATGCAGATTCTGGGAACCTAAAATAAAAACAAAATGGCATCCGTGAAAAGAGAAACTGAGATAACTTTCCAGGTTGTTGCTCTGATCAGCAGACGGTTTCCAGCAGGTTCTGTTTCTATTGCAAGGATTGATTGTCTTAAATGAAGGTAGATAATTAAATTCTGAAAGACTTTTTGATATAAATTGAGATCGAAGATTGAGTGTTTTGATATGAGTTTGTATTAGAATACTTTGAAAGGACAAGAATAAATAGTTCCTGAATAATTATCGTTTTGAAGAGTTTTCAACATTAAACGTATTTGTTAATTAAATGTCCATCAGGAAGACCCTTTGAGGTCTATGGTAGAATTCAACTGATTCTTCACTGTGATAATGTCCATGATTGTAAGTGCTGTATTTGTTCTATTTTAAGATTCAAAGGCACAGCTGACAGGTTATAATTGTTGGTGTTTTATGATCTTAAATATGTGCCGTTTGAAAGCTGCAAAGACTGATTCGTATTCAAAAGATTCACATTTAACCAGGGCCTTTTAGAAAATTGGCGCATCAAAGCAGAATGCACATCAGCCCATTAAATCCTTATTTACAAAAATACTGAGGATGCAAATGAAACAAAAATAATGCTAATATTTGGAAGTGCCCAAATATATTTGAAAGAAGGGCCGAACGGCCTACTCCTTCACCTATTTTTCTATGTTTCTATGAGTCCACCCCGACCATCGACTTACAGTTAGGTCATCACTTCAAGAGTACAAGAGGTGCGACGGTTAGAGATGGAAAGGAAGGGGATGAAACTGGTGCAGGAGACCATGGTGGAAGTGCCTCTTCAAAACAGGTACGCCCTCTTGGGAGCTGGTAGGGCAGATGGTGCTTCCAGTTTGAGCGACGGGCAGGTCTGTGGCTCGAATCCTGGCAATGAGGCTTGACCGGCTGAGACCGACGTCAGGCAGAGCCATAGTGGTGGGTGACGCATTATTAGAGGCGAGGACAGGAGATTCAGTGGTGACAGGCGAGACTCGAGAATGGTGTGTTGCCTCCCTGGTGCCAAGGTCCAAGACGTCTCAAACCGACTTCAGAACATCCTCGAGAGGGAAGGGGAGCAGCCGGAAGTAGTTGTGTATGTGGGCACAAATGACGTGGGTAAGAAGAGGAAGGAGGTTCTGCAACGCGAGTATAGAGAACTAGGCAGGAGGCTGAAAAGCAGGAAGTCTAGGGTGGTTATCTCTGGGTTGCTTCCAGTACCTTGTACTAGGGAGGGTAGGAAGAGGGAGATAGGGGATCTGAATGTGTGGCTGAGGAGTTGGTGCAGGGGGGCAGGGATTTAGATTTATAGACCACTGGGATCTCTTCTGGGGCAGGGGTGACCTGTACAAAAGGGACGGGTTGCACCTTAATTGGAGGGGGACCAACATTCTGGCAGGCAGGTTTGCTAGTGTTACACGGGTGGGTTTAAACAATGGGGGGTGGGGTCAACAACGTGGAAGCGTATGCGTGCAGTTAACGGGAGAGTGTAGGAAAGGTCACGTTTAAACTAACGGGGCAGGGGGGTGGAAACCAATGCAGGGGGATGGGAACCAATGCAAGGAGACAGAGGGATATTAAAGGAGGACAGAAGCAAAAGGTAGAAGGGAGATAAGAAAAACAAACCTGAAAGCTTTGTGCCTTAATGCGAGGAGCATTCAAAATAAGGTGGATGAATTGAATGTGCAGTTAGTAGTTAAGGAATAAGATACAGTTGGGATTACAGAGACATGGCTCCAGGATGACCAAGGCTGGGAACTAAACATGCAGGGGTATTCGATATTCAGGAAGGATAGACAGAAAGGAAGAGGAGGTGGAGTGGCATTGCTGGTTAAAGAGGAGATTAATGCAATAGCAAGGAGAGACATCAGCTTGGATGCTGTAGAATCGGTATGGGTAGAACTACGAAGTAGCCAAGGGCAGAAAACGCTTGTTGGAGTTGTGTACAGACCACCAAACAGCAGCAGGGAGGTTGGGGACAGCATCAAGCAGGAAATTGGGGATGTGTGTAGCAAAGATACAGCAGTTAACATGGGTGACCTCAATCTACATATAGATTAGGCCAACCAAATTGGTAGCAGCGCTGAGGAGGAGGATTTCCTTGAATGTATACAAGTCAAGTCAAGTTTTATTCTCACTTGCACATACAGTGCTGTGAAATGAATTTGCCAGCAGCGGTACAATAAAAAAGAACACACAATACACGATAAAAAATGTAACACAAACATCCACCACAGCATTCATCACTGTGGTGGAAGGCACAAAAATTGGCCAGTCCTCCTCCATTTTCCCCGTGGTCGGGACCTCAACCCTCCGCAGTCGCCGCTGCGGGCGTCCAGATGTGCAGACAAGGTAAGTCCAGGTAAGTCCTGAATCGGTGCCTCCCCACCGGAGACCGCAGCTTCAAGATGGTGTAGGCCGCATGCCAGTGGTTGGTGATTTAAAGTCCCCGCCGCGCCGCATCCAGAAGCACCGCAGACCGCAGGGCCGGCGGCCGGAGCTCCTCTCCAGGGGTCCCCGGCGAGGGATCCCGCTCCGGATAGTAAGTCCCTGCCGCGCCCGCGCACCAGCGGTCGGAGCTCTTCTCCTCCAGGGTCCCCAACGAGGGATCCCAGGCTCCGGACGCAGTGCCAACTGGAGCTCCGCAGACCGCGGCTTCAGGCTGCGCGGGCCAGCGATCGGAGCTCGCTGGCCCACACCACGATGAAAGAGTCCTCACTGCGCCCGCTGCTGAAGCACCGGGCGCGTCACCGGGAAAGGCCGCACCGATCCTCGATGTTAGGCCATGAGGGAAAAAGTTGCCTCTCCATGGAGGATGCAACTGAAGCGGTTTCCCCCTCACCCCCCCACACCACCCCCCACACAAGACACACAGAGAAACATTAAAAACACACATTGAGACACACAAAATAAACAAAAAAAGTAGAAAAAACGAACACGCTGCTGGCAGGGCTGCCGGCTCGCAGCTCCCCACCGACCTAATATACGGGATGGTTTTTTGAACCAATATGTAGAGGAACTGACTAGAGGGCAGGCTATCCTAGACTGGGTATTGTGTAATGAGGAAGGATTAGTTGGCGATCTTGTTGTGCAAAGCCCCTTGGGCAACAGTGACCATGATATGGTGGAATTCTGCATTAGGATGGAAAGTGACACGGTTAATTCAGAGACTAGGGTCCTGAACTTAAAGAAAGGGGATGTTGAAAGTATGAGACGGGAATTGGCTAGGATAGACTGGAAAATTATTCTTAAAGGGTTGACAGTGGATGTGCAATTGCAAAGATTTAAAGTCCGCATGGATCAAGTCCAGAAATTGTTCATCCCTGTCTGGCGAAAAAATAAAACTGGGAAGGCGGCTCAACCGTGGGTGACGAGGGAAGTCAAGGATAGTGTTACAACCAAGGAAAAGGCATATAAATTGGCCAGAGGAAGCAGCAAACCTGGAGGACTGGGAGAAATGTTGAACTCAACAGAGGAGGACAAAGGGGTTAATTAAGAAAGGGGGGGGCGAAGAGCATGAAGGAAAGCTTGTGGAGAATATAAAAACTGACTCTAAAAGCTTCTTTAGATATGTAAAAAGGAAAAGATTAGCTAAGACAAATGTAGGTCCCTTACAATCAGAGACATGTGAATTTATAATGAGAAACAAAGAAATGGCAGAACAGTTAAACAAGTACTTTGGTTCTGTCTTCACTAAGGAAGACACAACAATCTCCCGGAAATACTAGGGGACCAAGGATCTAGTGGGAGGGAGAAGCTGAAGGGAATCCACATTAGTCAGGGAATGGTGTTAGGTAAACTGTTGGGTCTGAAGGCAGATAAATCCCCAGGGCCTGATGGTCTGCATCCCAGAGTACTCAAGGAGGTGGCCCTAGACATCGTGGATGCATCGGTGATCATTTTCCAATGTTCTCTCGACTCTGGATCAGTTCCTGCCAATTTAACCCCACTTTTTAAGAAAGGAGGGAGAGAAAATGGGGAATTATCGACCAGTTAACCTTACATCGGTAGTGGGGTGCCGCAGGCTCGGTGCTGGGACCCCAGTTATTTACAATATATATTAACGATTTAGACGAGGGAAGTAAATGGGACATCTCCAAGTTTGCGGATGACACAAAGCTGGGTGGCAGTGTGAGCTGCGAGGAGGATGCTATGAGGCTGCAGGGTGACATGGATAGGTTGGGTGAATGGGCAGAAGCATGGCAGATGCAGCATAATGTGGATAAAGTGGAGGTTATCCACTTTGGTGGCAAGAACAGTAAGTCAGATTATTATCTGAATGGTGCCAAATTAGGAGAAGGTGAGGTGGCGCTTGGGTGTCCTTGTACATCAGTCACTGAAAGTAAGCATGCAGGTACAGCAGGCAGTGAAGAAAGCTAATGGCATGTTGGCCTTCATTGCAAGAGGATTTGAGTTTAAGAGCAAGGAGGTCCTACTGCAGTTGTACGGGGCCCTGGTGAGACCACACCTGGAGTATTGTGTGCAGTTTTGGTCTCCTAATGTGAGGAAGGACATTCTTGCTATTGAGGGAATGCAGTGTAAGTTCACCAGGTTAATTCCTGGGTTGGCGGGACTGACATATGATGAAAGAATGGGTCGACTGGGCTTGTATTCACTGTAATTTAGAAGGAAGAGAGGGGATCTTATAGAAACATATAACATTCTTAGAGGATTGGACAGGGTAGATGCAGGAAAAATGTTCCCCATGTTGGGGGAGTCCATAACCAGGGATCACAGTTTAAAAATAAGGGGTAGGCCATTTAGGACTCAGATGAGGAAACACTTGTTCACCCAGGGAGTTGTGAATCTGTGGATTTCTCTGCCACAGAAGGCAGTAGAGGCCAATTCACTGGATGTTTTCAAGATAGAGTTAGATTTAGCTCTTAGGGCTAAAGGAATCAAGGGATATGGGGAAAAAGCAGGAACGGGGTAATGATTTTTAGATGATCAGCCATGATCATATTGAATGGCTCGAAGGGCCGAATGGCCTATTCCTGCAGCTAATTTTCTCTGTTTCTATGTTCTTTCTATGTTTCTATGTTTTTTCTATGTTCCAGGTGTGGACTCTTATATATCGGCGAGACCAAGCACATGCTCGTCGATCATTTCGCTGAACGCCTCCACTCATTCTGCCTAAATCAATCTCAAAACACTTTAACTCCCCTTCCCATTCCCACACTGTCCTTTCTGTCCTGGGCCTCCTCCATTGTCAGAGTGAGGCCCAGCTCAAATTGGAGGAACAGCACCTCATATTTCGCTTGGGCAGTTTACACCCCAGCGGTATGAACATTGACCTCTCACTTCATGTAACCCTTGCTTTCCCTCTCTGTCCATCCCCCCATCCTAGTTCTTCAACCAGACTGACAGTCCTCCTGATGTTACATTTTATGCCTCATTTTCACCTTTCCCTAACCAATAATGATCTATTTTACATTTTCCTTGAGCTTTATCCCCTTTGTTCTTTCGTTTTCACACCTTGCCCTTCCATATCTCTTTAGATTTAGATATTTAGATTTAGATATTTATTTGTTGTCTGTTTCTGCACTCATACAAACAATTAAAAAAGACACAACACAATTTACACAAACATCCATCACAGTGAGTCTCCTCCTCACTGTGATGGAAGGCAAAGTCTTATCTCTCCCCTGCACTCCATTCTCCTCCCGATGTCAGAGTCAAAGCCCCCGGCGGGCGACTGTAAACATATCCCGCGGCCACCAAAGCCGCACCGGGCGATGCCAGACCCCGCTCCGGGTCTTGATGTTGTAGCCCCCGGTAGCGCCAGCAAGTCTCACGGCCACCAATGCCGCACCGGGCGATGCCAGACCCCGCTCCAGGTCATCTTCAACCCCGCAACTCGGGCGGGAGTAGCTGCCGTTGCGGGAGCTCTGAAAAGCGGTCTCCCACCATGGACCCGCGAGCTCCCGATGTCACCGTCCACCAGTCCCGCGGCTGAAGCCTCCAAATCTCCAGGGTCGGGTCGCAGCTGCGCGCCACCACAGCCCCTCCCGCTCCGAAGTCGGCCAGCTCCACGATGGTGAGTAGTCCGCAGGCTCCGCGACTGGAGCCCCAGGTCGTTCCGGTTGGAGGCCGCTCCACGGTGCTAGGTCCCAACGACAACGGAGACCCGACAGAGAAAGGTCGGTTCTCCCGTGCAGGGAAAAGATTTTTAAAGTTTCCCCCTCCCTACCCCCCGCCCCCCGCCCCCCACACATACCCCGTTAAAAAAACACTAAAAACAAAACTCAAACGAAACAAAAAAACAAAAAAAAAGACAGACGGACTGCAGAGGCCGCTGCAACCAAGTCGCGCCGCCCACTTCTACTTTCCCTTTCCCCTGACTCTCAGTCTGAAGAAGGGTCTTGACCGAAAACGTCACCCATTCCTTCTCTCCAGAGATGCTGCCTGTCCCGCTGAGTTACTCCAGCATCTTGTGTCTACCTTCATCCCATTGTCCACAATGATGTCTATAATAACGATTTTGTAAAAATAAAAGTTTACTGGATAGAGATCTATTTTTCTGAGTGCTGGCATAGGATAATGGCAGTAAAATGTAAAAACGAGCAGCCTTGATTTTAAAACTTGAGTATTTTTTGTAAATAAGTGAGATGGGATGACAAATGTTCTGCTTTGATGAACCTGTTTTGTAGACGGCCATGTTTAAATCAGGGCTTATTAACCACAATTTTTCCTGCCCTCTCCCCAGACAGGAAGTAGCTGGGCTTGATGCTTAGAAGTTCTGTTGCCTCATGATACCACAAGGCAGTGGGATGGGCGGGGAGTGGTGGGGCTGAGTGGGTGGTTGGACTTGTGGTTACATGCAGGAAACCAGCAATAAACTACGGCTTCTTGTTGGAAACCAGGGAGGAAACCCAACCGTTTGAAATAAAATCGTTGAGCAGGCTGTCTTGAGACTTTAAACTTTAGATATATAGTGTAGAAACTGGCCCATGGGCCCACTGAATCCGTGCCGACCAGCAATCACCCCTGTACACTAGCACTAACCTCCACCCTTTGGCTGGCATGGTGGCGTAGCAATAGAGTTGCTGCCTTACAGTGCCTGAGACCCGAGTTCGATCCTGACTACGGGTGCTGCCTGTATGGAGTTTGTACGTTCTCCCTGTGACCTGCGTGGGTTTTCTCCGAGATCTTCGGTTTCCTCCCACATTCCAAAGACGTACAGATTTGTAAGTTAATTGACTTGGTATAAATGTAAAATTGTCCCTATTGTGTGCAGACTAGTGTTACTGTGCGGGGATTGCTGGTCGGTGCGGACTCGGTGGGCCAAATGGCCTATTTCCGTGCTGTATCTCTAAACTAAACTAAACTAAACACCAGGGGCAATGTACAATTTTACCGATGCCAATTAACCTACAAACCTGCATGTCTTTGGAGTGTGGGAGGAAACCGGAGCAGCTGGAGAAAACCCACGCAGGTCATGGGCAGAACGTACAAACGCAGTACAGACAGCACCCATAGTCAGGATCGAACCCAGAGCTCTGGTGCTGTAAGGCAGGAACTCTACCGCTATGCCACTGTGGTGGTCCAATCTGCTGGTGGCAATTCAAAGTATCGGGAAAAGGAAAATCTGATAATGATTTCCCAAACATGTTCTGAATCTAGACTGTGAGCCTTGACAGGATGTTGAAAAGAAGTCACCAGAAATCCACCTGCACACATCTCAGTGTTCCTAGTAGGAGGGGAGAGAGCACCGGGGTCTGGCTGCGGGTGGTCGGCTGCGGGTGACAAAGGTGGACGGGCAAGGATGGAGATGGCTGGAGGCCCACAACAGCCTGGGGCTTGCCTAGAACAGGCACCACTTATAAGAACTGGACTGTTGACTTTGGAAAGGGCACCAAAACATGACGCTTCTTACATGCTGACTAGGGCATGTGGGCAAGTTGGGCTTCACTACTTCTGTACACTTGCTAATCGGGGATTGGGGGTATGGCAATACTCTACTGGACTGGGGGATCTTTTTGGAGGGATATGGACCAGACGCGGGCCGGTGGGACTAGTGTAGCTGGGACATGGTGTGGGCAAGTTGGGCCAAAGGGTCTGTTTCCACACTGCATCACTCTATGTCTCTATGACTCTATGAACTGTGTTGGAACTTTGCACATGTGACACCGTTCACTGCAGCATCTTTGTCTGAAGAATGCTTTCAATCTCCGCCACCAGTCATACCACCGACTCTGTCCCTGGTGGCGATAAACGGCGATAAACACACATATACACACACACACACATACATACACACATACACTCACAAACATACACACACACTCACACACACACAGACACTCACACACAGACACTCACTCACACACATTCTCACACACACATACACACACACTCACTGACTCACACACCATACATATGACAGTAAACTTTCTTGAATACTCACACGGCCTCTCCACTTTTGGGGCTTCCGCAGTCAGCAGCACTTCCGCAATCAGCGTGACCTCTGTACTCAATGGAAATTACGCAATCAGCGCGAAGTCACGAAATGAGCAGGACTTTTGAACCAAACACAGTCGGACCTAATAAAGCATTTATTCCTTCCAAACACAGCCGGACCTAATAAAGCATTGCAGATTCAAGCACAGGTCAGGCATCCGGGGTTTTATAGTCCTGCCCCCCCCCCCCCCCCGGAAGAGGCGTTACCTTCATCGTGGTGATTGACAGGCGAGAGGATCTCAAGGTTTTTTAAACATTCATAACTTTTATATTTTTCATCGATGGGAAAAATCCTCGGGGCCTGCTCAGCGGAGGAGGACTGTGAGTAAGATGGCCTGGCCAAAAATCATAGCGATATATGGTAGCGTTTTTTTCTAGAATCAATATACAGCACAGACAGGAAGTAGTCAAGATGAGACTTTTAATTATATTATATTATACTATATTATAGAAACATAGAAACATAGAAAATAGTAGGCCATTCAGCCCTTCGAGCCAGCAATACCATTCAATATGAGCATGGCTGATCATCCAAAATCAGTACCCCGTTCCTGCTTTCTCCCCATATTCCTTGATTCCTTTAGTCCTAAGAGCTATATCTAACTCTCTCTTGAAAACATCCAGTGAATCGGCCACCACTGCCTTCTGTGACAGAGAATTCCACAGATTCACAACTTTCTGGGCGAAAAAGTTTTTCCTCATCTCAATCCTAAATGGCCTACCCCTTATTCTTAAACTGTAAACCCTGGTTCTGGACTCCCCCAATATCGGGAACATTTTTCCTGCATCTAGCCTGTCCAATCCTTTAAGAATTTTATATGTTTCTATAAGATTATATTAAATTATATTATACTATATTTTATGATATGATATTATATTATGTTATACTATATTATATTATATTATACTATATTGTATTATGTTATATTAAATTATATATTATATTATATTTTTAAAAACGTTGCGTTGCTGCAAGTACATATTTCATAGTTTCAGTTCGGGACATATGACAATAAAACATTATTTTTTTTAGTTTAGAGATACAGTGCGGAAACAGGCCCTTTGGCTCACCGAGTCGGCATCGACCAGCGATCCCCGCACATTAACACAAGCCTACACACACTAGGGACAATTTACACTTATACCAAGTATACAAACCAAAGCCAATTAACCTACATACCTGTACGTCTTTGGAGTGTGGGAGGAAGCCGAAGATCTTGGAGAAAACCCAAGCAGGTCACGGGGAGAACGTACAAACCCCGTACAGACAGCACCCATAGTCCGGATCAAACCCGGGTCTCTGGCGCTGCAAACGCCATAAGGCAGCAACTCTACAGGCCCATTCTTGAACACTCTCTCGACTCTCTTAATTACTTAGAGAGACTGAATTACCAAGATATCCTAGATGTTAACAGTTTAATTTGTTTGGTTAATTTGGAGTTGTTTCAAAGGGTTCTATAATAACTATATTTTAGTCCATAAATTCTTAGTAATTGAATATCAAAATTAAAGTCTTTCTCCTTAGGCCCTCTTCAGTCATGGCTGATCACGGGTGTCTCCAGGCTGCTATTCCCTATATGGAGGACGCCTGTGCATGACTTTGTTTAACGTGGGGAGACTGGTGCACAGACAGTGGCATTGAGTCCAAGACGACCGGAGACCCTTTTCTGCTGCAGCCTTCATCCACCTTCCCAGCCGTTGTGACGCTCCACTACGGTCACCATCATCCTCCGCCTGTTCCAACGTTAAGGTTTTGGTTGGATTGCTCTTTGTCAGAGACCTCCCCCTCGACCTCCCCCATGGGTGGCCCTACCAGGAGCATAGCTCCGGACTGCATCGCTCTCAGGATCTCAGGTCCACACAAGCTTCTCCACCACGACAAGGTGACAATCCATTAAAGTACTTTAGGTTTATTCAATGACAATTCAAATCACACAGGAAAATTATGTGGGCATCAAATAAAAATGTTATTTACTCCTATCACTGAAAAGGATAGACACAAAATGCTGGAGTAACTCAGCGGGACAGGCAGCATCTCTGGAGAGAAGGAACAGGTGACGTTTCAGGTCAAGACCCTTCTTCAGACACTTCTTCAGATAAGGATGTTGTCATTTTAAGCCAGGCAGCATATTTGCTTTATTACCTTTTTGTATATCATTTTGAGCAATAATTTATCTTTTTGAAGTGTTAGATTAGGATGATTTTGAGTTGTAGGTAAATAATTAGCAGCATATGTAGAGGACTACGTACTGTCACCTGCCGGAGGCTTCATGGGTTTTATCTACATTCCCTCTGGACTTGTGAAGCCCATTAGCTCTGTTCCCTAGCAGAACGGTGACTCAGTGTGCAGCATCTTTTAATGTGACAGTCATTGAGAAACAATTTGAGTATCTCAAAAAAAGACACTAAATGCTGGAGTAACTCAGCGGGTCAGGCAGCATCTCTGGAGAACAGGGATAGGTGACGTTTCAGGTCGGGACCCTTCTTCAGACTCACTGAGAGCAGCAGGAATCACAGATTGGAGCTATTTTAGACTTTAGTTAGACTTTAAAGATACAGTGTGGAAACAGGCCCTTCCACCCACTGGGTTGGTGCTGGCCAGTGATCACCCCTTACGCTAACACTATCCTACACACTAGGGACAATTTACAATTCTCAGAAGCCAATTCACCTGAACGTCTTTGGAGTGTGGAAGGAAACCGGAGCACCCGGAGGAAACCCACGCGGTCACAGGGAGAATGTACAAATGTTGCCCTATCCAGTTTATATTGGCACGGTGGTACAGCGGTAGAGTTTACAGCGCCAGAGACCCGGGTTCGATCCCGACTATTGGTGCTGCCTCTACGGAGTTTGTACGTTCTCCCCGTGACCTGCGTGGGTTTTCTCCGAGATCTTCGGTTTCCTCCCACACTCCAAAGACGTGCAGGTTAATTGGCTTCCGTAAAAATTGTAAATTGTCCCTAGTGTGTGTAGGATAGTGTTAGTGTATGGGGATTTCTGGTCGGCACGGACTAGATGGGCCAAAGGGCTGTATCTCTAAACTCACTGGTTTCTCTTCCTAGTCACTCAGCTTGTGGGAGTGGTTTCACTATTCACTGTAAAATGTTTCACATTTTACAAGTTAATTGAAATAACTTACAATTTATAGTCATGACAGAAATAGCAACCATTAACCATGCGTAATTTACAGACAATAGACATAATAGGCAGGTTAGGCTGTTTATTTTCACTTTTTGCAATTATCAATAAAAGAGGAGCTGTCTGCAGCTATTCTATGGATAATTGTTGTGATTAATATAATATGACAGCAAACATATTATAGATGCTGGTGAGATAATATTTGCCATACCAGTTTACAGTTTAGGGTGGCAGATTGGTGCAGCTGGTAGAGTTGCTGCCTCACCCCGCCAGAGACCCAAGTTCGATCCTGACCTCGGGTGCTGTCTGTGTGGAGTTTGCACATTCTCCCTGTGACTGCGTGGGTTTCCCCCGGGTGCTCCGGTTCCCTCCCACATTCCAAAGACGTGTGGGTTTGCAGGTTAATTGGCCCTGTGTATATTACCTCTAGTGTGTAGGGAGTGGATCTTCTTCTTGCGTTTGAGGCAGCAGAAGTCTGCAGCAGGGTGATGCCATCCGGTTCGACATCCGTAGGTGCCCGCACTAAAAAGGGCGCATGCTCCGGGTTGGCGACAAGCTGCGGTGCTGCTGCTGTCTCTGTTTGATACGAAAGTTGGATAACATAGAACTCGTGTGAAAATGGGGTCGATGGTCAGCATCAATTCGGTGGGCTGAAGGGCCTGTTTCCATGCTGGATCTCTAAACCAGATTTGATATCTTTGGCAACCACCATCTTTAAATATTCAAATGCTGTTCCCTTAAGTTTGGCACCAGCACTTGGTAACAGTATTGTTAAAGACTGTTTGTTCATAAGATGTTATTATTGCAGGACATTGAAACAAAGAACTGCTGATGCTGGTTTACAGAAAGGATATGCCCAGAGTGCTGGAATAACTCAGTGGGTCAGGCAGCATCTCTGGAGAACATGGATAGGTGACGTTTCACACAGTGCTGGAATAACTCAGTGGGTCAGGCAGCATCTCTGGAGAACATGGATAGGTGACGTTTCACAGAGTGCTGGAGTAACTCAGCGGGTCAGGCAGCATCTCTGGCGACATGGATGGGTGACGTTTCAGGTTGAGACCCTTCTTCAGACTAATTGTAGAGGGGGTGAGGAGAAGAAAGCTGGAAGGGAGGTGGGGGCAGGTCAAAGGGCACTATTTGCAAAAGTGATCTATCATAACTCGTATTTATATGCTGCTTGGGTTGGTGGTGAAGGCAGATGTGATAGTCACATTGAAGAGACTTTGGGCTCGGAATACAGAGAGACATGGAATGGAAAGATATGGATCAGAGCAGGCAGATACAGATTTGGCATCAAAATATGAAGAAAGATCCTGGCCCAAAAAAGTCACTGATCCGTGTTCCCCAGAGATGCTGCCTGATCCACTGAGTTGCTCCAGCACTTTGTGTCCTTTTTTGAGCTCGGTTTCCTTTTCCACAGATGCCGCTTGACTTTCTGAGCGTTTCCAGCATTTTCTGCTTTTATTTAAGATTTCTGCGGGGGATAATGCATACATCACAAAAAAATAAAGGTCTATAAAATACTGTTTGTGCTGGACATCAGAAATGAAACCGTAAACGCTGAACAAAGTCAGCAGGTCAGAGAACATCTGTGGAAAGAAATACTAGCAATGACCTTTCCTCTTGTTTGATTGTAGAACCATTGACAGGAAAAGCTGGAACTGTTTGTGTTATGTGCATTAAAAGCTTCATTTCTTTCCACGGACTGCAGAGAATGCCACCCTGCTGAGAACGAGAACTCAATTTCACTCCCATTACCTCCACTCCTCTTTCAATGGAGCTGCAATTTCACCACTCTTGGTTATCGCATTCAATTTTCCACTCCCAATCAGCAGGCTCTCAGGAGAAGTCAATACATAAGCCTAATCCTGTGTTACAATGCTACACAGCCCATGCTATACCTGCAGAAGATGCTGCTGGAGATCATATTGGGGTGATATTGCATGACGCATCAAATTGCCCCAGCAACAGTGCATTCAGAAAGTATTCACACCCCTTCACTTTTTCCACATTTTGTTACGTTACAGCCTTATTCTAAAATGGATTAAATTCATTTTTTATCATCGATCTACACATAATACTCCCTAATAAAAAAGCAAAAACAGCTGTTTAGAATTTTTTGCAAAGTAATTATAAAGAAATACCTGAAATATCACATTTACATAAGTATTCAGAGCCTATGCTATGACTCAAAATTGAGCTTAGGTTCATCCTGTTTCCATTGATTATCCTTGAGATGTTTCTACAACTTGATTGGAGTCGACCAGTGGTAAATTACATTGATTGGACATGATTTGGAAAGGCACACACCTGTCTATATATGGTCCCACAGTTGACAGTGCATGTCAGAGCAAAAACCAAGCCATGAAGACAAAGGAATTGTCCGTAGAACTCCGAGACAGGATTGTGTCGAGACACAGATCTGGGGAAGGGTATAAAACAATTTCTGCAGTATTGCACGTCCCAAAGAGCAAAGTGGCCTCCGTCATTCTTAAATGCAAGAACTTTGGAACCACCAGGACTCTTCATAGAGCTGGCCGGCCGGCCAAACTGAACAATCGGGGGAGTAGGGCCTTGGTCAGGGAGGTGACCAAGAACCCGATGGTCACTCTGACAGAGCTCCAGAATTCCTCTGTGGAGATGGAAGAACCTTCTAGAAGGATAACTGTATCTGCAACACTCCACAAATCAGGCCTTTATGGTCGAGTGGCCAGACGGAAGCCATGCCTCAGTAAAAGGCACATGACAGCCCGCTTGGACTTTGCCAAAAGGCACCTAAACAAGATTCTCTGGTCTGATGAAACTGAGATTGAACTCATTGGCCTGAATGCCAAGCATCACGTCTGGAGGAAACCAGGCACCGCTCATCACCTGACCAATACCATACCTACGGTGAAGCATGGTGGTGGCAGCATCATGCTGTGGGGATGTTTTTCAGCGGCAGGAACTGGGAGACTAGTCAGGATCGAAGGAAAGATGAACGGAGCAAAGTACAGAGAGATCCTTGATGAAAACCTGCTCCAGAGAGTTCAGGACCTCAGACCCGGGCAGAGGTTCACCTTCCAACAGGACAATGATCCTAAGCACACAGCCAAGACAACGCAGGAGTGGCTTTGTGACAAGTCTGTGAATGTCCTTGAGTGGCCCAGCCAGAGCCCCGACCGAACATCTCCGGAGGGACCTGAAAATAGCTGTGCATCGACGTTCCCCATCCAACCTGACAGAGCTTGAGAGGATCTACAGAGAAGAATGGGAGAAATTACCCAAATACAGGTGTGCCAAGCTTGTAGCATCATACCCAAGAACACTTGAGGCTGTAATTGCTGCCAAAGGTGCCTCATAGGGTCTGAATACTTATGTCAATGTGATATTTCAGTTATTTATTATTAATTACTTTGCTAAAATTTCTAAACACCTGTTTTTGCTTTTTTATTGTGGGGTATTGGGTGTAGATTGATGATAAAAAAAGAATTTAATCCAGTTTAGAATAAGGCTGTGACGTAACAAAATGTGGAAAAAGTGAAGGGGTGTGAATATTTTCTGAATGCACTGTACATACTGTTTGCATGTCCCCAACAACTCTCACCAACCTCTACAGATGCGCCATAGAAAGCATTTTATCGGGTTGCATCACAGCATAATTTGGGAACAGCTCCATCCAACACAGCAAGAAATTGCAGAGTTGTGGACGCAGCCCAGACCATCACACAAACCAACCTTCCTTCCAATGACTCTGTCTACACTTCACAATGGCTCGGCAAGGCCAGCAGCATAATCAAGGACCAGTCTCACCTTTTCCTCTCACCCATCAATCAGGAGGTTCAAAAGTGTGAAAACGCACACCTGCA
>CM075978.1:68014975-68236458 GCA_038087875.1 Malacoraja senta
TTTAGTGGTTGAGGTTATTTTTATCCCTGGTATCAGTCATGCAGTGTGAAGAATTATTTAGCGGTGTATATATTCATCAGTCCATTAGAAACAAATATAACGTGGGAAAAATCAAACAAAGACCAGGCATCCTTCCCTTTAAAGGAAATATTCTCCTGGATAATTTGCATGATTTTACATAAAGAAAAATGCAGGCAGATATTTGCTGCCTGGCCCGCTGAGTTACTGTCATTTTGTGTCTGTCTTTGACAATGATGGTCTGTCTCCACATTTCCCAGATGAGACACTAGATCTAAGATCACAGTTATATATTCGCCAAGTGGCTTCAGTCACCAACTGGACCAACAACAGGAGATGAGCTGAATCGTGTCTGAATCTCCAGAGACTGAGGATGGACAACGCGCTTCAGTTACAGTCACCCAGGATGTCATAGAAACATAGTCAATTGGTGCAGGCGTAGGCCATTCGGCCCTTCGAGCCAGCACTGCCATTCAATATGATCATGGCTGATCATCCACAATCAGTGCCCCGTTCCTGCTTTCTCCCCATATCCCTTGATTCCGCTAGCCCAAAGAGCTAATATCATTTGAACCTCAGAGATAACCAAAGCTTGTTTGATCAAGGAATGGATAGCAAACTAAGTGGGGCGATTTGCCAAGGATTATCAAAGGTCTGGCTGATCACCACTTTCAAGGCCCTTGAGGAGTATTAATGTAGATGAGGGATGATAAAGCACTGAAACATGCCCTTCAGCCCCAACTTGGAAATGTCAACCAAAATGCCCCATCTATGCTAGTCCCAACCTCCCCATGTTTGATCTATATGCCTCTAAACCTTTCCTGTCCAAGTGTCTTTTAAAATGCCGCTATATTACCCGCCCCAACTACCTCTTCTGGCAGCTCGTTCTTTATGCCCACTGCCCTCTGTATGAATCTCCAGAGGCCAAGGATGGACAATATGGTTCAATTACAGTCACCAAGGATGTAATTTTGAACTTTAGAGATAACTAGAACTGGAAACAAATAAATAATGTCTAAATAATAGATAATAGATATCCATTATTTATACAACAGAACGAGAGGGGTCTCGACCCGAAACGTCAACCATTCCTTCTGCTGCCTGTCCTGTTGAGTTACTCCAGCATTTTGTGTCCACCTTCAGAACAAGGATGAACACCATCTACAGGTTCAGTGAACACCATCTACAGGTCAGCAGGAGGAGTTGGATGAGCAGGAGTTTAATGTGGTTGAAGATACAGGGAGCATGAGTTGGTTATCAAGAATGGGAGGATCTTGGAAATGGCATGTGAAGAGACCGGTCAAACCGGATACAGAGAAGAACACTGGTTTATTTGGAGATGGATTGGGGGGATTATCTAGATGGTGCATAGCATTATGAAAGGTCCGGATGGCTGGAATCCAGACAGGTGGGATCTACATGGGAAGGAGCCATTATCATTGAAGAGACTTCACAGATTCAAAATCATCCATAAAAGGATTTCATAAAGGGGAATTGCAGACGCTGGTTTATATGAAGATGGGTGCAAAATGCTGGAGTACTCAGTGGGACAGGCTGCTTCTCTGGAGAAAAGAAATAGGCGATGTTTCGGGTCGGAACCCTTCATCAGACTTAAAGATGGGGGGGGGGGGGGGGCAGGGGCATGAGGCGAGAAATGCCAGAACAAATCAGGGCTGCCAACAGATGACCTCAGGAAGGGGTGGAGTCCATTGTTAGCTGGCAAGATGTGCTAACAGGAGGGCTACAAGGATCCAAACAGTGGAACTGGTGGGGTAAATTGCAGGAGCTACTTGCAATTAGAGAAATCAATGTTCATACCGCTGGGTTTTAAGATGAAATATGAGATGCTGTTCCTCCAACCTGTGCTTGGCCTCACTCTGACAGTGAGGAGGCCCAGGGCAGAAAGGTCAGCGTGGGAATGGGAAGGAAAGTTAAAATGTTTGGCAACCGGGAGATTGCTTAGAACATCTTTAGGGACTTTGTTGGGGGGGCGGGGGGGGGGAATAAGTAAAATTATTTCACCCTCACTGACTGAAAGGGTGGTAGAGGAAACACCCCACATTATTTTGGATGTGTTCTTGTACAGCAGTGACCCCCCTGAACTACAGAGCAATGCTGAGAGCAGGGGTGTAGGGAAGGGAGTTGGTTTATGACTGGCCTCATTCGGCACAGCATGCTTCCTATGATTCCAGATGCAGGAGGAGCAGGATGTTGAAGAGGTAACTGAGTGGATGGTCTCTATTTTAAAGTTGAGGCAATCTGTTACTTCCTACCATCTTTTAAAGGAGACACGGCTAGATGTAAAGAGACAATTGGTGGCAGAGGAAAATAATATATTCTCATCAGACTCGAGAAAGTCCATGTTGTCAGAACATGTAGCTTGACGCTGGTGGTGTTGCTAGTTTCGAGATACAGCATGGAAACAGACCCTTCAGTCCATCAAGTCCACAACGACCAGCGATCACCCCATACACTAGTTCTATTATACACACTAGGGGCAATTTACCGAAGCCAATAAACCTACAAACCTGCACGTCTTTGGAGTGTGGGGGGGAACCGGAGCACCCGGAGAAACCCCACACGGTCACGGGGAGAACGTACAGGCAGCACCCGTGGTCAGGATCGAGCCTGTGAGGCAGCAACTCTACTGCTGTGCCGCTAGTGTGTACTTACTGTGTTCAAATTGGGTTTAAAGAGTAGAAGACAGGGAGTTGGAGTATTGCGTGTAGTTCTGGTCGCCCCATTACAAGGGATTGTGGAGGCTTTGGGAAGAGTGCAGAGAGGAGGTCTATCACAATGATGACTGAATTATGGAGTGTTAGCTACAGGGAGAAGTTGGTCAGTCTTCTCTGGAATGCCAGAGGTTGTGGGAAGACTTGCTAGAAGTATATAAAATTATTAAGTTGCATAGATAGGATAGACATTTTTCCCAGGATGGAAAACAAATATCAAAGGGCATAGTTTTAAGATGTAGTTTAGTTTATAGAGATAGTCTCTTCGGCCCACCGAGCCCGCACACCAACACTGTCCTACACACACTAGGAACTATTTACATTTACATTTATTCCAAGCCAATTAACCTACAAACCTTGGAGTGTGGCGGGAAACTGAAGATCTCGGAGAAAACCCAGGCAGGTCACAGGGAGAACGTGCAAACTCTACAGATAACACCCGTAGTCAGGATCAAACTCGGGTCTCTTGTTCTGTAACGCAGGGGTTCTAGCGCTGCACTGCCGTACCGCCCACATGAGATGGCATAGGGTAAAGGGGGTGTGTAGGGCAAGTTTGTTTGTACACGGTGGTGAGGGCCTGGACCATGGTGCCAGGGATAGTGGTGGAGGCACATATGATAGTGGCATTTAAGAGACTTGGATGGGCACGTGGATATGCAGGGAATGGAGGCATGTGGATTATGTGCAGGCAGATAAGAGTTGGTCTTGGTATCATGTTGGACACAGACACTGTGGGCCAAAGGGCCTGTTCTTGTTCTGTGCTGTTCTATGTTCATGTTCTAGAGATTGCCACGGCTGGGTTGCATGAAAGGTGAAGTTGGCCAATGATGATGGTAGCAGTAGTGGCATTGAAGAAGGGAGAGCAATGTGGTTGGTGAAGATTACAAGAAAGGCTTTGGAGAAAGCTGCGGCTGTGATTGAGACCAAGATGGGAATGGATGGGCCAGGTTGGTATGATGGAGATTCATCTTTGTATGGGTGGAAGTTCAGGGTGGAAAGGAGAGCACTCTTGTGTGCAGTATTGAAGATAACAAGCTGATGCGGATTAAGGTTATCATGGAAGAAGAGGCTGCATTGGCTGAAGGAAGCAAAGTTGCTGCTTCGGGAAGTGACTGAGAAGCCCACACAATGTGCTCTCACGTTGGTTCAACATGAAATGCAGATTATTCCCCTGTAAGTTTTTAATTCCAATTACTTCAGACGAGTGACAATAACATAGTGAGAAAAGCGGAGACACAAGAGACCCCAGATGTTGGGATCTTGACTAAAGTGTTGGAAGATCTCAGTGGGTCAGACAGCATCTGAGGAGGGAAGGAACGGACCGCGTTCAAAGTCCGAACCCTTCTTCAGACTGGGGAAGAGTGCCCATCTGAAACATTGCCTGTCCATTCCCTCCACAGTTGCAGTCTGACCCCTGAGATCTTCCAACATTGTCTTTTGCATAGGTAGAAAAATCATCAGCTTGCCAACTTCAAATTTGGAGATGATTGGAGAAGGGTGAGGATTTGGACTTGCTTAAATTCCACAGTTGAGTATCCAGCTAGGAAACACAAATTATAGTGGAAGTTCTATAAACAGCCAATGCAGATAGTTGCCAAAATAGCTTCCCCTGCCCACTACCCAATGGAACTATTTATGGGAAGTCACAGTTGCCTGCACCTCGCCTTTCTTCAGTTGTAGAACCATAGTCATTGTTTAAATTTTTTTTTAACTCATGACAATGAAACAAGCACATCATCCATTCAATGTAGAATGGAACTGGACCAAGTACAGATTTTAAAGGATCTAATTGCAGTAGATGTGCTGTAGCAATAGATTAATGTGGCAGTATTCTGCACCATGGAAATTGGTTTTCCCAATCTGTTCATTTCCTATACTGAGTGGGGAAGGAAATGAGAACAGCTGATCATCTTGTTGTCGAGTGATCAGGCTGTTAGGGCAGGCTACAATGTATGTGTGTTCAGTTACAGGGTGGCATGGTGACGCAGCAGGTAGAGCTGCTGCCTCACAGCGCCGGAGACCTGGGTTCGATCTTGACTACGGATGCTGTCTGTACAGAGTTTGTACCTTCTCCCCGTGACTTGCGTGGGTTTTTCCCAGATCTTCGGTTTCTTCCCACACTCCAAAGACGTACAGGTTTGGAATGGAATACTTCATTGTCATGTGAGATTAGGCACAGTGAGATTCTTTGCTTGTATACAAATGTATACAAATAGCGGTTGCCTACGGTGCTGACAAAGTTACAAAGCATGCCGGCTCCTCCTTTTGTTCTCCTCCCCCCCCCCCCACAGTGGTTCCCCCACACCGGGTCCCCAATTGTCCATTATTCTCACCTCACGGTGCCCCCCCCCCCCACACCGGGTCCTGTGTGTGAAGACATTCCTATGCATGTCTTTAGACTTTAGAGGTACAGCATGGTAACCATGGAGTCGGCACCGACCAGCGATCCCCGTACACTAGCACTATCCTACACACTAGGGACAATTTACAATTTTTACTGAAGCCAAATAAACCTGGAAACCTACATGTCTTTGGAATGTGTGAGGAAAGCAGAGAAAACCCACTTGGTCACAGGGAGAACATACACATCTTGTACAGAGAGCACCCAAAGACAGGATTGAACCCGGTTCCCCGGAGCTGTAAGGCAGCAGCTCTCCTGCTGTGCCACCATGGCACTCCTTTAAACCCTTCTGCGATCTAGTCTTCAGATTGCGTTGGAGTTTAGAGTTCCAGAGGCTTGTGTGAGAGGACATTACTATGCATTTGGGTTAACATATGATGAGTGTTTGACGGCACTGGGCCTGTACTCGCTGGAGATTAGAAGGATGAGGGGGAACCTCATTGAAACATACTGAAAACTGAAAGGCCTGTATAGAGTGGATGTGGAGAGGATGTTTCCACTAGTGGGAGAGTCTAGGACTAGTCATAGCCTCAGAATTAAAGGACGTTCCTTTAAGGAGATGAGGACGAATTTATTTAGTCAGAGGGTGGTGAATCTGTGGAATTCATTGCCACAGATGGTTGTGGAGGCCGTCAATGGATATTTTGTAAGGCAGAGATAGATTCTTGATTAGTATGGGTGTCAGAGTATGGAGAGAAGGCAGGAAAATGGGGTTAGGAGGGAGAAATAAATCAGCCATGATTGAATGGTGTAGTAGACTTGATGGGCCGAATGGCCTAATTCTGCTCCTATCACATGATGATATGTCTGTCTTAACTAACCACCCTGAAACCTTGTAAACTATGCCCTCCTGTTTGAGACCCCTAAGCAGCTTAACATCGACCTTATCATGTCCCCTAAAGATCGTACGCGTTTCAAAAAGATTGTCCCTTAATCTCTTAAACTCCAAAAAACATAGGCCTAACCTTTTCAATTCAATGTGTGATAGCACTCTCGTTACAGGAGCTACCATAGTGAAGCCATGGGCATATATCCACTGCTAGGATATCCTTTGTTAAATAACAGGACCAAGGCTGTAGACAGTACTCCAGGCAAGTGCAGCTCACCAACACCTTATGCAATTGTAATAAGTCTCTATTTTTAAACCCCAGAGACCAGTATCTCATTTGCTTCTTAATTACTTGCTTCAGCTGCACGCTAATCTTTTGTGTTTCATCAGGAGAACACTAGATCCTGCAGTCTGCCAATCATTCGCAGTCTCTATCCATTTAGATAATAGTCTGCCTTCTGGTTCACCAGGCTAATCCCCGAGATGGCGGGACTGGCATATCAGGAAAGATTGGGCTTGTATTCAGTGGAGTTTAGAAGGATGAGGGGGAATCTTATAGAAAAGTATAAAATTATAAAAGGACTGGACAAGCTAGATGCAGGAAAAATGTTCCCAATGATAGGGGAGTCCAGAACCAGGGGAGGCCCAATGATGGGGGAGTCCAGAATAAAGGGGAGGCCATTTAAAACTGAGATCAGGAAAAACTTTTTCACCCAGAGAGTTGTGAATTTGTGGAATTCCCTGCCACAGAGGGCAGTGGAGGCCAAATCACTGGATGCATTTAAAAGAGTTAGATAGAGCTCTAGGGGCTAGTGGAGTCAAGGGATATGGGGAGAAGGCAGGCACGGGTTATTGATTGTGGATGATCAGCCATGATCACAATGAATGGCGGTGCTGGCTCAAAGGGCTAAATGGCCTCCTCCTGCACCTATTTTCTATGTTTCTATATTTCTATGCTCCATCAGAGTATACGACCTCACATTTTCCTACATTATACACCCGACACTCCATCTAGCTGTATCCACTGTCAGAGTCAACGCTTCCTCATGACAACATATTCCTCTGCCTTTCCTCGCCCTCAAAGACAGACACAAAATGCTGGAGTAACTCAGTGGGCCCGACAGCATCTAATATTCAATGTAAACCACCATCTTATAAGGAATAGGAGTAGAATTAGGCCATTCGGCCCATCAAGTCTACTCCACCATTTAATCCAGGTGGATCTACCTCTCCCTCCTAACCCCATTCTCCTGCTTTCTTCCCATAAACTCTGACACCAGTACTAATAGGTATGTGAAGAGGAAAAAATTAGTTAAGACAAATGTGGGTCCTTTGAAGACAGAAACAGGTGAATTCATTGCGGGGAACAAGGAAATGGCAGACGAGTTGAATAGGTACTTTGGATCTGTCTTCATTAAGGAAGACACAAACAATCTCCCTGATGTACTAGTGACCACAGGACCTAGGGTGATGGGGGAAATTCACGTTTGGCAGGAAATGGTGGTGGGTAGACTGAAGGCTGATAAATCCCCAGGGCATGATGGTCTGCATCCCAGGGTACTTAAGGAGGTGGCTCTAGAAATCGTGAAATGCATTGGTGATTATTTTCTAATCTTCTATGGATTCAGGATCAGTTCCTGTGGATTGGAAGGTAGCTAATGTTATCCCACTTTTTAAGAAAGGAGGGAGAGAGAAAACAGGGAATTGTAGACCAGTTAGCCTGACATGGGGAAGATGCTGGAGTCAATTATAGAAGATGAAATAGCGGAACATTTGGATAGCAGTAACAGGATTGGTCCGAGTCAGCATGGATTTACGAAGGGTAAATCATGCTCGACTAATCTTCAGGAATTTTTTGAGGGTGTAACTTGGAAAATGGACAAGGGAGAGCCAGTGGATGTAGTGTACCTGGACTTTCAGAAAGCATTTGATAAGGTCCCACATAGGAGATTAGTGGGCAAAATTAGAGCACATGGTATTGGGGGTAGAGTGCTGACATGGATAGAAAATTGGTTGGCTGACAGGAAACAAATAGTAGGGATTAAACGGGTCCCTTTCAGAATGGCAGGCAGTGACTATTGGGGTACCGCAAGGCTCAGTGCTGGGACCGCAGCTATTTACAATATACATTAATAATTTAGATGAAGGGATTAAAAGTAACATTAGCAAATTTGCAGATGACAAAGTTGGGTGGCAGCATGAACTGTGAAGAGGATGCTATGAGGATGCAGGGTGACTTGGACAGGTTGGGTGAGTGGGCAGTTGCATGCCAGATGCAGTTTAATGTGGATAAATGTGAGGTTATCCACTTTGGTGGCAAAAACAGAATGGCAGATTATTATCTGAAAGGTGTCAGGTTGGGAAAAGGTGAAGTACAACGAGATCTGGGTGTCCATGCAGGCACAGCAGGCAGTGAAGAAAGCAAATGGCATGTTGACCTTCATAACAAGAGGAGTTGAGAATAGGAGCAATGAAGTCTTTCTGCAGTTGTACAGGGTCCTAGTGAGACCACACCTGGAGTATTGTGTGCAGTTTTGGTCTTGAAATTTGAGGAAGGATATTCTTGCTATTGAGGGAGTGCAGCGTAGGTTTACGAGGTGTATTCCCACGATGGCTGGACTGTCATATGTTGAAAGAATGGAGCAGCTGGGCTTGTATACAGTGGAATTTAGAAGGATGAGAGGGAATCTTATTGAAACATATAAGATCATTAAGGGATTGGACACTTTAGAGGCAGGAAACATGTTCCCAATGTTGGGGGAGTCCAGCACCAGGGGCCACAGTTTAAGAATAAGGGTAAGCCATTTAGAACAGAGATGAGGAAAAACCTTTTTCACCCTGAGAGTTGTGAATCTGTGGAATTCTCTGCCTCAGAAGGCAGTGGAGGTGATTCTTTGGATGCTATCAAGGGATATGGGGAGAAGTCAGGAATGGAGGGTACACAAAAATGCTGGAGAAACTCGGCGGGTGCAGCAGCATCTATGGAGTGAAGGAAATAGGTAACGTTTCGGGCCGAAACCCTTCAGACTAGTCAGGAATGGAGTACTGATTGGGGATGATCAGCCATGATCACAGTGAATGGCAGTGCTGGCTCGAAGGGCCGAATGGCCTACTCCTGCACCTATTGTCTAATGAAGAATCTATCTATCTCTGCCGTAAAAATATCTACTGACTTGCCCTCCACAGACTTCTGTGGCAAAGAATTCCACAGATTCACCACCGACTAAAGACATTTCTCCACATTTCCTTCCTAGAAGAACGTCCTTTAATTCTGAAGCTATGACTTCTAGACCTAGCTCTCCCACTAGTGGAAACATCCTCTCCACATCCACGCTATCCAAGCCTTTCACTATTCTATATGTTTCATTGAGGTCCCCCCTCATTCTTCTAAACTCCAGTACCGAAAAAACGCTCATCATAGGTGAACCAACTCGTATCTGGGATCATTCCCATAAACCTCCTCTGGACCCTCTCCAGAGCCAGCACATCCTTTCTCAGATATGGTGCCTGACCAGCACCTTATAGAGCCTCAGCGTTACATCCCTGTTTTTGTATACATGTCCTCTTGAAATAAATCCTAGCATTGAGCTTGCTTTCTTTACTACACATCTGCATTTATTTCCCACACCCTCAACAATTTATCTTCTGACTCCCTCACTTGAACTGAGACTCAATCAATTTCTCCTCCACCTCTTGGAACTTGTCCTCACCCTCAACAACAAACTTTTTGACTCCACTCAGAACTCTCCAATTGTAGGTAACCACCTCCCCCCTCCCCCCCATCCCTGTGCCCAACCTTGACGCGCATCCATTTTGCCTTCCCCCAACCCCTTCCAACTATATTCCTTCCTCCTGCTTCAGTTTAGTCAGGATCAAACGCGGGTCTCCGGCGCTGCATTTGCTGTAAGGCAGCAGCTCTACCGTTGAACCACCGCGCCGCTCACTTCAATCCTCTTCTGTCCTTATCTCACACCTTTTGCCTGTTTGTCCGTGGCCCTTGTCCAACCATCTGCCTATCAACCCCTCCTCTTCACCTGTCTTTCACCAGGCTTTGTCCTGCCCCCACCTCTCTTCCAGCTTTCTCCCCTCCCTCATCGCACTGTCTGAAAAAGGGACCTGACCCGAAACGTCACCTATCCATCTTCTCTGCAGATGTTGAGTTACTCCAGCACTTTGTGCCCTTCCACCTATTTTCATGACATCAGCAAATTTGGATATTTTATATACTTTCCCTCCACCTCACTAAAAGATGGATAAAGACTGATGTCAGAGGTGCTCTAGAGGGTTGCAGCTTTCCTGCCTAGAAAATACGTATATATTCTGATTCTGTGTGTCCTATGAGATAACCAGCATCCAGTCTATGTTAACACTTCTCCTAATTACATGACCTCCAATTTCTATGCACTAGCCTTCCATGTGGGACGGCATGGTGGCACAGCGGTAGAGTTGCTGCTTTACAGCGATTGCAGCGCCCGAGACCCACGTTCGATCCTGACTACGGGTGCTGTCTCTCCGGAGTTTGTACGTTCTCCCCGTGGCCTGCGTGGGTTTTCTCCGAGAATTTTGGTTTCCTCCCACACCCCAAAGGCGTACAGGTCTGTAGGTTAACTGTCTTGATATCAGTGTAAATTGTCCCTAGTGTGTGTGGGTAGTGTTAATGTGTGGGGATCGCTGGTCGGTGCAGACTCGGTGGATTGGAGGGCCTTTTTCCTCGCTGTATCTCTAAACATGTGGCACTTTATTGAATGCATTCTGCATACACTACCTACACGATTCTAAATACACTACCCTTCTAAAGATAGACACAAAATGCTGGAATAACTCAGCAGGTCAGGCAACATCTCTGGAGAAAAAGGATGAGTGCCGTTTTGGGTCGGGACCATTCTTCAGACTACTATGTGTCTCCCTTTGGTATCAATCAAGGGTTATGGGGAGAAGGCAGGAAAATGGGAATAGGAGGCAGAGATCAGCCATGATTGAATGGTGGAGTAGACTTGATGGGCCGAATGACCTAATTCTACTCCTATAACTTGTGAACCAGCAAATTTGCCAAACATGATTTCACTTTCACAAAATTACTTTGACTTAGTTTGATTGTAAATGATAATGGGAGCTCCAAAATGCTGCTCATACAGATACACACTTCCACTCTAGAATTGAACTCTTTAAACCAGTCACGTAGTTCCCAGCAACTTGCCTTCCTTATATTGTATAACCATGGCCAGTGTTTATGTTTAATTCACAATAATTTATCAAGCTCAGCTTCCCTTCCACCTAACCAGACTAAATAAAGACTTTAAAGAGAAACTAAGTGCGGTAGATATGCCGTGGTAATAAATTAAAGTGGCAAAACGCTGTTCTATTGGCCCAAGGTTCTATTTTCCCATTCTCTTCAATTCTTTTACTGAATGGGGAAGGATATTTGACTTGCTGATTTTTTTATTATTGCTGTAGAGTGATCAGTCCTTTAACACTGTAAAAGAAGATGGTTCATTGAAAACTTAATGTGGAGAGGAGGAGAAAATTCCACTTTATGTATCATAAGTATAAAGAGAATATTTTAACATACTTTACATACTATTTTCACACAAAGCGTGGTGGATGTATGGAACAAGCTGCCAGAGGAGGTAATAGAGGCTGAGACTATCCCAATGTTCAACAGTACATGGATAGGACAGGTTTGGAGGGATATGGGCCAAATGCGGGTAGGTGGGACTATTTGGCCGGTGTGGGCAGTTGGGCCGAAGGGCCTGTTTCCACACTACCACTCTACAGTGTTTTCAAAACAAAAGGATCTATTTTGACTGTTATAAAATGTAGATGAAAAAGTGTTTGCATTAAATTGTTTGCAGGAAGAGAGGGTATCGTTGCAAATGCTTGAGTGCTGCTTTTCCTTTTGCTCATATCAGTCACGTACACTCCTGCCATTTGTGCCTCCACATACTCGTAAGCTACAGAATGTCTGTACTTTAAACTGAATGAAGAAATAGTGTTGTATCATATAAAGGGCTGAAATAAATAGTTTGTTGTGCACAGTTAGTAGCCTACTCGTACAGTTACAGGAAGGACGTATTCAATTCCCAATCAGTATAAATTTGGTTAATTCCAGCTGAATAATTGGTAGTTTAGTTTAGAGATACAGTGCAGAAACAGGCCCTTCGGCCCACCGAGTCGGCACTGACCAGCGATCCCGGTACACTTATCCTACACACACTAGGGACAATTTTACATTTATACCAAGCCAATTAACCTACAGACCTGTCCGTCTTTGGGGTGTGGGAGGAAAATTGAAGATCTCAGAGAAAACCCATGCAGGTCACGGGGAGAACATACAAACTCCATACAGACAGCACCTGTAGTCAGGATGGAACTGGGGTCCCTGGCGCTGTAAGGCAGCAACTCTACCGCTGCGCCACCGTGCAGATTAGACCAGAATAGACTTTAGTAAAAACTGATGATGATAAAATGTGATGGATACTATTAACGTTCAGGAGAAAAGCACCATTTAGTCAAACCTTAGAGGCTGTCCCTAGATAACCACAGGATCCTGTTCTGCTTGTAACAAGAAAGTTGGAAATGAACAAGGGGAGTGTGATGGAGAGTAGCAGTCTCTCGAGGTTGTCCATATGTGTGATGGTGCGGCAAGTAAGTGGCTGCTGCCTCACTGACGGTGAGTGAGGAGGTCTGCCCAGTGCTCACCCCAACCCAGCCGCTGATTGGTGTGCTAAAGAAAACACAGTGCTGGAGTAACATGGTGGGTCAGGCAGCATTTCTGGTGAAAAAGGATGGGTGATGTTTCAGGTCGGGACCCTTCTTCAGGCTGAAATGGACTTCACCTATCCAAGTTCTGCAGAGATGCTGCCTGACCCGTAGAGATGCTCCATCTTTGGTAGACGCCATCATGATTTGGAAACATAAACGTTCACTGTTACCAGGTGTCAATGCTGGGCCTTCCTCCTCATCAACACCGTTGGAGTCAACAAAACCAACAGTTCATCCACAGAAGGACTGCCGCAGTTGATGAGTGTGTCTCACCACCACTTTCTTGATGCTAATTAGGGACTGACCTGGGAATCATTTTGGGTTGGGACCCTTCTTAAGACTGTTGTCTGAAGAAGGGGGTGGGGGCAGGATGAGGAGGCGGGGAGAGAAGGATGGAAAAGCCCTATCGCCAGCCAACAGAAAATGCTGGCAAATCCAATCCCACCCATCCCGGCCCCCTTGCTCATTTAACATGGCATCATGTTCGGCATCAACACTGGGCTGAAGAGCCTGCTCATGTGTTCTATGTTCTATTTGTATCTAGAGATTGTCCATATGTCAGTCATTCTTAACCTGGGAGGATGTGAAATAATAAATTCTCTTGCTGCACTTTGAATAACCTTGAACTTGCACACAAAGTTTTTCCCACCAAGGTTTCCTGCTGCGCTTCCCATGCTCACAAACTCTTCAGCATTTCATTCTTTGAATAAACCGTGCAGTATAAAAGGTGGAGCAAACAAACCTGATTGTCTTAGAAAACCACAGATAATCTATTTGCTGGCAGACAAAGCACTGAAATTAATGAATTCCAACAAGTAATAACATCATTCAGGTTTTAACATTTTCTACTGATGTTCCATCTCACAAACATCAGCTAGACCTGTTGATTTGTCTCAACAAAGCAAATGCCATCATTGTCGAGTTATAGTTTTTAATTATTAGCTCCTCTTCCTTCAAATTTGTCAAATTTGATTTATCATTAATCGAACTGAAGGTTTGATTTATTTAACAGCTTCAAAAAACATTAAAGGGCGGTACAATAAATTACAATCAAGCTTCAATGTTAATTAAAAATAACTAAGTTCACCGTATGGTATCTTGTCTTTGGTATGCTTCCCCCTTGATTCTAAGTCCCACTATCTTGCCAAGGGGAATTTAACAAACAATGCCAATCCTCTGCAAATTCCACTTTGAAAGATTTTCTGCTTCTATTCATATTTGTTCTGTGAAGAATAGTGATTTGAAAGCATAAACTGAACAAACCATCAGTTTGTTCAGTCACCAGAGATCTCTCCAAAGAATAACATCTCCTTGATGCAGTCAATATTCATAGCATGGAAGCAGGCCCTTTGGCTCAGCTCTTCCATGCTGATCAAGATGACCAGTCTAAGATTGTTCCATTTTGCCACATTTGGTCCATATCCCTCCAAACCATTCCTATCCATTTACCCAACCAAGTGTCTGTTAAATGTTGTTATTGTACCTGCTCATCTATCTCCTCTGGAAGCCCATTCCATGTACTCACCACCCTATGAGTGAAAAGGTTTCCACTCTCACCTTAAACCTATGCCCTCTGGTTCTTGATTCCCCAACCCAGTGCATTCACCCTATATAACCATATAACCATATAACCATATAACCATAACAGCACGGAAACAGGCCATCTCGGCCCTTCGAGTCCGTGCCGAACATTTTTTTAAATGTTTTTTTTTTTTTTTTAAATTAAAAATAAATACTTCCCCCTAGTCCCATCTACCTGCACTCAGACCATAACCCTCCATTCCTTTCCCGTCCATATACCCATCCAATCTATTTTTAAAGGATAACATCGAACCTGCCTCCACCACTTCCACTGGAAGCTCATTCCACACAGCTACCACTCCCTGAGTAAAGAAGTTCCCCCTAATGTTCCCCCTAAACTTCTGTCCCTTAATTCTCAAGTCATGTCCCCTTGTTTGAATCTTCCCTACTCTCAATGGGAAAAGCTTATCCACGTCCACTCTGTCTAACCCGCTCATAATTTTAAAGACCTCTATCAAGTCCCCTCTTAACCTTCTGCGCTCCAAAGAATAAAGACCTAACTTGTTCAAAGACCTATCTATGTCTCTCATGCTTTATTTACTCCTCCATAAGATTATCCCTAAATCTCCTGCCCTCGTGTCCTGGCACCATCCATGTAAACCTCTGCACGCCTTCCAGCTAAATGTCATTCATCCTATAGCAGGTTGACCAAAACAAAGCAATACTCCAAATTTGGCCACACCAACACAGACATAGAAACATAGAAAAGAAGTGCAGAGGCTATTCGCCCCCTCGAGCCAGCACCGCCATTCATTATGATCATGGCTGATCATCCAAAATCAGTACCCCGTTCCGGCTTTTTTTCCCATATCCCTTGATTCCCTTAGCCCTAAGAGCTAAATCTAACTCTCTCTTGAAAACATCTTGTACAACTGGTTCTATTTGAGAAGATACAAAGTGCTGGAGTATCTCAGAGAGTCAGACAGCATCTCTGGAGAACATGGATAGGTCATTTTCGACCCTTCCCGAAATGAAAGGGTCCTGACCTAAAACATCTTCTCCAGAGATGATGCCTGACCCACTGAGTTACTCCAGCGCTTTGCATCTTCGTTTTGTAAACCAGCATCTGCAGTTCCCTGTTTGTACATGGTTCTACTAGAATAGAACAACTGGTCCTATTCAATATTCTGTAAAATATTATGATTCTGTGCAATATGTAACTTTTTCACATTACCAATACATTCTCCAAACAGTATGAACTAAAGATTAGCAAATGTAAGATCATTTATTTTTGCAATAGATATTTCCTGATTCGCAAGAAAAGTCGGAAAGGTATCCCAAGATGACAAAAAGACTGCCATCAATTGTCATTGAACCAACTGAGGGTGGGGATGTGGAGAGCGGGGAGCTCCGGTGGCCTCCTGATGAGATGAATCTGTTGGAAGATGAAGAGCAGCACCAAAGTGAATTAACTTCTAAACCAAAAACACCGGAGAATGCGGAGGAAGGTAAAACACGCGTTTCTTTTGGTGGGCTCATGTGATTTATTTAGTTTAGTATTGGATTAGAACTAGAAGCTTCAGCTGACTATTTACTTGTCCCGAGAAAACTATGGTGGCACACAGTGGTGCAGAGAAAGAATTACTGCCTCAAAGACCCAGATTCGATCCTGCTGTCTGTGTGGAGTTTAAACGTTCTGTCCGTGACCACGTGGGTTTATTCCAGCTCTTCTAACTTCCTCTCACATTCCCCAAAAAATGGATTTGTAGGTTAATTGGCCCTCTGTAAATTGTACTTAGTATGTAGGGAGTGGAGGTGAAGGTGGGACAACATAGAACTCATATGAACGGGTGATCGATGGACTTGGGGGGCCAAGTATGTTTCCATGCTGTATCTCTATACTAAAAAACATATCATTGTTTTAATGTTGAATTTCAGAAAACATTACAGCACAGTATTATGACAATTTTGAGGCAGAATATTCATGTAATATAAGTTATATCAATGCACAGTTCCATTGTATTAATAGCAACAATGTAGTCTCATTATTGTTATTAATGCATAGTGGAACATAATTTGCTGCAGAAATGAATGTAACAATATCTGGTGTTAGGTAAGTCAGGTCCCAACATATTAGGCATTCGATTACTGCAGAAAGGATGAGTTGCAGGAAACATCACTGAAGTAAAACCAGGCATCTGGGACATGAGTGATATGGAAAGGACGTTATTATGTATTAACTGTAAGTGCATGCAGTTCAGTGGGTTTCAGTGGAAGGGGTAACAAGAAAGTGCTGGTCTCAGGTAGTTAATCAGTAGAGCGAGCGAGCAGAGCATCTTGGACAGCTCCCCAGTTAATTACCCCTCTGGTCTCAGGTAGTTAATCAGTAGAGCGAGTGAGCAGAGCATCTTGGACAGCTCCCCAGTTAATTACCCCTCTGGTGGTATCTGAAGTTGCTGCACCATTTGTGCAAAATAACAATGGATCTACTGGCCAGGCCATTATTTTGACAGAAATGAACACAGTGGGTTTAGTTTAGTTTAGAGATACAGTGTTGAAACAGGCCCTTCAGCCCACCGAGTCCATACCGACCAGTGATCACCCGTCCAATTGCTCTATCCTACACACTGGGTACAATTTACAGAAGCCTACAAACCTGCACGCCTGGAGTGAGGAGAGCCGAGCACCCGGAGAAAACACACGCAGGTCACGGGAATAAGGTGCAAACTTTATACAGACAGCACCCTTAGTCAGGACCGAACCCGGGTCTCTGGCGCTGTAAGGCGGCAGTTCTACTGCTGCGCCACCGTGCCATCTTAAGACAGCATCTGTGAAGAACATGGATGTGATATTTCAGGTCGGGTCCCTTCTATAGACTGATTGTAGGCGCTCACCTCTCATGTTTTCACCAACCCCCACAACTTCTCTCTTTCGGATGTAGACGGTTGTTCCTGAACACAGGCCTGACCTTTATACCTTTCCCTTGTTTCGACACTATTTTGTCAGCATATTTTCACGTAATGGGTTTCTGATCTAAGACCAGAGGAAGAAACCAGTGGACTATTCCACCAGAGGCCAGGTGATATGGAGCATAATTCATGGTGATTGCTCAAAAAACACTTTGCAGGGCTCTGTAAACAAGCTGATACTTACATGAATTTAACATACGAATATATCAAACAAGAACAAAAATAAGTTACCAAAGTAGAGGTGGATAGTATTTGGTTATCTTCATAAGTTCAGAAATCATAGGAGCAGAAGTAGGCTATTCAGTCCATCAAGTCTACTCCGCCTTTCAATCATGGCGGATCTAGTTTTCCCTCTCAACCCCATTCTCCTGCCTTCTCCCCATAACCCCTGACACCCGTACTAATCAAGAATCTATCAACCTACATTTAAAAAATACCCAATGACATGGCCTCCACAGGCGTCTGTGGCAATGAATTCCACAGATTCACCACCCTCTGACTAAAGAAGTTCCTCCATGTCTTCTTTCCAAATGTACATCCTTTTACTGTTAAACTGTGCCCTGGTCCTAGAGATTCCACTAGTGGAATCACCCTCTCCACATTCACTCTGTCCAAGCCTTTCGCCAGAAGTAAGTTTCAACGAGGTGCCCCCTCATCCTTCAAAATTCCAGCGAGTACAGGCCCAGTGCCATTAAACGCTCATCATATGAAAACCCACTCATTCCTGGGATCATTCTTGTAAACCTCCTCTGTACTCTCTTCAGAGCCAGCACATCCTTCCTCAGATATGGGGCCTAAAACTGTTCACAATATTCCAAATGCGGTCTGACCAGCGCCTTATAGAGCCTCAGTATTACAGCCCTGTTTTTGTATTCTAGTCCTCTAGAAATGCATGCTAACATTGCAATGCTAACGTTGCATTTGCGTGTCTGCACTGGAATAAGGATTTGTTAGAATAAACATATGTTTATGACTGCTCTTTTAGTATCTGTGCTGTTTGACTCCTTATTATAACAGGAAGCTCCAGGGGGCAAGTCAGCTGAATCAGGCAGAGGAACAGCGAGGATTAATGTTATATCAGTCCCATGGCTGTCAAAATATTAGTGGAGATATTGTTTGGTTTTATGTAGAAAAAGCCACAGTATTTTTGGCTGATCTGGAGGCCAAGTCTATGGATATTTTAAAAATAGAGATAGATAGATTCTTGATTGATACGGGTGTCAGGGGGGGGGGGGGGGTATGGGGAGAAGGCAGGAGAATGGGGTTAGGAGGGGGAGATAATTCAGCCTTGATTGAAGGGCGGAGTAGACGTGATGGGCCAAATGGCCTAATTCTGCTCCTATCACTTATGACCTTAAGATAACTTTCATTTCACTCATGAGAAATGTTCAGGTAACATTGCATTTACACATTCAATACATCATGCCTGTCTGTCTGATAACAACAATGGCGTTCCATCGCCCAGCTACACAACTGGTAATGTTAATTCTGTTCATTCTAGATATATCGTCAGCGCCCAGTCAGACACCAGAAATCGAAAGAGACTATTCTGGTGAAAGAACACCTGAAAGCTCGAATGAGAGCAGCTAAAAGCTGGCACCACCTGACTGGAACCCCACTGTGAAGGTTTGGTCACAGACTGGAATCTGGTTGAGAACCTCAAAAGGGATTCCGAGTCAACTGACTTGTTTGTCAAAAGGCTTCATCTGAATGTTCAGCTGTTACTTGAATCTCTGACAATTATTTATATATGTGGTGGTTGATGTTATGTAGAGATAGTATTTATTGTTTCTATATTGTCAGTGTCTTAAACCTTAAGGCTGAAGTGTAGATTTAAGTTTCATGTCCACATTTGATCAGCTGTGTATTTGGTTGTCTACATAGCTACAGAGGCAGTAGTTTTTACTCTTTACTCTTATTCGGTCAATCACCACACTGGATTGGATTATTACTTAAATTGGCGTATAATAGGCATTATAGTCAAGTATTCCACTCATTTTATTGTAACCTAGACCAAGTGGGACCTGTTGGGTCCCATCCCCTCCTGGGAATAAGCAAAAGGTAAACTAAACATTCTGCTCTATACCCCCGACTAGTATTGCATCTCAGTGCAAACTCCTGTAGATGTTTGGGGTTTTGAATTCCAGAGGTGATCTGTAGGCCAGGATCTTTTGTTTCTGAAAAGTTAGAACTGTTTAACACTGTGATTTATGACCCTGAGATAGCTTGGACAGAAATCAGTTAGTAATTTGAGGAAGTAAAAACATAAGTTTGAGGTCTTGCTATTTTAATCCTTTTTCCATCGGTAAGTTGGCACGGCTCAGAGTCAAAGGGAAAATGAATCGGACCGAGATCAATAGAGACAGTGGAGGAAAAATAGTACAAGGCCGAACTATGCCTAAACCATCACCGATTATTTGTGATATTTTAAATGGGACGTGTCTTATATGTTTATGTGATGATTCATTTTTAATTCAAAAGCCTTCAATCCTTTTCACTGCTGCCACAATAAAAAAACAGGTTCAAATGTCAGTTTATTTCCAGAAGACTGATGAAAAAAAGAACAGATTTTCATTCTTCTTTTGCTGTACTATATTCATCTTAAATAATTAACAGGGTAGGATACCAGATGTCGTCAGTAAGTTATACAGGAATGGGATAATGACAGGAAAGTGTATGTATCATGGAGAATTCAAAGCAAACCTAGTCACAGGGACAGACTATTGAAATGGTAGAGGACATAGAGACACAATTTAAACAACACCAGAGACTCGGGCAGGCAGACCAACAGTGTCACATTGAGGGGACACAGCAAAGTGCTGTTCCTCCAACCTCACCATTTCAGTATCAAACTTCAGATCTTAACGTTTGTGGGGCAGCTATTCCCGCTTGCCCCTGTACCTGCTTCATGCTGTGACATTGTTTTTACTTGACATCCCTTCTCTTACATTCAGAAAACCAGCGTTGCCTGTCCATGCCAGACTTCCGTCTCAACTGCAAACAAGTTAGGATTGCTCAGTGATTTTCCAGATCTTTTGAAAAAAAAAAGTAGTTATTTGCTTTCTTGATTGAAAGGGAGAAAGAACAAATTGCCTTGTATGTTCCCCTCACCGGATGATGATACTATTCCTTCCAGCATTTTGCCTTGATTTCTTGGCAATCGTACAGCAGAATAGAAAGATTTAATAGATTTAACTATAGGCTTAACTCACACCAATGGTGCACAACACATCATTGTAACAGTGACAAAGTAATTGGGGTTATTGACAATAAAACCCACACCACTTTAAGCTTTGACCAAAAAAATGATTAGCATTCATTAATTGGATTTTATGCGTAGAATTAATTAAGAATTAAATTTAGAAAGCTTGAAATATGATGTTGACTTGTCAATGGTCCAAGATGGCGCCCAAGCCGGGCGACTCTGTGTGCTGGTCACAGAAGTGGATCTGCAATCATGCCTTACAATCGCTCCACTCTTTTACACCTCTACTCCGACAGCAGCATTTCTTACTTTAACTATGCTCTTCTTAATCTATTCACGTTATTCCCTTCATCCTGGATCTTTACCCTGTGGACGGCTCGATTGTAATCATGTATTGTCTTTCCGCTGACTTGTTAGCATGCAACAAAAGCTTTTCACTGTACCTCGGTACACGTGACAATAAATAAACTAAACTCAAACATAGAAGGCGATGATTCAATACAGCCCAGAGCATCAGAGAAATAGTCCTATAGCTAAGGAGAATGATGGGAGACAGACAGAATAGTGAAAGGCTTGGATAGAGTGGATGTGGAGATGATGTTACTACTAGTGGGAGAGTCTAGGACTAGAGGTCATCACCTCAGAATTAAAGGACATTCTTTTAGGAAGGAGATGAAGAGGTATTTCTTAAGTCAGCGGGTGGTGATTCTGTGGTGATTATTTGCCACCGAAGGCTGTGGAGGCAGTCAGTGGATATATTTAAGGCAGTGATGGATAGATTCTTGAATAGTATGAGTATCAGAGGTTACGGAGAGAAGGCAGGAGAATGGGGTTAGGAAGGAGAGAAAGATCAACCAGGATTGAATGGTGGAGTAGACTTGATGGGCCCATTGGCCTAATTCTACTCCTATCACTTATGATCTTATGATAACTGGAGAAACGAGGAACTACAGATGCTGCTCGACACAACGAGCTGGAGTAACTGAGCTGGGCAGGCAATATGGATAGGAGAACATGGATAGGTGACGTTTCGGGTCGAGACCCTACCTCTCTGTTTAACTAACATCTCCAGTGCTTCCATTAATTTCAGCTGTACTCATTTTGGATGAAAGATTCTTTTAGGTTTTTTATCCCCCAAATAGCAAGCTGAGCGTAGGTTTCAGGTGAATTAAGAGAGATTGCGTGGCACAAATGTATGGTGGCAGCTTGTTCTTGGTGCCTGATTTATGAGGACAGCATAGGCTCTTCTGATCCACACTTATTTTCCACTTAGCATTCCAGAACCTTCCCTGTTCAAAAATTAATGGAATTTCTGGACCCTCTTACCTGCCAAATAACCTTTATACAAAAGATCTGGAAAATCTCTGAATTGTTTTTGTTTTGTTTAGAGGTACAGTGCGGAATCAGGCTCTTCAGCCCACTGTGTCCACACTGACCAGCGATCCTCGTACACTAACTCTATCCTACACACGAGGGACAATTTCTAATTTCAAATTGACCTACACACCTGCACGTCTTTGGAATGTGGAAACCGGAGCTCCCGGAGAAAACTCACGCAGGTCACGAGGAGAACGTGTAAACTAGTACCGACAGCACCCATTGTTGGGATCGATCCTGGCTCTGTGGCGCTGTAAGGCAGCAACTCTACCACTGCCCAACTGAGCAGCCCAGTCTGTCCCAATCCTCATCTGTTTGTGGTTCATCTGGCCTTGTCAGGCTGCAGCTAGGTGCCGCAATGAACCTGTTGCCCACTCCCAGTTGAGTTGAGGGATCCAGTGTGCCAACGTGTTGGGGGTATCTGTCTAGTACAAATGATGGACTCCACAACGGATAGTTGTTGTTGATAGTAGTTGATAGAGATAGCGGTGCTGGCTCGAAGGGTCGAATGGCCTCCTCCTGCACCTGTTTTCTATGTTTTTGTCTGATAGAGGTTGCCTGTGAGCAGAAGCTGGGCAAGATGCTGAGCCCTGCCTCTCTTTTGGCAAGGCAGTGATCCAACAACATGTTGCTGATTTTGTACATTATCTACACTTAGATCCTCTGATTCCATTTCCACATCATGGTGATTAATTTTAAATTCAGAACTTTTTTTTTTAGCACGATGCTAAACATAGCCTGCGTTTACATTGTCTCACTGTTGCTTTCGATTCTTTCAATTCATGGGAACTTTTAATTTATTACAGCTTATAACAAAAAATGATTACATTGTGTTTTAGAAGGAAAAACATAATGACACAGCTAAAGTTTGCTCCCTTCTGCAAATTGGCAGCAGACATCAAAGACTGGCAGCTATTCCTTGCAGTAAACATCGCAGGTTCAATGGATATTTTTAAGGCAGAGATAGATAGATTCATGATTCGTCTGGGTGTCAGGGGTTATGGGGAGAAGGCAGGACAAAGGGGTTAAGAGGGAGAGATAGATCAGCCATGATTGAATGGAGGAGTAGACCTGATGGGCCGAATGGCCTAATTCTGCTCCTATTACTTATGACCTCATGAGACATACAGTCAGATAGAAGAAAGAATATTCTCCACCAGATGCATTTTGAATGTGAACTGCATATGTTTCTTAATACCCCATCTTTGTTGCGACATTGTTACTACCATATTTACAAATCCACATCAAAAGGAAGGTGCAAGTATTAAATATATAAGCTGTATATCTTTGGTGGTTAAACATCTGTAAACATTCTGCTGTATACATTACTTTTCCCAATGGCTGATATTTATTTGCTTTCTGAAAATAGGCAATACTGGTGTTGTGCGGTGATCAGAGAATAGCACTGAAATTCAATGTCAGCAATATAATAGTCTCCATGTGTTGAAATGATGTTAGCGTCCACAAATAAGACACTGTTTGAATCATTGTCTGTCTCCAAAGAACTCACACTTTCACCATTTTTGTGCTATAGCAATAGAACCTTATATGGCAGCAGAGCATATAACTCAGTTCTCGATCCTGTGACCATTTCCTACTTAGTACCAGCCTTTACGATAGGCATGCACATTTGTGATACTGTAACATGAAAGAGACAGGTCTGACTGTTTCTAGTACTTTGTTTAACAAGGAGTGTATGTGCCACTTTCTTGTTTCGACAGTTTAACAAGGTCTCCCATGCTCTGCTGAGCTGTAATTAAACTACAATGTGTATATGGTTTCAAAATAAAATGAATTGGAAAACAAGGTCTCAACGTAATTTCCTTCCTGATGAAATAAATGCATATTTCATAAAAATGAAACTTCTAGTAATCAGAAGAATGCAAGAATAATATAGTCATGGAGGGGACAATTTTACAGAAGCCAATTAACCTACAAACCAGCACGTCTTTGGAGTGTGGGAGGAAACTGGAGCACCTGGAGAAAACCCACATGTGTCACAGGGAGAACGTACAAACTCCGCGCAGACAGCACCCATAGTCAGGATCGAACCCGGGTCTCTGGCGCTGTGAGGCAGCAACTTTACCACTGCGCCACTGTGACGCTTGATTTAAAAATATATTTACACTGGCTCCTTTTGGTGTACAAAAAATGCTCTGACTACACGGGATTGTAATTTTAGGGTGCCACGGTGGCGCAGCAGTAGGGTTGCTGCCTTACAGCGCCAGGGATCCGGGTTCGATACTGACTACGGATGCTGTCTGTACGGGGTTTGCACGTTCTCCCTGTAACCTGCGTGGATTTTCTCGGAGAACTTCGGTTCCCTCCCACACTCCAAAGACGTGCAGGTTTGTAGGTTATATGGCTTGGTGTAAATGTAAATTGTCCATTGTGTAGGATGGTGTTAATGTGCGGGGATCGCTGGTCCTGGTGGACTCGATGGGCCAAAGGGCCTGTTTCCGCACTGTATCCCTAAATTAAACTATACTAAACTAAACATACTATATAAGATAGAAGATAGACACACAGAGCTGGAGTCACTCAGCAGGTCAGGCAGCATCTCTGGAGAAAAGGATGGGTGACAATTCGGGCGTGGCCCTTTTTCAGATTGAAAGAGGGAAGGAACTGGAGGTATGTAATATATTTCCACAGGCATTTGATAGTTTCTGCATTATTTAAGGAGAATACAGAACCTCAGAGATGATTTCTTCTGAAACTTGGCCATTAAACCTGAAGGATATGAGGATTTACAAATACGTCAGAATTCCTGTGTGAAACGAAGGATATGCAGATGTTGACGACACAAAGTCTCACTGTTCCACTGTGAAATCTCCTCAAGGTGTGGTACTTTGAAAGTTCTCCTCGTCTCTCTGACTGGGGTTCTGTGAGACTCTCTCACTGCTCCACCTCTGATTCCTCTTGCTCTTTTTATTTAGATAAACACAAAATGCTGGACTCAGCGGGACAGGCAGAGACCTGGGTTAGATCCTGACCACGGGTGCTGTCTGTACGGAGTTTGCACATTCTCCTTGTGACCACATGGGTTTCCAGATACCTCCCACATTCCGAAGATGTGTGGGTTTGTAGGTGAATTGGTTTCTGTAAATTGTCCCTAGTGTGTAGGACAATGTTGGTGTACGGGTGATTGCTGGTCGGCACAGACTTGGTGGGCCGAAGGGCCTGTTTCCGTGCTGTATCTCTAAAGTCTAAAGTTTCACAGAAACATCACCCATCTATGTTCTCCAGAGATGCTGTCTGACCCACTGAGTTACTCCAGCACTTTGTATCTTTTTTTGAGATGCATTGCAATTTTTTATTCTCCGAATAACAGCAATAATTTGTCACCTTGGAGTCAGCCCTCAGTTAGTTACAATGACTAAGCAGGAATGAGAATTACTGAGTCATACCCGTGATGAATCCAGTCCTATGATGCACCGGCTCATCGTGGGACAAAAGAGTGACATTTTATTTCTATTCTTACATATTCATGTTAACTTTGAAAGAGTTAGAATACAAGCATGTTGATAATAGTAACACTCACTGTATACATTAGTCTAAGTAAAATAGTTAAAGATAGATTGTTCCGTTAATAAAATGATGGCAGAGTGGAATCGGAGATCCTTGTGACTTAATCCGTTGTTGCTTATATTGTTTACAAGCTGGTCGTGAGGAATAGACCATTGATGGATGCCATCTCTGCCCACAATCAAGTGCAATTGTGGGCAGCACGGTGGCGCTGCGGTAGAGTTGCTGCCTTACTGCGCCAGAGACCCGGGTTCCATCCTGGCTACGGGTACTGTCTGTACGGAGTTTGTACGTTCTCCCTGTGACCGCGTGGGTTTTCTCCGAGGACTTTGGTTTCCTCCCACACTTCAAAGACGTACAGGTTTGTAGGTTAATTGGCTTTGTATAAATGTAGAAATTGTCCCTAGTGTGTGTATGGTAGTGTTAATGTGCGGGGATCGCTGGTCAGTGTGATCTCAGTGGGCAGAAGGGCCTGTTTCCATGCTGTATCTCTAAAGTAAACTAAACTAAGCTAAATGAAGCACACAACCAAAGCTTTTCACTGTACCTTGGTACACCTGACAATAAACTAAACTGATAAAACTACACTGTGTCTGAAGTTCCCAATTCACAGACTAGTATTTGGAAACCTCGGAGTGAGACAAGGACACGTTGCCTTTTGCCTTTGTGGTTGGCCATCAGCCAGTGGGTGAATTGCAGGTGTGAACACTCCAATAATGTTAAGCATGCCAGGGTGAGGCAAAGCATATGATTTAAAGGGTTCAGGACATATTGTTAGAGATTAATGATAGATGGGTTATGGAAGTATCTGAGTTTGGTGCATGCCTTTATGTCATCTAAAAATTGCATTCACCTTGACAACTCGCGTCAGATTGTTAAAAGCCTTTATCCAGGCTCTAGGGATAACACTCCCATCTTTGATAGACACAGAAAGCTGGAGTAACTCAGCGGGTCAGGCAGCATCTTTGGAGAAAGGGAACAGGTGACGCTTCGGGTCGAGAATCTTCTTTAGATCTTTCTTATCTTGACCCGAAACGTCACCTATTCCTTTTCTCCCGAGATGCTGCCTGTCCCGCTGAGTAACTCCAGCTTTTTGTGTCTATCTTCGGTTTAAACCAGCATCTGCAGTTCCTTCCTAACTCCCATCTTTGTCTGTCTTTCCTTTGATACTTCTACCTCATCCCCCTGCACACGTCAAGAGCACGTCTGCCCCGCTGTGAGTACTAGATACTTCTCCCTTCCAATATTGCACCAACATCTTCAGCACATTTTCGGAAGGCCGTGGGACAAGCAACTGTTCCTCAAAGCACCTGGATGCAAATTCACCATTTCTAAAGACTGCATTTGCAGGTACAGGTTCACCCACCCTACAACGGATGCCAGCTGCCGTGAAGATGCACTAGTCACTCATATCATCCAGCTTCCTGCTCATGTGTGCATGGAACTGTACAGCACAAGAACAGGCCCTTCGGCCCACAATGTCTGTGCCGAACATGATGCTGTGCAGCTGATGAATGGTGCCTGAGGTGCTGAATGCACACAGCAATCATTTAAAATAGGTGGTATGTCATTACCGTGCTGCCTATATCAGGCAAGAGGTACAGAAGTGTGAAAACGAACGCACACCTCCACATTCACGACAGTTTCTTCCCAGCTGTTATCAGGCAACTGAATCATCCTCCCACCAACTAGAGAACAGTCCTGAACTATGTGTAGGAAAGAACTGCAGATGCTGGTTTACACCGAAGATAGACACTAAATGCTGGAGTAACTCAGCGGGACAGGCAGCATCTGTGGAGAGATGGAATGGGTAATGCTTCGGGCCGAGACCCATCTTCAGAGATCTCAACCTGAAACATCACCCATTCCTTTTATCCAGTGATGCTGCCTGTCCCGCTGAGTTACTCCAGCATTTTGTGTCTATCTTTGGTCCCGAACTCCCATCTACTTCATTGGAGACCCTCGGACTATCTCTAAATGAAAACACAGATGAAACATTCCCCTCTCCAATATCATCAACTAGAGACCTACCATCAACCTCATTGGAGACCTTCAAACTATCATTAATCGGACTTTACTGAACGTTATCTTACACTAAACATTATTCCCTTAATTCTGTATCTGTACACTGTGGATGGCTTGATTGTAAATATGGACAGTCTTTCCGCTGACTGGTTAGCACGCAGAAAAATGCTTTTCACGTGACAATAAACTAAACTAAACAGCCCAGAGCTAGTCATGTCCGCCAATCCCATGTTTGTTTCTGTGGGCTCAGCCAACCTATGGGGCTGTCCCACTGTACGAGTTAATTCAAGAGTTCTCCCGAGTTTCCTCTGATTCGAACTCGGAGAATTACGGTAATAGCCGCTCGTAGGTACTCGGAGCTCTCGTGGACATTTTTCAACATGTTGAAAAATCTTCACAAGTCTTCCCGAGCTTACCGCGTTTCCCGAGCACCTGCCGTTAGCGTTACGAGCCGCTGAGAGGCGTCCCGAGCTCCGACATACCTGCCACGTACATCCTACGTGCTTCCACGAGTTTGATTTTTTTTTAAACGCGGGAGAGCTCTTGGGTGAACTTGTACAGTGAGACAGGTCCATAACCATCACAATATGTTAACAGTGCCTACAGGCATGAATTGACAAGGTAGACCACACATCATCCCTTGGGTCGTGAATGGGCCATCTAACAACTGCCAGTGAAATCACTCCTTTGCAGTGGGCAGCCGGATAAAATATGGACAAGTTGAAACAGCTGGAGATGCTGGTTTACAAAAAAAGAAACACAGCGTACTGAAGTAACTCAGCGGGTCAGGCAGCAGCTTTGGAGAACACGGACAGGCGACGTTTAGGGTCGGAACCCTTCTTCAGACTCAACTGCATGAAGCACAGAGGGGGAGCAGTGAGAGATGGTCTCACAGAACTCATGTTGGTGAGAGGAGGGGAATTTCTTCAAAGTAGCCATACCTTGCGGTGATTATGCAATGGACCTGTGAGTCTGAAAAAGAGTCCTGACCCAAAATGTCATGATCCAACTCATTAACTCACCTGAAGAACATGGATAGGTGTCATTTTAGGTTGGGAACTGAAACATCACCTATTCTTTTTCTCTAGAGATGCTGCCTGCACTGTCGCTCTAGCACTGAAGATGTGTTCATTTGGCTCGAAGAGAAACAGATTAAGTTCAGTTTAGTTTAGAGAAACAGGCCCTTCGGCCCACCATGTCCGCACCGACTTGCGATCCCCACACATTAACACTACCCTACACACACTAGGGACAATTCACACTTATACCGAACCAATTAACCTACATACCTGTACGTCTTTGGAGTGCGGGAGGAAACCCAAGATCTCGGAGAAAACCCACACGGTCACGGGGAGAAGGTACAAACTCCGTTCAGACAGCAGTCTTAGTCAGGACTGAACCCGGGTCCCTGGCGCTATAAGCGCTGTAAGGCAGCAACTGTACCACTGCACCACCGTGCTGCCCTGGATATAGAAGTGGCTATTTGCTTCATTCCCTGTTTTACAACATGTTCTATATATAAATGAGGTTGTAATTCTTGAAGAATGCTTAAAATAATCTGGATGTGAATTCACGTGGTATGAGTAGAAACCACTAGTTCTCTCAGGCTGAGTTAATAACCAATCTCAACTAGGGCACGGCAATGTAAAGCATCAAAAGGACCTTTGTGTGGCGTCTCATGTTCTACACCACTCACACAGAGAGATCCTCTGTTTTAACAGGAACCATGGGGATCATGACAGAAGTCTCCTCGTGGCGATCCCCGGAAACGATGACACTATGCACTCTGTGACTCATCGGCGACCAATTCTGCCAACATGTTGGACGACGACAGAAGCCAACAGCGAGCTACACGTCGTCTGACACACGTGCGAATGAACAGGAACCATTCATGGTGCTATTGCACAGTTGGAAGTCAAACTGGTATCGGAATTTAAAAAAATATCTAATTTATTATATACATGTGATCTAAATCTTAGGCAAGAACACCCTTCATGATCAGTCCCTAATTAGCATCAAGAAAGTGGTGGTGAGACACACTCATGAACTGCGGCAGTCCTTCTGTTGATGAACTGTTGGTTTTGTTGACTCCCAGTGAGAAGGGACTTGCAGCATTTACACCTGGTAACAGTGAACGGTTGTGTTTCCAAGTCATGAAGGTGTGTACCAAAGATGGACAAAAAGTGCTGGAGTAACTCAACGGGTCAGGCAGCATCTGTGGAGAACATGGATAGGTGACGTTTCACAGAGTGCTGGAGTAACTCAGCGGGTCAGGCAGCATCTGTGGAGAACATGGATAGGTGACGTTTCACAGAGTGCTGGAGTAACTCAGCGGGTCAGGCAGCATCTGTGGAGAACATGGATAGGTGACGTTTCACAGAGTGCTGGAGTAACTCAGCGGGTCAGGCAGCATCACTGGAGAACATGGATAGGTGACGTTTCACAGAGTGCTGGAGTAACTCAGCGGGTCAGGCAGCATCACTGGAGAACATGGATAGGTGATGTTTCGGTATGGGGCCATTCTTCAGTCTGAAGTCCATTTCAGTTTGAAGAGGTGTCCCAACCTGAAACATCACCCATCCTTTTTCTCCGGAGATGCTGGAGCATTCAGAACTTTGTCTCCTTTTTTCTTCAGTATTACAGCTGGGCTATTGATTGGTCCCATGGCCATTGTATGGTTCCAATATTATCAGACATTTCTCATTTTACTTGGAGGACGACAAACCAAATGTAGGAAAATGGAGTTAGTGTTGTTAGGTATTATGGGCAGCAGGGACATAGAGTCATATAGTCATTATCATAGAGTGATACAGTGTGGATACAGGCCCTTCGGCCCAACTGCCCAACATGTCCCAGCTGCTCTCCCACCTGCCTGCGTTTGTCCATATCCCTCCAAAAATGTCCTATCCATGTACCTGTCTAAATGTTTCTTAAACATTGGGATAGTCCCAGCCTTAACTACCTCCTCTGGCAGCTTGTTCCATGCACCATCACCCTTTGTGTTAAAAAGTTACCCCTCAGATTCCTATTAAATCTTTTCTCCTTCACCTTGACTCTATGTCCTCTGGTCCTCGACTCACCTACTCTGGGCAAGAGATTCTGTGCATCTACCTGACCTATTCCTCTCCTGATTTTATACAGCTCTATAAGATCACCCCTCATCCTCCTGCTTTGCAAGGAATAGAGACCCAACCTTTCCTTATAGCTCTGAATCCTTTCAAGCTTGACAATATCTTTCCTATAACATGGTGCCCAAAACTGAACACAATACTCTAAATGCAGTCTCACCAACATCTTACACAACTGCAACATAACCTTCTAACTTCTATACTCAATACTCTGACTGATGAAGGCCAATGTGCCAAAAGCCTTTTTGACCACCTTATCTACCTGTGACTAGACCTTCAAGGAACCATGCACCTGTACTCCTAGATCCCTCTGCTCTACAACACTACCCAGAGGCCTACCATTTACTGTGTAGATCCTGCCCTTGTTCGACGTCCCAAAATACAACACCTCACACTTTTCTGTATTAAATTCCATCAACCATTCCTCCGTCCACCTGGCCAATCGATCCAGATCCTGCTGCAATCTTTCACAATCATCTTCACTGTCTGCAAAACCACTAACTTTTGTATCATCAGCAAACTTGCTAATCTTGCCCTGTATGTTCATTGATATAGATGACAAATGGCCTCCAGTCCGAGAAGCAACCTTCCAACATCAACCTCTACTTCCTTTCATGAAGCCAATTTGCGATCCATTCAGCTATCTCTCCTTGGATCCCATGCGATCTAACCTTCCAGAGCAGCCTACCATGCGGAACCTTGTTGAATGCCTGACTGAAATCCATGTACACAACATCTACAGCTCTGCCCTCATCAACCTTTTTGGTCACGTCTTCAAAAAGCTCAATCAGATTTGTGAGACAGCACAACAAGCGTTTGACAACACTGGGCCTCTACTCACTGGAGATTGCAATGTTCAGGAGATTACAACACCTCATTGAAACTTACAGAACAGTGAAAGGCTTGGATAGAGCGGATGTGGAGAGGATGTTTCCACTAGTGGGAGAGTCTAGGACTAGAAGTCATAGCATCAGAATTAAAGGGCAATTTTAGAAAGGAGGTGAGGAGGAACTTCTTTAGTCAGAGGGTAGTTAATCTGTGGAACTCATTGCCACAGAGGGCTGTGGAGCCCAAGTCGGTGGATATTTTTAAGGCAGAGATGGACGAATTCTTGATTGGAACGGGTGTCAAGAGTGATGGGGAGAGGGCAGGAGAATGGGATCAGGAGACAGAGATCAGCCATGATTGAATGGCGGAGTGGACTCGGGGGGCCTCATTCAACTCCTATAACTTGTGAGCTTGTGACATGGTGGGCTGAAGGACCTGCCCCTGTGCTGTACGGTTCTGTAACCCTCCATGACTGAGGAAGAATGTATGTTGGAGATCTCAGGAGGAAACTAAAATGAATCATCTCCTGGTTGAACATGGTTACAGATTCTTTGCGTTACATACATGGCCGCACCATTGCTGAGGATGGAGATGTTGTTAGAATTTCCTTCACCCTCATTCACGGAGAGACACGGTGGGACTTCCAAACACAATGTGCTCCTTTGGTTGTGAGATTGCACAACACCGTACCACTTGTCACTGACAAACACTAGTCCTGTAGATTCAGTTTCAGCTGGTTAGCATCTTGCTTTTAACAAAGCCCATTGCTGCTCTTCCTGCACTCACCATGGAATTATTGGAGACTCCGAGCTGAACAGTTCGAGTAGAGTGAGGGATACAGTATACTGTTCCTTCAGCTTACGTTCTTTCAGGTTAGGCAGAGGTTCACTTGCACCTCCTCTAACCTCATCTACTATATCCGCTGTTCCAGGTGTGGACCCCAATCTATCGGCAAGACTAAGCGCAAGGTCGGCGATTGTTTCATTGAACATCTCTGTTCAGTCCGCCTAGGCCTATCTGATCTCCCGGTTGCCCCACCCATTCCCACACTGACCTTTCTGTCCGGGCCTCCTCCACTGTCATAGTGAGGCCCAGCGCAAATTGGAGGAACAGCACCTCATATTTCACTTGGGCAGCTTACAACAGTGTGAACATTGACTTCTCTAACTTCAAGGAACCATTGCTTGCCTACTCTTCCCGTTCCTCCCCCACCCTAGTTCTCCAACTCTTGCCTATTCTTCACCGTCCTCCTGATTAATTTTACTGTTTGCCTCATTGTCACCTTCCCCTCAGCAAACAGTGAACCATTCTATATTTCCTTGATCATCGTCAGCTTTGATCTGTCATTTTCACACCTTACCCATCCATATCTCTAGTGTCCCTCCCCTCGACTCGGTCTGCAAAATGATCTCGTCCCGAAATATCACCCATTCCTTCTCTCCAGAGATGCTGCCTGGCCTGCTGAGTTACTCCAGCATTTTGTGTCTATCTTCAGCTTACAAGTTGTGATGTGGAATATTTCACCCTGCAGGCCATGACCCATCATGCCTCCAAGGAGGGTTGGTTTTAAGCTGGTCAATCTGTTCACAGTCTTTCCCATTTAATGCAATTCAATTACATCTTCACTTCGGACTGCTCCCTGCTCAATATCATGAACAGCTGCATCTAACCCAGGCGGATTGCTTATTATGAGTCAGTCGAGCATATCCCCTTTGTCACTACCCAATTGGGTCTATGATGGTGTTACAAAAGCACTCTTGGTGATGTACACTGCAGCTTGAACCCCTAGAGTACAGTCTGTGTCCTGTGCTCACAATGATAGACACAAAGTGCTGGAGTAATTTGGGGCGGCACAGAGGTGCAGCAGTAGGATTGCTGCCTTACAGCACTTGCAGCGACGGTGATCCAGGTGCTGTCTGTATGGAGTTTGTATGTTTTTCCCGTCACATGCGTGGGTTTCTCCGAGATCTTTGGTTTTCTCCTGCACTCCAAAGACGTACATGTTTGTAGTCGCTAGTGTAGGATAGTGTTAATGTTCGAGGATCGCTGGTTGGGGCAGAAGGGCCTGTTTCTGCGCTGTATCTCTAAACTAAACTAAACTAACTCAGCGGATCAGGCAGCATCTCTGGAGGGCATGGATACGTGAAACATCACCCATCCATTTTCTCCAGAGATGCTGCCTGACCCATTCAGTTACTCCTGCACTTTATGTCTATCTTTGGTATAAACCAGCATCTGCAGTTCTTTGTTTCTCCATCCTGCAATCATAACATCTTATGAACAAATGAGTATTGTTGAAGACAATATCGTTATCAAGTGCTGATGTGGCAATAAATGTGAACTTGAACTTGAACTTGAACTGATGCCAAACTTTAGGGAACAATGTCTGAATATTTTAATGATGGTGGCTGCCAAATATGTCAAATCCATGGGAAATATTGACGACAGAAGACTTTCTCCAAGTAAGAAGGTGCAGTGATAGCAAACTTTTCTTGCTTATATGCAGGAAGGAAATGCAGATGCTGGTTTACACCGAAGCTAGAAACAAAATGCTCGAGTAACTCTGCAGGACAGAGAGCATCTCTGGAGAGAAGGAATGGGTGACGTTTCGAGTCAAGATCATTCTTCAGACTGCCAATGGGTGTCATTTTGGTCGACACCCTTCTTCATAGAAACATAGAAACATAGAAAATAGGTGCAGGAGGAGGCAATTTGGCCCGTTGAGCCCATTGGCCCATTGTGATCATGGCTGATCATCCACAATCAGTAACCCGTGCCTGCCTTCTCCCCATATCTCTTGATTCCGCTAGCCTCTAGAGCTCTATCTAACTCTCTTTTAATTGCATCCAGTTAATTGGCCTCCACTGCCTTCTGTGGCAGAATTCCACAAATTCACAACTCTATGGATGAAAAAGTTTTTTTCTCATCTCAGTTTTAAATGGCCTTCCCTTTATTCTTCGTCTGTGGCCCCTGGTTCTGGACATCCTGCATCTAGCTTGTCAAATCCTTTTATAGTTTTAGATGTTTCTATAAGATCGCCTCTCATCCTTCTAAATTTCAGTGAATACAAGCCCATCTTTCCAATGTTTCCTCATATAACAGTCCCACCATCCAGGGGATTAACCTCGTGAACCTACGCTACACTGGCTCAATACCACCAGGGGACGCCGGGGCGATGGCTGCCCTGCCGGCAGTCTGTTTGTCTTTTCACTCTTTTTTTTATTTTTTGGTTTGATAAAAGTTTTGTTTTAATGTTCTTCGGTTTGTTTTATGTGGAGGGAGGGGGGAGGGGGGAGGGGGGAGGGGGGAGGGGGGAGGGGATCGGGGGAAACTTTTTTTTCAGGTTCTTACCTTCCCGGAGATGTGATCATTTTTCGGATCACATTCTCCGTGCTCTGCGGCCTACCATCGCTGGAGCTGGAAGCCTCCTCGGACTGTCGTGAGCCCCACCGCGGGGCGTGGACTTAATATCGGAGCTGATCCCTTGCCTGGGATCGCTCCCACCATGACCACCGTGGACTTACCATCAAGGGCTCATAGTCTCGGGAGAGGCCGAGTCGGGAGCTCCAACGTTGCGGAAGGTTCACCAGCCCCGACACAAGGATCGATCGCCTGGCGCGGGGGAGCTGACATCCCCCCGATGCAGGAGCATTATCGCCTCGATGCGGAGCGACCGAACGCCACCGGCTACGGGAGTCAAGATCGTCCCATCAACGGGGGCTCGAGACCCACGACCGAGAAAGAACTAAGAGAAGGACTTGAACTTTATTTCACCTTCTATCACAGTGAGGAATGTGTACGAGTCACTGTGGTGGATGTTCATGTTAAAATGTGTTTTTGAAGTGATCTTTTACTTTTAATTGTATGACTGACCTGGCCAATGAAATCCCTCATATGTTGCAAAACATACTTGGCGAATAAAGTGTGATTCTGATTCTGATTCTGATCCTGAACCTACGCTGCACTCCCTCAATAGCAAGAATGTCCTTCCTCAAATTAGGAGACCACAACTGCACACAATACTCCAGATGTGGTCTCACCAGGGCCCTGTACAACCGCAGAAGGACCTCTTTAGTCCTATACTCAAATCCTCTTGTTATGAATGCCAACATGCCATTCGCTTTCTTCACTGCCTGCTGTACCTGCATGTTTACTTTCAGTGACTAGTGTACAAGGACACCCAGATCTCATTGCATTTCCCATTTTCCTAATATGATACCATTGAAATAATAATCTGCCTCCTTGTTCTTGCTGCCAAAGTAGATAACCTCACATTTATCAACATTATACTGCATCTCCCAAGCATCTGCCCACTCACTCAACCTGTCCAAGTCACCCTGCAACCTCCTAGCTTTCTCTTCGCAGTTCACACTGCCACCCAGCTTTGTGTCATCTGCAAATTTGCTAGTGTTACTTTTAATCCCATCATCTAAATCATTAATATACATTGTAAATAGTTACGGTCCCAGCACCGAGCCTTGCGACACTCCACTCGCTACTGCCTGCCATTCTGACAGGGACCTGTTTATTCCACTTTGTTTCCTGTCAGCCAACCAATTCTCTATCCATGTCAATACCTTACCCCAAATACCATGCGCTCTAACTTTGCCCACTAATCTTCTGTATGGGACTTTATCAAAGGCTTTCAGACTGAAGAAGGGTCTCGACCTGAAACGTCACCCATTCCTTCTCTCCAGAGATGCTGCCTGTCCCGCTGAGTTACTCCAGCATTTTGTGTCTTCGCTTGAGTATTTTCTCTTGTTCATTCTAAACTCATTTCGTCATGATACAACTTGATTGATGTCAAAAGCAACCTTAGAGAAATTGTATGGAGGCTTATATCTGTGAGAGTATTGTCTGCATGTCGCCGGCTGAAGTGAAATTGTATCAGAGTATCTGGAGACAGAATCTCTCTCCAGAAATCCATGGCAATTTTAAACAGAGCCTGGACCGCTAACAATAGCAAATACTGAACTATTACCACATTTATGTATAGGAATGAATTGCAGATGCTGGTTTACAATGAAGATACACACATAAAGGACAATAGACAATAGGTGCAGGAGTAGGCCATTTGGCCCTTCGAGCCAGCACCGCCATTCAATGTGATCATGGCTGATCATCCCCAATCAGTACCCCGTTCCTTCCTGCCTTCTCCCCATATTCCCTGACTCTGCTATTTTTAAGGGGCCTATCTAGCTCTCTCTTGAAAGCATCCAGAGTACCTGCCTCCACCGCCCTCTGAGACAGAGAATTACGAAGACTCATCACTCTGTGTGAAAAAGTGTTTCCTCGTCTCCGTTCAAAATGGCTTACTTCTTATTCTTAACCTGTGGCCCCTGGTTCTGGACTCCCCCAACATCGGGAACATGTTTCCTGCCTCTAGCGTGTCCAAACCCTTAACAATCTTATATGTTTCAATGAGATACCCTCTCATCCTTCTGAACTCCAGAGTGTACAAGCCCAGCTGCTCCATTCTCTCAGCATATGACAGTCCCGTCATCCTGGGAATTAATCTTGTAAACCTACGCTGCACTCCCTCAATAGCAAGAATGTCCTTTCTCAAATTAGGGGACCAAAACTGCACACAATACTCCAGGTGTGGTCTCACTAGGGCTCTGTACAACTGCAGAAGAACCTCTTTGCTCCTATATTCGATTCCTCTTGTTATGAAGGCCAACATGCCATTTGCTTTCTTCACTGCCTGCTGTACCTGCATGCTTACATTCATAGACTGATGTACAAGGACCCCCAGATCCCGTTGTACTTCCCCTTTTGCCAACTTGACGCCATTTAGATAGTAATCTGCTTTCCTGTTTTTGCTACCAAAGTGGATAACCTCACATTTATCCGCATTAAAATTCATCTGGCATGCATCTGCCCACTCCCCCAACCTGTCCGAGTCACCCTGCATTCTCATAGCATCCTCCTCACAGTTCACACTGCCACCCAGCTTTGTGTCATCTGCAAATTTGCTAATGTTACTTTGAATCCCTTCATCCAAATCATTGATGTATATTGTAAATAGCTGCGGTCCCAGCACCGAGCCTTGGGGTACCCCACTAGTCACTACCTCCCATTCTGAAAGGGACCTGTTAATCCCTACTCTTTGTTTCCTGTCTGCCAACCACTTCTCTATCCATGTCAGTACTCTACCCTCAATAACATGTGCCCTAATTTTGCCCACTAATCTCCTATGTGGGACCTTATCAAATGCTTTCTGAAAGTCCAGGTACACTACATCCACTGGCTCTCCCTTGTCCATTTTCCTAGTTACATCTTCAAAAAATTCCAGAAGATTAGTCAAGCACGATTTCCCCTTCGTAAATCCATACTGTTACTGCTATCCAAATGTGCGGCTATCTCATCTTTTATAATTGACTCCAGCATCTTCCCCACCACCGATGTCAGGCTAACTAGTTTATAATTCCTCGCTTTCTCTCTCCCGCCTTTCTTAAAGAGTGGGATAACATTAGCTACCCTCCAATCCACAGGAACTGATCCTGAGTCTATAGAACATTGGAAAATTATCACCAATGCATCCACGATTTCTAGAGCCACTTCCTTAAGTACCCTGGGATGCAGACCATCAGGCCCTGGGGATTTATCAGCCTTCAGTCTCATCAGTCTATCCAACACCATTTCCTGCCTAATGTGGATTTCCTTCAGTTCCTCTGTCACCCCAGATCCTCTGGCCACTACTATATCAGGAAGATTGTTTGTGTCCTCTTTAGTGAAGACAGATCCAAAGTACCTGTTCAACTCATCTGCCATTTCCTTGTTCCCCATAATAAATTCACCTTTTTCGGTCTTCAAGGGTCCAACTTTGGTCTCAACTAATTTTTTCCTTTTCACATACCTAAAGAAGCTTTTACTATCCTGCTTTATATTCTTGGCTAGCTTACCTTCGTACCTCATCTTTTCTCCCCATATTGTCTTTTTGGTTGTCTTCTGTTGTTCTTTAAACATTACCCAATCCTCTTGCTTCCCACTCATCTTTGCTACGTTGTACTTCTTCGCTTTAATTTTTATACTATCCCTGACGTCCCTTGTCAGCCATGGTCGTCCCTTTCTCCCGTTGGAATCTTTCTTCCTCCTAGGAATGAACTGATCCTGCACCTTCTGTATTATTCCTCGAAACACCTGCCATTGTTGTTCCACTGTCACATACTGTTACATAATGTCTGTGTAACTCAGCGGGTTAGACAGCATCTCTGGATCGAAGGAATAGGTGATGTTTCTGGTCGAGACCCTTCTTCAGACGTCTAACCTGCCAGCAGAAAGACAATACATGATTACAATCGAGCCATTCACAGTGCACAGATACATGATAAGGGAATAACATTTAGTGCAAGGTAAAGCTAGCAAAGACCAATCAAAGATAGTTTGAGGGTCCCCAATGAGGTAGATAGTAGTTCAGTGCCGCTCTCTAGTTGTGGTAGGATGGTTCAGTTGCTAATAACAGCTGGGAAGTAATTGTACCTGAATCTGGAGGTGTGCATTTTCACACTTCTATGCCTTTTGCCTGTTGGGAAAGGGGAGAAGAGGGAGTGGCCAGGGTGCGACTGGTCCTTGATATGCTGCTGGCCTTGCCGAGGCAGCGTGAAATATAAATGGAATCAATTGAAGGGCGGTTGGCTTGTGTGATGGTCTGGGCTGCGTCCACAATTCGCTACAATTTCTTGCGGTCTTGGATGGAGCAGTTCTTAAACCAAGCTGTGATGCATCCTGATAAAATGTTTTCTATGGTGCATCTGTAGAAGTTGGTGAGAGTTGTAGGGGACATGACAAACTTCCTAAGCCTTCTTATAAAGTAGAGGCGTTGGTGTGCTTTCTTGGTCATTGGTCATTGCTTCAATACGGGTGGTCCAGGAGAAGTTGTTGGTGAAGATAGACAAAAAAGCTGGAGTGACTCAGCGGGACAGGCAGCATCTCTGGAGAGAAGGAATGGGTGACGTTTCGGGTCGAAACCCTTCTTCAGACTGGTTTGGGAGAAGGGAAACAAGAGATATAGATGGGGATGTGGAGAGATAAAGAACAATGAATGAAAGATATGCAAAAAAGTTACAATGATAAAGGTAACAAATGGTAACAAAAGGTAATAAGCTGTTTGTAGCGTGAAAATGAGAAGCTAGTGCGAATTGCATGGGGGAGGGATAGAGAGAGGGAATGCCGGGGCTACCTGAAGTGAGAGACATCAAGACTCATACCACTGGGCTGTAAGCTGCCCAAGCGAAATATGGGATGCTGTTCCTCCAATTTGGGATTAGCCTCACTCTGACAATGGAGGAGACCGAGGGCAGAAAGGTCTGTGTAGGAATGGGAAGGAGAATTAAAGTTGGTGATATTGACTCCTAGGAATATCTACTTGGGCAACGTTCTGGGGTATGTGTACTGGGGTATGTGTACTGACCACTTCACTTCCTGAAGTCGATCACGGTTTGTCTTGCTGACAATGAGAGGTTGTTGTCTCGACACCAGGACACAAGGTTCACGATCTCCTTCCTGTACTCCGACTCATCATTATTTGATATCCGGCCCACAATGGTGGTGTCATCTGCGAATTTGAAAATTGAATTAGATTTGTACATGCCTGCACAGACGTGGGTGTACGAGGAGTAAGGAAGTGGGCTGGGGATGTAAAGAAATCAAAATGTAAAACTTGACAATGCTTTTGAAATTTATGACCCAAATTAAATTCCATGCCCATTCAAATGAAGGAATTCAAATAGGTATGTTAAGATATGTTTTGCATTATGTACAAGAGTGTTCTTGAAATCATTCAAATCAGCAGCAGCAACATTTAAATATCACTGTGAAAGGCACCACATATGTAATATTAATTATATTTTCATATCAGTCTCCAAAATTAAGATGAAAAGCATGGACCCCTTTAAATTTTGTGTTGCATTTTCTCGGCAGAACCTTCAAGATTGTGCGAGTCCGGAGTACTATTTATATGTTTATTGTCCCCTGACACCTCGAGAGCTGGCTGCTTTGTACACTTTTGTGCATTTGCATGCCTTAATCTCTCGGTGACGTCTGTGTGTTGTCGCCATGACGATCACCTGCCTCAAGTGAGTCAGGAGGTTGCTCAGGTTTTCTAAACAGCATCAATTCAATGAGAGGCAACATAGACATCCCAAATGATAATGATATATATGTTTTTTAAATCGGACCTAAATTTAGATTGTCCTTTGTTAGAGACTGAAGCCATTCGAGTTTAGTTTCTCCACAGCTTGAGACATAAGTTCAAGATGCAGCATTTGCTAACAGACATTACTTCCTTACATTATGAAGAAGCAAGCTTCTTAATGCAACTTCTCGATGATTGTGCCTCTCCACATGTATCAGTAAAGCCTCAGCATTCCACACAAAATGCTGGAGTAACTCAGCCGGACAGACAGCATCTCTGGAGAGAAGGAATGGGTGTTGAGACCCTTCTTCAGACTCGACCCGAACCGTCACCCATTCCTTCTCTCCGGAGATGCTGCCTGTTAATCCCGCTAAGTTACTCCAGCATTTTTATGTCTGTATTCGGTTTAAACCAGCATCGGCGGTTCCTTCTTACACAAACCTCAGCATTAGCAACACTCATTTTTATCTTGGCCTGCATTCTCTCTTCAAACGGGGACAAGTACAAGATATTGTCACCAGCTATAATCCCCTGTAAACAGAATTTTCACCCCATAAAAGCCATAGTAACATCTGCTGCCTTTTATGTGCAATTAATGCAATTAGAACTGCATTTGAATTTTAAATGAAATTATTTTGCCATTCTAACTGCCTACCACTTCTGCACAGTGAGTAGAAGTATCTTTGAACATTTATCTTTTCATCAGACAACAGCAGAATGGCAAAGAAAAAACAATATGGGAGGCAAAACGTCTCGCAGATGTTTCTTTAATGCAAATGCTTTTATCCAGAAGCACAATTGGCCATTCTATCAGAATGTTGCATTTAAAATGGAGAATGTTTAACCCGTTCATTGCTTGAGAATGTGAACAGAAAAACATTAGGCATGGAGAGAGAGAGAATGGTGGTCACACAGACCAGAACGTCCTCTGTTCATTGTCCTCTGCAGATGCTGCCTGACCCGTTGAACATCTCCAGTACTTTGATTTTTGCTCAATGTTCAGACAAACCTGCAGTCTCTTGTGTCTCCATGAAGTTTTTATTTCAGTTTTGTTTACAGATACAGCGTGGAAGCAGGCCCTTGGGCCCACCGAGTCCGTACCGAGGCAAGGCTCAGCCCACATAAGTTCATAAGCTATTGGAACAAAATTTGCCCATTCAGCCCTTTGAGTCTATTCTGCCATTAAATCATGGATGATATATCTTTCCCTCAAACCCATTCTCTTGCCTTTTTCCCCAAACCCCTGACACCCTACTAATCAAGAATCTCTCAATCCACCTTAAAAATATCTACAGATTTGGCCTCCACAGCCTTCTGTGGCAATGGATTCCACAAATTTTACCACCCTCTGGCTAATGGTATTTGCTTTCTAAAGGTACGTCCTTTGATTCTGAGGTCATCCAAACATCCTCTCCACATCCACTCTATCCACTCACATTAGTTCTATTATTTCAGTTCAACGACGTTCCACCAAAATCAGTGACGGAGGCATTTTTGCACCCAGTCTGGTGACAATGCTTCTGGATTGATATATTCCTGGGATTTCCACCCTGGCCGGTTTCTCTGGAGAACTGAAATGAGGTGACGGCTGCAACAAGCTGCAGCTTGGACTGTGTAAATGTCGCCAAGATCTGGCTCCTATTGAATATGGACTCAGTGAGCTGTTTCCATGCATAGGGTACTTAATCAGGGATTGTCTAATGTATGGCGATAATCCCACTGATCTATATGCTAACAATGTATTTCACTGTATCTTGGTACACGCGACAATAAATGAACCCTTGAATCATTTGCCTCTCTTGGTAAACATTCTTCATCGTGCAGGTAGAAATAGAAAGTGGACTCAGATCAGAATGACTATCCATGGTGAAGGTGGTGAAGATGGTGGAGTCAAAGATGGACATGAAAAGCTGGGGTAACTCAGCGGGTCAGGCAGCATCTCTGGAGAAAAGGAATAGGTGACGTTTCTGGTCGAGACCCTTCTTCAGATTGAAAGTCAGGGGAAAGGGAAATGAGAGATATAGATGATAGAGAGAGATATAGAACAAATGAATGAGTGATATGCAAAAAGTAACAGTGATCAAGGGAAACGGGCCATTGTTGGCCATGGGCCAGGTGTTATTAAGTTATACAGACAATGAAACTCACCAGGCCGACAGTCATACTAGGACAACGATAGGGTGGTGGAGGGATGGAGGGAGAGAAGGGGATGCTAGGGTTCCTTAAAGTTAGAGAAGTCAACATTCTACCACTGGGTTGTGAGCAGCCAAGCGAAATATGAGATGCTGTTCATCCATTTTGCGTTTGGCCTCACTCTGACTGTGGAGGAGGTCCAGGACAGAAAGGTCAGTGTGCGAATGGGAAGGAGAATTAAAATGTTTAGCAACCGGGAGATCAGGTAGGTCCAGGTGGAATAAGCGAACGTGTTCAGCAAAACGATCGCCCAATCTACGTTTGGCCTCGCCGATGGATAAGAGTCCACATCTTACCTTGCCGAGATGCGATTGATTTCCAGATCGGATCTGCGGTCGCTCTGCGGCCTAACATCGTGGAGGCTGGAGGCCTTACTCGGGACCGACTTTGAGCCCCACCGCGGGGATGTGAACTTTCCATCGTGAGCTGATCCCTTGCCTGGGATCAAACGCTCCAACCACGGCCTGCGGACTTTACCATCTAGGAGCTCGCAGTCTCGGGTAGAGACCGTAGATGTCGGGAGCTCCAACGACGCAGAAGGTCTCGACTAGCCCCGACCCGGGGTCTGATCGCTCGACTACGGGAGTCAAGATCGTCCCATAAACAGAGGGCTCGAGACCCCCGACCACGGGAGAATAAAGAAAGGAAGAGATTGAACTTTTTCTTCGCCTTCCATCACCTTGAGGTCCCGCACGGAGAGACTGGTGACTAAAATTAGAGCACATGGTATTGGGGGTGGGGTGTTGACATGGATAGAAAATTGGTTGGCAGACAGGAAGCAAAGAGTAGGAGTGAATGGGTCCTTTCAGAATGGCAGGCAGTGGTGAGTGGAGTGCCGCAAGGCTCGGCGTTGAGGCCGCAACTGTTTACCATATATATTAATGATTGGAAGAGGGAATTAGGAGCAACACTAGCAAGTTTGCGGATGACACAAAGCTGGGTGGCAGTGTGAACTGTGAAGAGGATGTTAGGAGGTTGCAGGGTGACCTGGACAGGTTGAGTGAGTGGGCAGATGCGTGGCAGATGCAGTATAACGTAGATAAATGTGAGGTTATCCACTTTGGCGGCAAAAAACAAGGGGGCAGATTATTATCTCAATGGGGTTAGGTTAGGTAAGTGGGAGGTGCAGCGAGACCTGGGTGTCCTTGTACACCGGTCACTCAAAGTTGGCTTACAGGTACAGCAGGCAGTGAAGAAAGCTAATGGAATGTTGGCCTTCATATCAAGAGGATTTCAGTATAGAAGTAAAGAGGTTCTTCTGCAGTTGTATAGGCTCTGGTGAGACCACATCTGGAGTATTGTGTACAGTTTTGGTCTCCTAATTTGTGTCCTTGTGATTGAGGCAGTGCAGCGTAGGTTCACGAGATTGATCCCCTGGGATGGCGGGACTGTCATATGAGGAAAGATTGAAAAGACTAGGCTTGTATTCACTGGAGTATAGAAGGATGAGGGGATATCTTATAGAAACATATAAAATTATGAAAGGACTGGACAAGCTAGATGCAGGAAATTTTTTCCCAATGTGGGGCGAGTCCAGAACCAGGGGCCACAGTCTTAGAATAAAGGGGAGGTCATTTAAACTGAGGTGAGAAAACACGTTTTCACCCAGAGAGTTGTGAATTTATGGAATTCCCTGCCACAGAGTGGCAGTGGAGGCAAATCACTGGATGGATTTAGAGCGAGTTAGATAGAGCTCTAGGGCTAGTGGAGTCAAGGATATGGGGGAGAAGGCAGGCACGGGTTATTGATAGGCGGATGATCAGCCATGATCATAATGAATGGCGGTGCTGGCTCGAAGGGCCAAATGGGCCTCATCCTGCACCTATTTTCTATGTTTCTGTGTTTCTATGTTGAGGAATGTGGAGGAGTCACTGTGGTGGATGTTTATGTTAAAATGTATTTTGTGTGTTCTGTTTCTTTGTATTGGTAATTGACTATGGCAAATGAAATTCCTCGCATGCTGCAAAACATACTTGGCTAATAAATTATGAATATGATTATGATAATGATCTTGAACAACGGTAAAACTGGTCTAACATTTTGTAGAATAAAGGACTGGCAGCAGTTGGTTAGTTTGTAATAGATTACAGATTTCTTCACCAAGGCCACAGCAGGTTAAACATTTTCTAGAGATAAGGAACTGGAAATACTGGTTCACAAAAGAGGACACAAAATGCTACAGTAACTCAGCAGGCCAGGCAGCATCTCTGGAGAACATGGTTAGAAGATGTTTCAAGTGGGGACCCTTCTTCAGTCTCTGGGGTCTGACTGGCAGAGATTACTGTTGAGAAGGGACACATAACATGGAGCAGAGGGTGAGTTTCATAGAATTAATGTTTTGTTCAGTTTAGTTCAAAGATACAGCATGGAAATAGGCCCTTCGGAATGATCATCCATCATCCATCCATCCATGCTGATCATCCATCATTCCGAGTCCTTGCTGATCATTCACATGTTATCCCACTCTCTCAACCCTACACATTAGGGACAATTTACATAGGCCAATTAACCCACAAACCTGCACGTCTTTGGGATGTGGGGGGGAAACTGAAGCACCCGGAGAAACTCCACGCGGTCACAGGGATAAGATGCAAACACAACGCAGACAGCACCTGAGGCCAGGATCGAACCTGGGACTCTGGCTCTGTGAGGCAGCAGCTCTACCCGAATGAATGTTTTCATCTTAGCATTAAACTTTCTGCAGCATTGTATTGGTTTTCTGCTATCCCTTGTCACAGGTACTTCCTGATGAACCTGGAGGAAGCCCTTGGCTCCTCATGTTCGTCTTACTGTCCAAGTTATCCAGAGCCACATCAGAAAATCGGCATTGTTTGCTCTCCTGCAGTCTGCCATGGCTTGTAGCAGCCTTCCCCGAGCTTTGTGATAACCTACACCAGCAGTTTAAGGAAATGAACATTCCTTTAAAAGGTGCAGTGATGAGTAACTCCATCTGAAACTGCATTCAGTGCATTTGCACTAATGTAATAAACGGGCTTCATTAATGATCCTGAGGTTAGACGATGAATCTCACGTGATCCCCAGACTGGGTCAAGGTGCCGTGGGTTATCTGAACTTTATGAGTCTAATGTGATTTAGTTTGTGCCCCACCAGGTTGAACACCATTTGTTTTGCTTCTGAGAAAATGCCAAGACATCAGGCAGAATCTGAACTCTTTCCATAGAACCACTTTGGTTCCATAATGTATCTGTGGGTGTCTCCAACCGATTCATACAGCAAATACTGCAGTACGACTTCACAGATGCTGGACAGCTTATCTCTGCCCATGTTCATCCCTGAAAACCACTTGTTTTTCAACAATCTTCAAATACGATTACTATTTCCAAGAATCCCTGAAAGACATTTGAAAGATATAGTCTATTTTATTGGTATTTCAACATCTAGGTTTGGACTGAAATCAGTCTAGATTTAGGTTTGACTTTCTTTAATCTCCAGCCTTTACATCATCTATTTATTAGTTAAATGTTTCTTATCTTGTGTCAGATGCCATCGACATTCTACCCAACAACAGAAAAGCTTGAGAGCTGGAGTAACTCAGTGGGCCAGGCAGCATCCCTGGAAAGCATGGATAGGTGATGTTTCAAGTGGGGATAGGCACAAAATGCTAGAGTAAAGGGCCTGTCCCACTTGGGTGTCATTTGCGCGTCACGCAGATGGCGCGCAAAGATTTTGTACATCCCCAAATCCTGGGGCGCAGCGCGCAACCGCGCGATACTGCCTACGCCACCACGCAACATGCGCGCATCACGTGTGCGGCACAACAAGCGCGTCGTGACGCGTAAATGATGACGCGTAAATTACTCGCAAATGACGCCCAAGTGGGACAGGCCCTTAACTCAACGGGACAGGCAGCATCTCTGCATAGAAGGAATGGGTTTTGGGTTGAGGCCCTTCTTCAGACTGAGAGTCAGGGGAGAGGGAGACACATGAGATGGTTCTGAAGAAGGGTCCTGACCGGTGTCAGCCAAGGGGATGATTAGCCATGATCACATTGAATGGTGGTGCTGGCTCGAAGGGACGAATGGCCTACTCCTGCACCTATTGTCTATTGTCTATTGTGTCGTCGCCTATCTAAGTTCTCAGAGATGCTGCCTGACCCGCTGAGTTACTCCAGCACTTTGTGTCTTCTTTTGTAAACTAGCACGACAAGGGGGTGTGGGAGATGGTGGGAGAAATAGGAGTGCACCAGGGTGGAGGTGGGGAGGGATGGTAAAGTAAGACAGGGTGGGGGGCGTTATTAATTAAAGTTAGATAATTCTATTGTGGTGTAAATTACTCAAGCGCAATATGCTGCTCCTCCAATTTCTGTGTGGCCTCACTCTGGCAATGGAGGAGGCCCAGCACAGCAAGGTTGGTATGAGAATGGGAAGGGGAGGGTTAAAATGGTTAGCAACTGGGAGATCTGTTAAATATGTGACATTCATTAGCACAGTAGGCTGTGGAGGCCAAGTCAGTAGATATTGTATTTTTAAGGCAGAGGTAGATAGATACTTGATTAGTACGGGTGTCAGAGGTTATGGGGAGAAAGCAGGAGAATGGGGTTGAGGGAAAGATAGACAATAGACAATAGACAGGAGGTAGGCCATTCGGCCCTTCGAGCCAGCACCGCCATTCAATGTGATCATGGCTGATCATCCACAATCAGTACCCCGTTCCTGCTTTCTCCCCCATATTCCCCTGACTCCGCTATCTTTAAGAGCCCTATCTAGCTCTGTCTTGAAAGCATCCAGAGAACCGGCCACCACCGCCCTCTGAGGCAGAGAATTCCACAGACTCACAACTCTCTGTGAGAAAAAGTGTTTCCTCATCTCCGTTCTAAATGGCTTACCCCTTATTCTTAAACTGTAACCCCTGGTTCTGGACTCCCCCAACATCGGGAACACGTTTCCTGCCTCTAGCGTGTCCAAAACCCTTAATAATCTTATGTTTCAATAAGATCTCATCTCATCCTTCTAAATTCCAGAGTATACAAGCCCAGCCACTCCATTCTCTCAGCATATGACAGTCCCGCCATCCCAGGAATTAACATTGAGATCCTACGCTGCACTCCCTCAATAGCAAGAATGTCCTTCCTCAAATTTGGAGACCAATACTGCACACAATACTCCAGGTGTGGTCTCACAAGGGCCCTGTACAACTGCAGTGGGACCTCTTTGCTCCTATACTCAACTCCTATTGTCATGAAGGCCAACATGCCATTCACTTTCTTCACTGCCTGCTGTACCTGCATGCTTCCTTTCGGTGACTGATGAACAAGGACCCCCAGATCCCGTTGTACTTCCCCTTTTCCCAACTTGACACCATTTAGATAATAATCTACCTCACATTTATCCACATTAAACTGCATCTGCCATGCATCTGCCCACTCACCCAACTGTCCAAGTCACCCTGCATCCTCATAGCATCATTCTCCACAGTTCACACTGCCACCCAGCTTTGTGTCATCTGCAAATTTACTAATGTTACTTTGAATACCTTCATCTAAATCATTGATGTAATATTGTAAATAGCTGCGGTCCCAGCACCGAACCTTGTGGTACCCCACTGTTCACTACCTGCCATTCTGAAAGGGACTCGTTAATCCCTACTCTTTGTTTCCTGTCTGCCAACCAATTTTCTATCCATGTCAGCACTCTACCCCCAATACCATGTGCCCTAATTTTGCCCACTAATCTCCTATGTGGGACCTTATCAAATGCTTTCAGAAAGTCCAGGTACACTACATCCACTGGCTCTCCCTTGTCAATTTTCCTAGTTACATCCTCAAAGATTTCCAGAAGATTAGTCAAGCATGATTTCCCGTTCGTAAATCCATGCTGACTCGGACCGATCCTGTTACTGCTATCCAAATGTGCCGCTATTTCATCTTTTATGATTGACTCCAGCATCTTCCCCACCACCGATGTCAGGCTAACTGGTCTATAAGCGATATAAGCGACTTTGAGTCCTGAAAAGCGCTATATAAATAAAATCTATTATTATTATTATTATAATTCCCTGTTTTCTCTCTCCCGCCTTTCTTAAAAAGTGGGATAACATTAGCTTCCCTACAAACCACAGGAACTGATTCCTGAATCTATAGAACATTGGAAAATGACGAGCCGTGCTTAAATGGTGAAGTAGACTTGACGGGCCGAATGGCCTAATTCTGCTCCTATCATTTATGACATGAAGATCCAGCAGGTCTTGGCAAACATAACGCAGTGTTCACCAAAATGGTCACCGTGTCTCCGCTTAGGCTCACCGATGTACAGGAGGCCACATCGGGAACAGCGGATGCAGTAGATGAGGTTAGAGGAGGTGCACCTGAACCTCTTTCTCACCTGGAAGGACTGCCGGGGTCCCTGAATACCAATGAGAGAGAAGGGTGTAGGGACAGGTGTTACATCCCCTCACCTGTGTTGCAGATGAGCTGTTTATTGGAGACTTTACTGGAGACTTCACTGACGCACCTTGCAAACTCAGTCCAACACCTGAATCACATTGAAACATTAAGGGCCTGTCCCACTAGGCGATTTTTTATGCGACTGCCGGCGACTGTCATAGTCGTAGCAGGTCGCCGAAAAACTGGCAACTGGACTAGGCCTGTCCCACTTAGGCGATTTTTTAGGCGACTGCCGGCAAATACGCCAATGGAATTCACTGAAGTCAGCACTGGCGACAAACCTACGCCATCCTGGCGACAACCTATGACAACCTACGACAGCACCTACATCAGGAGATGACAAGCTACGACAAGCCCAGGGTCACCGAATGTCGCTGGAGAATTTCAACATCCAGCGGCGACCAGAAAAACGCTATGACTCTTTGGGCGACTGAGGAGACGACTCACGACCATACAGATGACACCCCGGCGATTGTGTGGCCCTTTATGGGACTGTCCCACTTAGGTGAATTTTCAGTGACTGCGGCGACTGTCAGAGTGAAACACACACACACAAACACGTCGCTTCCTTCACCAGCCCTTTATGTAAATGGGGGACAGGGCAAGCGGGGGGAGCGCTGTCTAAAAAATTCACATGGTGCAAAGCCAAGGTGATACAGACACACACCGCAATGAACAGGAAGGTTGGCGCTGTAGTAAGGCATCTAAAGCACAGTATACGTTAAGTCCTTTAAAAGAGGAGGGGGGGGAAGGCGGGGGAGAGGAGGGGGGAGAAGGGGGGAGAATGAGTGGAGACAACTTTTAAGATGCCAGAGATACACGGCTGTGAAGCTCGGCGGACATTAACATTACCGGTCGGTTATCCTTGGTTCTGAAAACTACTGCTTACCTTTTTTTTCCCAATGAGCTAATGAAATTCACCGGTCAGCACCGGCTACAACCTACGAGAACCTCCGAGAACCTTTGACCTCCTGGCAACCCACTAGGACCTCCTGGCGACCCACATATGGCTCGAGAATTCTCGCTACTCCCCATGGCGGCTTCATTCTAGCCGCCGCTAATTTTTCAATTGACCATAATGAGGCCACGACTAGTTCCCAGAATGCGGGAACTCCTCATGACCATGAAGGCGACTCCCTGGCAACCACCCGCGAACATGTGGCGACTGCATAGTCTCCTGCAGTCACCGAAAAAGTCGCCTAAGTGGGACAGGCCCATTATCCTCTCTTACTTGCAGTTTCAGTGGGTCATCTATTCTGGTTCTTCTGTCTCATATTTAACCCCTGCAAAGTGTTATTCGTATATTTATCTTTCCTGGGCTGACCAGGTTGTTGTGGTCACTTTATGCTGACAGAAACAGATCGCTGAAAAAGAGTAATATTATCTTCTTGTGACCCAGAAAACAACCGAAGCTGGAATCTTGAATCAGGCAGCATCTGTGGAGGGAATGAACATTGAAACATAGAAACATAGAAAATAGGTGCAGGAGTAGGCCATTCGGCCCTTCGAGCCTGCACCGCCATTCAATATGATCATGGCTGATCATCCAACTCAGTATCCTGTACCTGCCTTCTCTCCATACCCCCTGATCCCTTTAGCCACAAGGGCCACATCTAACTCCCTCTTAAATATAGCCAATGAACTGGCCTCAACTACCTTCTGTGGCAGAGAGTTCCAGCGATTCACCACTCTCTGTGTGAAAAATGTTTTTCTCATCTCGGTCCTAAAAGACTTCCCCCTTATCCTTAAACTGTGACCCTTGTCCTGGACTTCCCCAACATCGGGAACAGGTGACATTTAGAGTCGGAACCCTTCTTCAGACTTAATATAATCTACTCATCAATTCTGTAAGTAGGGTCCAGTATATACCCTTATATTTAGTTTAGTTTGGTTTAGTTTAGTTTAGTTTAGTCTATTGTCACGTGTACTGAGGTACAGTGAAAAGCTTTTATTGCGTGCTAACCAGTAAGAGGAAAGACAATACATGATTACAATCGAGCCGTCCACAGTGTACAGATACATGATAAGGGAACAATATTTAGTGCAAAATAAAGTCCAGTAAAGTCCAATTAATGATAGTCCGAGGGTCTCCAATGAGGTAGATGGGAGGTCAGGACCATGCTCTAGTTGGTGGTAGGATGGTTCAGTTGCCTGATAACAGCTGAGAAGAATGTTCCTGAATCTGGAGGTGTGCGTTTTCACACTTCTGTACCTCTTGCCTGATGGAAGAGGAGGAGAAGAGGGAGTGGCCGGGGTGAGACTGGTCCTTGATTATGCTGCTGGCCTTCAAATTTATATAATTTGCTTCTCATTAACTCAAAACTCAGGAGCACAGGAACAGTTCTTTAGGCATCCTACTCCAATACTGACCTTCAAGTATCCATCTACACCAATCCTATATCCCAGCACTTGGTAATTGCCTTCAATGCCTTGCCGATTCATGCCCTCATCTCAATACTTTGTAAATGTTCTGAAAGCCTCCACCACACTGTTGGACAATGTGATGCAGATTCCAATCATCTCTGCGTGAAAAGATTCTTCCTCACAACCCTTCTAATAATCTGAGAACTCTACATTTCCGTGAACTCTACTTTTAGAATTTGCTTACTATCTGTGCTACCCAGCACCTGCTAATTTTATATATATGAATCAGGTTCTAATTAGCAGCAAGCTATCATGAAGGAATAACACATGATAGAATGTGCTAACTGTGCCTTAAAAGGGCATTGAAGTCTTCCTGTTGAAGATTGCATGACTCAGAAGATTTAAAGAAGTTATGTGCCTTCACAGCAACAACTTGCACAGGTCCACCACCGATTTTCCGGCAACTGGTGGTCCGGCAACTCCTTTAATCCAGACAAAATTATGAGAGGGCACCCAAAATCCCCACCCCCCCCCCCCCCCCGGATATCCCCCTGAGAATGTGGTGCCTAGGCCGGGTGAGGTGGCCGATCTTTATCTCACCGATCGGCGGGTCGAATTCAGTTCTGGAACTCCGGAGCCGGCAGATCCGTTCCCACAGCCGACTTCCACGGCTGACATTGCGGGTCAGTATCTTGGCAATTCCCTGAGGCCATGACCTCCGTTGGTCTGGCAAAACAGATAATATGGTCAAGGCTCTCCCCCAGATTCAGGCACAGTTTCTTCCCAGCAATTATCAGGCAACTGAACCGTCCCATCAACAATTAGAGAGTGGTCCTGAGCTACTATCTAACTCATTGGAGAGCCTCGGACTCTCTTTAATCAGATATCTTTATTTGTTATACCACCGGGTGGCGCCCGTAATGGTCGCCTCGCCAACAGTCTGTCTCGTCCCTTCTCTGTTTTATTGTTTTAAGTATGTCTTGAATGTATGTTTCAATATTTCTTGGTATGTTTTATGTGTGGGGTGAGGGGGGGGATCAGGAGAAACTTTTTTCAGCCACCTACCTCGATGGAGATGTGATTTTTCTCTGTGTCGTATCTCCGTCCCCCCTGCGGCCTAACAACATGGAGTGGCGCAGCCTTTCCTGACGACCGGCCCGGAGCTTCAAGCCCGCGGACTCTGGTAAGAAGAGGCCGACTCAGGAGCTCCATGCCACGTTCCCATTCATCCCGACGCCAGAGTTTTGATCCCGACGCGAGAGATTGAGCATTGGACCGTCGGCAGCGGTGACTGCGGAGGGTCCAAATACCCTGACCACGGGTGAACAAAGGACGAAGATGACTGAACTTTATTGCCTTCCATCACAGTGAGGAATGTTGATTCCACTGTGGTGGATGTTTATGTTAAACTTTATTTTATGAGGCTGTGTGTATTGTTGCTTTTCACTTAGTATGGCTGTAACTCAAATTTCACTGCAACTTAATTAGTTAAGTGACAATAAAAGCTAATTTGAACTTGAACTTGACTTTATCTTGCACTAGACATTATTTACAATGTATCTGTACAGTGTGGGCGGCTCAATTATATTCATGTATAGTCTTTCCGCTACTGGTTAGCACGGAACAAAAAGCTTTTCACTCTACCTCGGTACACATGACAATAAACTAAACTGGACCTGGATTAGGTCCAGGTTCAGGAACAGCTTGAAATGCTACACTTGTCGCTTTACCTCCCCCCTTGACTCCATCCAAGGACCCAAGCAGTCTTTCCAGGTCGCCAATTTCCTTCGCTCCATAGCCTTTTCCTTTGCCTCACCCGCTGAGTTTCTCCAGCATTTTTGTCTATCTTCCCTAGAGCCTACATCCTCAAATAAGCTCTGAACTACACAGACTATTATTGTTATTATTGCACTATTATTGTTGTTTTTGTGTGTACGTATGTGTGCGTGTGTGTGTGTGCATATATATATATATATATATATATGTGATCCATGTAAATGTGTGTACTTGTGAGTATATCTACACACTGAACCTTTTTCTCTCTCTTGTTTATTACAGTATATTGTGTACAGTGTACTATGTGTTAATATTCTGTTGTGCTGCTGCAAGTAATAATTTCATTGTTCTATCTGGGACATATGACAATACAACACTCTTGACTTGATTCTCTTGACTCTCTGACTAACAGAAAGAAATGTTAACGTTGTGAAATAATGGCCAGTAGTTCAGTAGGGCCAAGCATGCCTGGGTATCATTCCTGCTCTTCCATCATCCTTTGTCATATTTCCTGCTATTCTAAAATCTTGCATGACATTAAAGATTTCGGACACCAAAGGCAGGATCATACCTCTGCTATCCTAGTTGAGCAGAGACGCCTGGAATAGGTAGTATAGGAAATAGGTAGTAGATGATGGATAGGATGCGGAACCAGGATATCATAGAACTAGTGTATGGGTGATGGCTGGTCGTCATGGACTCGGTGGGCAGAAGAGATGTTTCCACTCTGTATCTCAAGGGGTGGCGCAGTGGTACGGTGGTAGAGTTGCTGCCTTACATCACCAGAGACCCAGATTCAATCTTGACAATGCGTGCTGTCTGTACAGAGTTTGCACGGTATCCCCATGACCACGTGGGTTTTCTCTGGTTGCTCCGGTTTCCTCCCACATTCTAAAGAAATGCGGGTTTGTAGGTTAAATGGCTTCTGTAAATTCTCCCTAGTGTATAGGGTAGAACTAGTGTAAGGGTGAGCACTGGCACGGACCCGGAGCACCCGAAGGAAACCCACTCAGTCACAGGGAGAACGTGAAAACTCCACACTGACAGCACCTGAGATCAGAATCAAACCCGGGGCTCTGGCACTGTGAGGCAGCAGGCTCTACCCACTGCGCCACTGTGCTGCCCGGGAGATGTAGATGAAATTAGAAAAAAATTGTTATCAAGATATCTAGCGCTGAGCCAAATGCACTTGGTTGAATTATTAAATAATAATGAAAAAAAAAAATGTCAAGCTACTTTCTAATGCTGTCAGACTATTGTAACTACAGACAATGGTGAGAATTGCTATATTGTTTTGTGAGCATTTGAGTGCCTAATAATTTATAATAAGCAGTTCTTGCTGTTGAAACTAATTGTTTACGAATACCTTTCAGTCTCACAGATGATAGTAATGCAACCTTGTGCCTTAGTCATATCAGAGATGAGATGTTTTAGCAGTAATGCAGAAAAAGAATATAGTCATCTTTTAAAATAATACCCTTGGTGATAGTGAATTAATTATTTCTACAATGGCTCAGATCTGTGGAGCGATCAGATACTAATTGTTATTAAATGATACCGGAACCATAGTTAATTATAATATTTTATCATCATCACACATTGTTAGAAGCAGTTCACGGATTAAATTATCTGCTCAATCTGAAACTTCATGGATAAAACACAATCTTGTTGATTGTATCGAGCCAGCGGAATCAAAATAATACAGGAACATATAAAGCCCTCTCATGAATATATTGAAGTAACTCATTGAGACAGGGCTCTTGGATTGCAGGCAGCATTCGCTCATTGGTACTCTTCTTACACACCAGCACATCCCTCATCCCACCCACCAGTTATGTATTCTTTCACTGGCTTCATTAAATACGTATGAATGACAACTTAAATGACCATTAATGCCGGGCATTCATGTGTAATATGTACAGGCCAATTGTCCCATTAAGTGTAGGCGCTCTCCGCTCTCCGCTCTCTGCTCCTTCTCTAACATCGCACAGTTTACATTTTATGATCAGCTTTCAGGAGCACCTGTCCACGCGGTCACGGGGTGAACATGCAAACTCCGTACAGACAGCACCCAAGGTCAGGATTGAACCCGGGTCTCTGGTGCTGTAAGGCAGCAACTCTAACGCTGCCCCACATGATGCGCCCTTGAACTTGAACAATGAAAGGTTGTGGATCTAATGACGTTAGGGACAAGTTGGCAGTGGGTGGCACAGGGCAGGAGAGCTCCAGGTGAGGATATAGGCTCTTCTCTACCGTTGACAATGACGAGGAATTTATCAGGCATTCATAAGTTTATAAGTGATAGGAGCAGAAGTAGGCCATTCAGCCCAACGTCTACTCCACCATTCAATCATGGCTGATCTATCTCTCTCTCTCTCTCCTAAACCCATTCTCCTGCCTTCTCCCGATAACCCCTGACACCCATACTAATCAAGAATCAATCTATTGCTGATCATAGCTGTTGTGTAGTTAATAATGGGAAGTATGCCATGTTACAATATCATATTGTAATGGATGGCACGGTTGTACAGCGGTAGAATTGCTGCTTTACAGCCCTTGCAGCACCAGAGACATGGGTTCGATCCCGACTACGGGTTTTGTCTGTACGGAGTTTGTACCTTCTCCCTGTGACCTGCGTGGGGTTTCTCCGAGATCTTCGGTTTCCTCCCACACTCCAAAGACGTACAGGTAATGTAAAAATTGTCCCTCGTGTGCGTGTAGGATAGTGTTAATATGCGGGGATCGCTGGTCGGCGCGCACCTGGTGGGCCGAAGGGCCTGTTTCAGCGCTGTATCTCTAAACTAAACTATACTAAAGTAAGCCAGGAATCTCTCTTACAACTGCTGGAGTTACACCTGGAAACTGGAGTTGAGCTGAATTGAGCAATGTTCTGCTGTTGTCCACCAGAATTCCCTTTCTGCCGTGCTGGCAGTGGGCTGAATCAACAACGGCAGCTGCATCTGGAGCCCGGCCATTCTCAATGCCATCTAATACCGTCTGTAGCTGTATCACCAGCTGTATCACCAGCTGGCAGCAACATGGCAGCACTTCTTTAGAATAGTCCAGGTGACAGTCGGTCGCCCTGCCCTGGCCACAAGTGCAGCAGGTGCAGGCACAGGGTAGTAGCTTTACATTTTAGACTTTAGTTTAGAGAAGCAGGCCCTTTGGCTCACCGAGTCTTCGCCGACCAGCGATCCCTGCACATTAACACAATCCTCTACACACTGGGGACAATTTACAATTTCACCATCACCAATTGACCTACAAACCCGCACGTCTTTGGAGTGTGGGAGGAAACCGGAGCACCCGGAGTAAACCCACGCTGTCACAGGGAGAAGGTACAAACTCTTTACAGACAGCACCCGTTTCTTCCCACACTCTAAAGACGTGCAGGTTTGTAGGTTAATTGGTTTCCATTAACTGTCGCTAGTGCGTAGGATAGTGTACTGGTTGGTCGGTGTGGACTCAGTGGGACGAAGGACCTGTTTCTGCGCTGTATCTCAAAAGTCTAAAATCTAAAGATTTGCCCTCTGTACCTCGCTACTCTGCCAGTTTTCTGATTGCCCCACTCACTCCCCCCTTACCCTCAGCGATCAGTGGCGACCCTCCCACCCTGACTGGCGGCAGTGGCAATGATGGGGGCACTCTCTTGTTGTAGTGTCACAATCCTAGTTTGACACTTTCACCGCCAGAGTTGGCGGGGACTGGGAGACAAGGGAAGGTACATTAGGCTTACAGGGGCTCAGAGAAACTAAGAGCAGTGGGCTGTACCTATTGAGCATGTGTGCTGATGACTACCCAACCATCACCAACCTCCAGCACGTCCAAGACACCTCATCCATCTTTTAAGCAGAACACAAAGTGCTGGTGTAACCCAGTGGGTCAGGCAGCATCTGGGAGGGAGTGAACGGACAACCTCGTCAGACTCTCACCCTCCACAGATGCTGCCTGACACTGAGCTCCTCCAGTACTTTGTGTTTTGCTTAGATTCCAGAATCTGCAGTTTCTTCATAATTCATGTCATAGGAGCAGAATAAGGCCATTCAGTCCGTCAAGTCAAATCCCCCATTCAATCATGGCCGATATAACCCTTACTAATCAAGAATCTGTCAATCTGCCTTAAAAATATCCATTGACTTGGCCTCCACAGCCGTCTGTGGCAAAGAATTCCACAGATTCACTACCCTTTGACTAAAGATATTCCTCCTCATCTCCTTTCTAAAGATACATCATTTAATTGTGAGGCTATGGCCTCTAGTGCTAGACTCTCCCAATAGTGGAAACATCCTCTCCACATCCACTCTATCCAGGCCTTTCACTATTCGGTAAGTTTCAATGAGGCCCCCCCTCAATCTTCTAAACTCCAGCAAGTACAGGCCCAGTGCCGTCAAACGCTCATCATATGTAATCCCAATTATTCCCAGAGGTAGACAGAAATGCTGGAGAAATTCAGCGGGTGAGGCAGCATCTATGGAGAGAAGGAATAGGCACCTCATATTTCGCTTGGGTAGTTTACACCCCAGCGGTATGAACATTGACCTCCAATTTCAGGTAGTCCTTGCTTTCTCCCTCCTTACCCTCCCCTTCCCAGCTCTCCCACATAGACTACTGTCTCCGCCTCTTCCTTTCCTTTTTCCCGCCCACCCCCAACATCAGTCTGAAGAAGGGTCTCGACCCGAAACGTTGCCTATTCCTTCTCTCCATAGATGCTGCCTCACCCAATGAGTTTCTCCAGCATTTTTGTCTACCTTCGGTTTTTCCAGCATCTGCAGCTCTTTCTTCACCAATTATTCCCAGGTTCATTCTCTCATTCCTTCTGCCTCCATCTTTGTTTTGGTTGCCACTGGCTGACTGCTCCGATGTATTCCTCACATAAGGAGTGCAATGTAAAAGCAAACAGTTCCCATCACAGATCATTTCAAATTGCTTTCCTGCATCATGTATCATCATGAAGGTGATTTACATCCCACTCATACCACTGGCTCGACATCGCTTACAACTTCACATAGTCTGAGTCATGCAAGGGTCATAAGGATTATATCTTGGCCTTCACAATTCAGCTGCACTAACATAAATGGAACACATTCAGAACAGGTTTAAGAAGGAACTGCAGATGCTGGAAAATCGAAGGTAGACAAAAATGCTGAAGAAACTCAGCGGGTGAGGTATGGAGTGAAGGAATAGGCAATGTTTCGAGTCGAGACCCTTCTTCAGTCATTCAGAACCGGCTTCAGCGCTCTGCTTCCTCATGTAATTCAGATCGATAGAGCAAACATTTAAATAACATAAATGTAGACGGGAATATTAAATGGTTGGCAACTGGGATCTAGAAACATAGAAACATAGAAAAATAGATGCAGGACTAGGCCATTCAGCCCTTCGAGCCAGCACTGTCATTCAATATGATCATGGCTGATCATCTAAGATCAGTACCCCATAACTGCATTTCCCCCATATCCCTTGATTCCTTTAGCTCTAAGAGCTAAATCTAACTCTCCCTTGAAAACATCCAGTGAAATGGCCTCCACTGCCTTTTGTGGCAGTGAATTCACAACCCTCTGGGTGAAAAGCTTTTTCCTCATCTCAGTCCTAAATGGCTTACACTTTATTCTTAAACTGTGGTTCTGGACTCCTCCAAAAGCCCCTGGTGGACCAAGCGCGAGTTCGACGAAATGGTCGCCATATCTATGCACGATCTTACCGTTGTACAGGAGGCCACATCGGGAAGACTGAATACAGTAGATGAGATAAGAGGAGGTACATGTGAACCTGTCTCACCATTGAGCAGCCTGATACAGCTTCACACCATCTTTAAATTCATCGACGATATCACCAGTGGATGAATAACACCACCGATGAGCTGATTAGAATACATCAGCCATGATTGAATGGCGGAGTAGACTTCCTGGGCTAAATGGCCTAATTCTGCTCCTATCACCTATGACTTTATGACCTTAGGACCTGTATTGATTGTTGGGGTCTCTGGATGTGGGTGAAGGGGGGGATGTAGGGACGTGTTACATCTCCAGCGGTTGCAGGGGAACGTACCTGGGAAGGGGGATATTTTGGGTGGGAAGGGATGAGTGCGCAGCTGTTGCCCGTGTCCTCGAGTGCCCTTGACCTTGTCCTCGATTGCCGGAGCCCTCACTGACCTCACGTGTCATGCCTTTGGCGTCCAAAATCTTTAATGTCATGCAAGATTTAAAAATAGCAGAAGTATTAAAAAAGAATGATGGAAGAGCAGGAGTGACCCAAGGGGTTGTGGATGGAACGGTCTCTGCGGAAGGCGGAACAGAAAGATGTGACAGGTGGTGGAATCACGTTGAAGGATCTCGACTGGAAACATCACGCATTCCTTCTATCCAGAGATGCTGCCTGTCCCGCTGAGTTACTCCAGCATTTTGTGTCTACCATTTAAGATAGCAGAAATGTCGAAGGATGATGTTGTTGGATGCGGAGGCTGGTGGGGTCAGAGGTGAGGACCAGGGGAACTCTATTCTTCTTCCGTCTGTGGGGGGAGGGGAGAAGATCAGATCTGCGGGACACAGAGGAGACGTGGGTGAGGGATCCATTCACAATAGCGGGGTGGAGTAACCTTGTTTACTAAAGAAAGAGGACATCTCGGAAATCACGGATTGGAAAGTCTCTTCTTGGGAGCAGATGTGGCAGGGACGGAGAAGTTGAGAGTGAGGAATGGTGCCCTAGCAAGAGGCAGGTTGGGAGGAGGTGTGGTCCAGATGACTGTGGGAGTTGATAGTCAGTAGAAGGGTCTGAAGAAGGGTTACGACATGAAATGTCACCTATTGCTTCTCTCCAGAGATGCTGCCTGACTCGCTGAGTTACTCCAGCACTTTGTGTCTATCTGTGGGTGGATTGAGAGTAGATGTTAGTCAGATGTCTGACCCCTGTGATGGAGACAGATCAAGGGGAGGAAGGTGTCAGAGATAGAACAAGTGAGGCCGTGAAGAGGAAGAAGGAGAAATAGAATCAAGGAACTGCAGATGCTGGTTTACAAAACAAAAAGACACAGAGCACTGGAGTAACTCAACACGCCAGGCAGCATCCCTGGAGAGCAGGGATAGGTGACATTTTGGATCCCAACACAAAATATCAACGATCCATGTTCTCCAAGTGAGTTAGTGAGTTAGATGTGAGATTCCGTACCTCAGGTTGCCAGGGAGCACTCTAGAGCCAATTAAATACTTTTCAACATTTCTGCCACCTCCAACGGGATCCCACCACTAATCACATCTTCTCATCTCCACACCTTTCTGCCTTCCACAGAGACCTTTCCCTCCGCATCTCCCTGGTTCTCACCCCTTCCCACCCAAACCACCCCCTCCCCAGGTACCTTCCCCTGCAACCGCTGAAGATGCAACACCTGCCCCTGTAACTCCTCCCTCAACTCTGTCCAGGGACCCCGACAGTTCTGTCAGATGAGGCAGAGTTTCACTTGCATCTCCTCCAAGGTGTGGACTCTTATACATCGGTGAGACCAAACGCAGACTGGGCGATCTTTTAGCTGAACACCTTCGCTCAGCCCGCCTGGACCTACCTGATCTCCCAGCTGCTAAACAGTTTAATTCCCCTTCCCATTCCAACACAGACCTTTCTGTCCTAGGTCTCCTCCATTGTCAGAGTGAGGCTAAACACAAATTGGAGGAACAGTATCTCATATTTTCCTTAGGCAACTTACCACCCAGTGGTGTGAATATTGATTTCTCTAATGGGCCTGTCCCACTTAGGCGACTTTTTAGGCGAATGCAGGAGACTATGCAGTCGCCACATGGTCGCCACATGTTCGCGGGTGGTTGCCGGGAATTCACCTTCATGGTCGTGAGGAGTTCCCGCATTAACGTCACCGCGAATTTTTTAACAGGTTGAAAAATTAGCAGCGACTAGAATGAAGCCGCCATGGAGAGTAGCGAGCATTCTCATACCGTAAGTGGGTCACCAGGAGGTCCTAGTGGCTTGTCAGGAGGTCGAAGGTTCTCTTAGGTTCTCGTAGGTTGTAGCCGGTGCTGACCGGTGAATTTCATTGGCTCATTGGGAAAAAAAACGTAAGCAGTAGTTTTCAGAACCAAGTATAACTGACCGGTAATGTTAATGTCCGCTGAGCCGTGTATCTCTGGCTTCTTAAAAGTTGTCTCTACTCCTTCTCCCCCTTCTCCCTCCTCTCTCCCCCTTCTCCCCCCTCTCCCCCCCACTTTTAAAGGACTTACCGTACACTGTGCTTTTTAGCTTCTTAATTACAGCGTCAACCTTCCTGTATCACCTTGGCTTTGCACCGTGTGAAATTCATTCAAACAGCGCTCCCCCACTTGCCCTGTCCCCCGCCTGTATAATGGGCTGGTGAAGGAAGCCATGTGTTTGTGTGACTTGACAGTCACCGGCAGTTGCCTGAAAAATTGCCTTAGTGGGACAGGCCCATAACTCAAGTAACCCTTGAATTCACTCTCCCCTTCCCTCCCCCACCCAGCTTCAAAGTCGTTTTGTTGAGCCTCAGTCTGTTGTTCTCCCCTCGGCCACAGCTAACAATGGCCTGTTTCCTTTATCATCGGCGTTACTTTTTTGCATATATTTCATTCATTTGTTCTATATCTCTCCACATCAACATCTATATCTCTCGTGTCGTTCTCCCCTGACTCTCAGTATGAAGAAGGGTCTCGACCAAAACGTCACCTATCCCTTTTCTCCAGAGATGCTGCCTGACCCGCTGAGTTACTCCAGCTTTTTGTATCTATCTTCGGTAAATACTTTTGGAGTTAATCACTGTAATGCAAACAAAATATACCAGAGCAACTTAGCACACAATGCGTGACTCAACTGCCCCACAAATAGCAGAGTGACAACAGGCAGATTATTTGCTTCAGTCATGTTGGTTGTAGGATAATTATAGACATTGAAGAAAGCTCAAATTGGAATGTCTTAGATTAGTTTAGAGATACAGCGTGGAAACAGGTCCTTTTGGCCCACCGGGTCCGCGTCGACCAGCGATCCCCGCACATTAACACTATCCTATACCCATTAGGGACAATTTTTACATTTACCAAGCCAATTCACATACATACATGTAGGTCTTTGGAGTGTGGGAGGAAACCGAAGATCTCGGAGAAAACCCACGCAGGTCACGGGGAGTCGGGATCGAACCCGGGTCTCCAGGAGGTCCTAGTGGGTTGCCAGGAGGTCGAAGGTTCTCGTAGGTTCTTGTAGGTTGTAGCCGGTGCTGACCGGAGAATTTCATTGGCTCATTGGGGGAAAAAAAGCTAAGCAGTAGTTTTCAGAACCAAGGATAACTGATCGGTAATGTTAAATGTCCGCCGAGCTTCACAGCTGTGTATCTCTGGCTTCTTAAATGTTGTCTCCACTCCTTCTCCCCCCCCATCCCCCCTCTTTTAAAGGACTTATCGTATATACTGTGCTTTTAGCCATCTTAATTACAGCGCCAACCTTCCTGTTCATCTCGGTGTGTGTCTGTATCACCTTGGCTTTGCACCGTATGAATTTCAGACAGCGCTCCCCCCGCTTGCCCTGTCCCTCGCCTTTGCGATGTGTGTGTGTGTGTGTTCCACTCTGACAGTTGCCGTTCCAGTTGTCGGTTTTTCAGGCGACTGCTGGCAACTTGACAGTCGCCGGCAGTCCACTGAGAATTTGCCTAAGTGGGACAGGCCTATAAGGCTACAAGGAGATGAGAAAGGGAAAGCAACTGATGCAGATGGAATACAGTGTAGCAAAGTGAGGAGTCGTGCATTTGGGTATCAGGAATAAAGGCATAGACTATTATCTAAATGGGGAGAGAGAATAGAAATCAGAGGTGCAAAGGGACTTGGGAATGCTGGTCCAGGATTCCCAAAAAGTTAATTTGCAAGTCGGATCGGTAGTAAGGAATGCTAGCAATTGTTTTGCTACAAAAACAGGGATGTAATGCTGAGGCTTTATTAGGCGCTGGTCAAGATTCAAGATTCAAGAGAGTTTATTGTCATGTGTCCCAGATAGGACAATGAAATTCTTGCTTTGCTTCAACACAACAGAATATAGTTGGCATGAATAAATACAGAACAGATCAGAAACAGATCAGTGTGACCATGTACCAATGAATATATATACACACACACACATAAATAAACAGATAAAGTGCAATGAACTATCAATGATCAGTTTTGTTTGAGTTGAGTTTAATAGCCTGATGGCAGTGGGGAAGTAGCTATTCCTGAACCTGGATGTTGCAGATTTCAGGCTCCTGTACCTTCTACCTGAAGGTAGCGGGAAGATGAGTGAGTGGCCAGGATGGTGTGGGTCCTTGATGATGCTGCTGCCAGCCTTTTTGAGGCAGCGACTGCGATAGATCCCCTCGATGGTGGGGAGGTCAGAGCCGATGATGGACTGGGCAGTGTTTACAACTTTTTGCATTCTCTTCCGCTCCTGGGCGCTCAAGTTGCCGAACCAAGCCACGATGCTCTCTACTGTGCACCTGTAGTAGTTAGAGTCCTCCTTGACAAACCGACTCTCCGTAAACTTCTCAGGAAATAGAGGCGCTGATGGGCTTTCTTTATAATTGCATTCGTGTTCTCGGACCAGGAGAGATCTTCAGAGATATGCACGCCGAGGAATTTGAAGCTCTTGACCCTCTCCACCATCGACCAGTTGATATAAACTGGACTGTGGGTCCCCATCCTACCCCTTCCGGTCAGACTGCATTTGAAGAATTGTGAGCAACTTTGGGCACCATATCTGAGGCAGGATGTGCTGGCATTGGAGAGGGTCCAGAGGAGGTTTACGAGAATGATCCCGGGGATGAGTGGGTTAACCTATGATGAGCGTTTGAACTATGGGTCTGTACTCACTCAAGTTTAGCTTTAGTTTAGATTCGTTTATTTACTGTCATGTGTACCGAGGTACAGTGAAAAGCTTTTGTTGCGTGCTAACTAGTCAGCAGAAAGACAATACATGATTACAATCCAGCTGTTCACAGATGCATGATAAAGGGAATAACATGAATATCGTTTTGTGCAAGATAAAGCCAGTAAGGTTAGATCAAAGATCCGAAGGTCCGATGATCTCCAATGAGGTAGATAGTTGTTAAAAACTGCTCTCTACTTGTGATAGGATGGTTCAACTGCCTGATAACAGTTGGGAAGGAACTCTCACACTTCTATACCTTTTGCCTGATGGGAGAGGGGAGAAGAGGGAGTGGCCAGGTTGCGACTCGTCCTTGATTATGCAGCTGGCCTTGCCGAGGCGACGATCCAGAGAGTAATGGTGGATAACTGTTTGTCAGGTTGGAGGCCGGTGACTAGTGGGATGCCTCAGGGATCTGTGTTGGGTCCACTGTTGTTTGTCATGTACATCAATGATCTGGGTGATGGTGTGGTAAATTGGATTAGTAAGTATGCAGGTGTTACTAAGATAGGTGGTGTTGTGGATAATGAAGTAGATTTTCAAAGTCTACAGAGAGATTTAGGCCATTTGGAAGAGTGGGCTGAAAGATGGCAGATGGAGTTTAATGCTGATAAGTGTGAGGTGCTACATCTTGGTAGGACAAATCAAAATAGGACGTACATGGTAAATGGTAGCGAATTGAGGAATGCAGTTGAACAGAGGGATCTAGGAATAACTGTGCATAGTTCCCTGCAGGTGGAATCTAATGTAGATAGGGTGGTAAAGAAAGCTTTTGGTTTGCTGGCCATGATAAATCAGAGCATTGAGTATAGAAGTTGGGATGTAATGTTAAAATTGTACAAGGCATTGGTGAGGCCAATTCTGGAGTATGGTGTACAATTTTGGTCACCAAATTATAGGAAAGATGTCAACAAAATAGAGAGAGTACAGAGGAGATTTACTAGAATGTTGCCTGGGTTTCAGCAACTAAGTTACAGAGAAAGGTTGAACAAGATAAGTCTTTATTCTTTGGAGCGCAGAAGGTTAAGGGGGGACTTGATAGAGGTCTTTAAAATGATGAGAGGGATAGACAGAGTTGACGTAGATAAGCTTTTTCCATTGAGAGTAGGGAAGATTCAAGCAAGAGGACATGATTTGAGAATTAAGGGACAAAAGTTTAGGGGTAACATGAGGGGGAACTTCCAGGGCCGGCCTCAGGAGGTGCGGGGCCCAATTTGGAAAAATTCTCGTAGAAATATAAATAAATAATTATAAATGAGTCATGTGTCGTGAGTAACATGACAATTCGGGGGAGAGTTCCTTTCACACCGTGTGGGTAGTCTAGCCAGGGGTAAAGTTGCGAGGAGGGAAGGAGCGTTGAGAAGGAGAGGGTTGGGTTCATGCCAGTAACACTCACTCACTGCTGCCGCGGCGCTCCGGGCGCCACCGCATTGTGGCCGGGGAGGGAAGCAGCTCGCGTGGCGACGAGCGGCCTCCATCACCGGCCAGCGGAACCGACAGCCATCTTAGCGCCTTCTGCCGGCCCGCTCACCGCTGGCAGTGCTCTCCGTCTGAACAGTGAGGGGACAAGCTCAAGAGCAAAGATCATAGAGCGGATTGGGTCAGTGGGTGATGGATAACATCACAGCAGGCGGTGGAGCTTACTCCTGCGTCAGCCCGAACAAGGGATCAATTGAGGTTACACGCACTGACATATGGAGTAAGCTCCACCGCCCGATGTCCTGTTATCCATCGCCCGCTGACCTGCTCTTGAGCTGGATGATCCCCGACCGACCCCTCCTTCTCAACCCTCCTGCCCTCCCCGCAGCTTTACCCCTGGACAGACTACCCACACGCTGTGAAAGGAACTCCCCCCCCCCAGCAGCGCTGTCCTTTTTCAGCCGCTTCCCATTTTACAGCCGCTTCCCATCAGCTGCTAGCAATGAGGGATAGACTTGGCTATACCTCAGTACAGCAACATCGTTCTTGATGTTGCTGTACTGAGGGATAACGAAGTCTATCTTTCTTGGCTAACAACCTAACCTTCGGCCTCCAAGATGCGGGTACATTATCTAGCAATGTTACAAAATTTTGAGATTTTAAAAATCAAGTCTGCAATTTTATCTAAGTCTGAAATTGGAGATAGACAAAAGCTGGAGTAGCTCAGCAGGACAGGCAGCGCAGCGACTCTGGAGAGAAGACCCTTCTTCAGACTGAACTGAACTCTCGTCGGTGAGAGTACTTGTGATTGTCTGAAGAAGGGTCTCGACCAGAACCACAACCCTCTCCCCAGAGCCCCTGCCCGTCCCGCTGAACCACCACTGACAGGGAGTTGAAGGTAGACACAGGGGGGTCCACCTTCAACTTCAGAGTCAAACAAAAAACACAGTGCTGGAGGAACTCAGCGGGCAAGGCAGCAGCCGCGGAGGGAACATATCTCTTATCAGGAGCCGCCACGGGCCAGGACTCTCCCCCCCCCCCCTCTCCCCAACAGAAAGGGACCGCAGATGCAGCCATCACCGCAAAACGTCTAAGAAGGAACTGTAGATGCTGGAAAATCGAAGGTAGACAAAAATGCTGGAGAAACTCAACGGGTGTGAAGCCCTGTCCCACTGTGCGAGTTCACCCAACAGCTCTCCCGAGTTTAAAAAAAATCAAAACTCGTGGAAAACACGTAGAATGAACGTAGCGGGTACGTCGGAGCTCGGGACGTTTCAATAGACAATAAACAATAGGTTCAGGAGCAGGCCATTTGGCCCTTCGAGCCAGCACCGCCATTCAATGTGATCATGGCTGATCATCCACAATCAGTACCCCGTTCCTGCCTTCTCCCCATATCCCTGACTCAGCTATTTTTAAGAGCCCTATCTAGCTCTCTCTTGAAAGCATCCAGAGAACCTGCCTCCACCGCCCTCAGAGAGACAGAGAATTCCACTCTCTGTGAGAAAAAGTGTTTCCCCGTCTCCGTTCTAAATGGCTTACCCCTTATTCTCAACCTGTGGCCCCTGGTTCTGGACTCCCCCAACATCGGGAACATGTTTCCTGCCTCTAGCGTGTCCAAGCCCTTAACAAATCTTATATGTTTCAATGAGATATCCTCTCATCCTTCTAAACTCCAGAGTGTGCAAGCCCAGCTGCTCCATTCTCTCAGCATATGACAGTCCCGCCATCCCGGGAATTAACCTTGTAAACCTACGCTGCACTCCCTCAATAGCAAGAATGTCCTTCCTCAAATTAAGGGACCAAAACTGCACACAATACTCCAGGTGTGGTCTCACTAGAACTCTGTACAACTGCAGAAGGACCTCTTTGCTCCTATATTCGATTCCTCTTGTTATAAAGGCCAACATGGCATTTCTTAGCGCTAACGGCAGGTACTCGGGAAACGTGGTAACTCGTGAAGATCTTTCAACATGTTGAAAAATGTCCACATGTAAAATATACTCAGGATGTAAAAATGTGATACTTTTTAACACGTAGTCATACTGTAGTAGCTCGTGAGTTTACCGTAGTAGGACCTGGTGTCCTATATCACTATTGTATGTTAATGATGGAAATAAGAATACTCTGTATATTCATTACCTTTGAATTGTAGTTTTATGTAATCCTCCCATAATTTCTGAGTTCCATTTCACAATATCTATCAGACATACAGAATGTTGCAAGGTAATATCTTGCCCAAACTCAGTTGTATCTTTCTATCTCAATAAATATCACAAAATATGCCATTGTTTCAGCCACATTATGACAAAATATAGAATGTAGGTTATTTGTTATCAGAAATCCCATCCCAGAAACAACAGTACTTAAAGAACATTTGTTTTACTAATTTACGAGCATGTACCATACAGAGTCCGTTGATCCATATCCAACAAACTATTGTGATAATTGCATAAAATGTATTATTGTCGAAGAAATTTGGTGTGGAATGATAATTAGTACTCATTTAGGCAAGTCCCAAGCTATAGATACTTTTCCCCCACCCCCAATCCCCCTCGCCCGATCTTCATTGAACCTACCATTTGACTAATCTTTTACTCAGCTGCTGTAACGTTTCCTTCCTATCAAAATCCCTGTAGCATCTCTGTCCTATCTTCCAATTCCCAATTTGAAATAAAATACAATTTTCGACAAAATGTCGCAGCAGGATCGCTACATAAATGCAAATATATGGTATTTTATCCTAGCATCCCCCCCCCCCCCCCACCTTACCACCACACAAGAAGCGTAACTTGAAGCGTTTACATTTGGAGAAGTTCGATATGGACCAGGAATGAAAATTAATAGCTATGAATCGATTAACAGCGAGCTATGAGGTGAGATTGAAACACCTGTTAGAGGGCTAAGAAACAATCCTGAGTTGACGGCGTATTGTTTTAAGTGACCATTTTGCAGCGACCTCGCCATATTCTGGTTAAATATTCTTTCCACAGAAATCTCCTATTTCCCTTTGAAATTATATTTATTTATAACCATTTGTAACATCAGTAACCACCTTAATGTTCGTGCATTTAGTACCGGGTATGCTTGAAAATTTATTGTAATGTACTGTATCTTAAAAAAAACCTACATCAACCAGGTGTGAAAATTACACTGAATCGAACGATGATTGAAAATGCGTGGGAATCGACTAATGCGAAATGTTTAAGTCGAAAACTGTATTTTATTTCAAAGTGGGAATTTGAAGATAGGGACAGAGATGCTACACAGAGATATTAAGCTCTTGGGTGAACTCGCACAGTGGGACAGGGCTTGAGGCAGTATCTATGGAGCGAAGGAAATAGCCGGGTCTGAAGAAGGGTTTCGACCCGAAACGTTGCATATTTCCTTTGCTCCATAGATGCTGCCTCACCCGCTAAGTTTCTCCAGCATTTTTTTATACCGCAAAACGTCAATGATTCCGGGAATGCCGAGAGAGCTAGAGAGAGAGGTGTGATACGGGAGAGAGAGAGCACACGGGAGAGAGAGAGCACGCGAGAGGGAGAGGGAGGGAGAGAGCGATAGACAGAGAGACACAACGTGGGTCGATAGGTAAATTGAATGACTAACCTGCTGCAGACCAAAAATGTCACCAAGAAGTTCTCACTCATGATGGTGAGTTTTAAGAAATTCTCATTGTGTCATTAATGCATCAAACTACATTCCTCAGTAAAATGTAATTATGTTTTGAAGAAGTGTTAATGACGCCGCGTGAATTGTATTCAAAGGAACGCAGCGTCATTAATAGAAACATAGAAACATTGAAAATAGGTGCAGGAGGAGGCCATTCGGCCCTTCGAGCCAGCACCGCCATTCATTGTGATCATGGCTGATCGTCCCCTATCAATAACCCGTGCCTGACTTCTCCCCATATCCCTTGATTCCACTAGCCCCTAGAGCTCTATCTAACTCTCTCTTAAATCCATCCAGTGATTTGGCCTCCACTGCCCTCTGTGGCAGGGAATTCCATAATTCACAACTCTCTGGGTGAAAAAGTTTTTTCTCACCTCAGTCTTAAATGACCTCCCCTTTATTCTAATACTGTGGCCCCTGGTTCTGGACTCGCCCAACATTGGGAACATTGGGAACATTTCCAGTCCTTTTATAATTTTATATGTTTCTATAAGATTTCCCCTCATCCTTCTAAACTCCAGTGAATACAAGCCTAGTCATTTCAATCTTTCCTCAAATGACAGTCCCGCCATCCCAGGGATCAATCTCGTGAACCTACGCTGCACTGCCTCAATCACAAGGATGTCCTTCCTCAAATTAGGAGACCAAAACTGTACACAATACTCCAGATGTGGTCTCACCAGAGCCCTATACAACTGCAGAAGAACCTCTTTACTCCTATACTGAAATCCTCTTGTTATGAAGGCCCACATTCCATTAGCTTTCTTCACTGCCTGCTGTAGTTGTAAACCAACTTTCAGTGACCGGTGTACAAGGACACCCAGGTCTCGCTGCACCCCCCCCTTACCTAACCTAACCCCATTGAGATAATAAACTGCCCCCTTGTTTTTGCCGCCAAAGTGGATAACCTCACATTTATCTATATTATACTGCATCTGCCACGCATCTGCCCACTCACTCAACCTGTCCAGGTCACCCTGCAACCTCCTAACATCCTCTTCACAGTTCACACTGCCACCCAGCTTTGTGTCATCCACAAACGTGCTAGTGTTGCTCTTAATTCCCTCTTCCAAATCATTAATATATATGGTAAACAGTTGCGGCCCCAACACCGAGCCTTGCGGCACTCCACTCGCCACTGCCTGCCATTCTGAAAAGGACCCGTTCACTCCTACTCTCTGCCAACCAATTTTCTATCCATGTCAACACCCTACCCCCAATACCATGTGCTCTAATTTTAGTCACCAGTCTCCCGTGCGGGACCTTATCAAAGGCTTTCTGAAAGTCTAGATACACTACATCCACTGGCACCCCTTCATCCATTTTACTTGTCACATCCTCTGCTTGGGCAGCTTGCAACCCAACGGTATGAATTTCAAGTTTTACTTCGGAGTCACGATGAGGGATTACGTGAAGACCCCGTCCAGCACGCATGCGCGACATTAGCGTTCACGCAGTGCAACAGCGACGACCGGGAGTACAGGCGCTCCCGCTACACGTCGGTGAAAAATAAACAGCGGACCATCAGGTAAGTCTTACACTGAGGTCGTAATCCGCAAGCTGTGCTCTGCTCTCTATTCCAGAGGAACTGGGAACATGAGCAACACGGCAAAGGAAGAAAACCGCCCCCCGTTCGACTCCAACAGAACGGGAGTGTTCCATCAGTGGGGGGCAAGAGGCGGCACCTGGACCGCATATGCTGCGGTCCACCCTCATCGAGACCGAGCCGAGCCCAGTACCACTAGTGCAGCCTGATGAGCGGCAGCGGGCTGGAGGAAAAGTAAAAAAAAAATTTTTTTTAAACCGGCCGGTTATGTCTGACTCCGATGAGGAGGGTCCGCCTTAGAGCGGCAGAGCTAGCCGCCTGAGCCGAATGGAAAGGCTCATGGAGCAACTGCTCCAGTGAGACTTGCTTCAGGAGCTAGAGCAGTCTCGCCAGGGGGATCAGGCACTCCCACAGCAGTGCTCTACAATGCACTGGCCATCGCTTTCCCCTCAAAGCAGGGCAGCGTTGGCGACCAGGGGCTGGGCTGGTCAGGAACAGGGGGTCATTGGCTGAAGATGTCGGGAGGACGCTTGGGGTACAGGATTAGGAAGAGCTGCTGGGTGTGGAGATTCGCTACGTGGTTTCACCACGAGCAGGGCGGCCATTGGAGCCAAAACTGGCGGCCAGCATCAACCACCTGTCCCTCAAACCCCTACAAGACAGGTACTTAATGAGGCACTAGAGCTGGAAAACTGCAGTTCGCTCAATGTACCGGCTGTTAACAGCCAAATCTGGGGGGGGGGACAGAGTATCCGGAACCAGGAGCTAAAATCCTCAAGCTCCTGACGACAGGGATAACAGCCTATGCTCGTTCCGTGGATGGGGTGGATATGACCACAAACCAGCAAGACACTCTGGCTCTGCTGTGCTACACCCAATATGAGATAAATAACCTCCGCAAGGAGAGAATAAGACCTGCCCTCAATCCCAGGTTTGCAGGACTGTGTAAAACACCGGCCTCAGAGCCGCAGATCCTGTTATTTGGAAGGACAAGTGAAAGACCTGGAGGAAGAGTCCAAAGCATTTGGCCTCATGAGGCAGGCCCCGGAACAAGCAGACCCACACAAAAAAACAGACGGCAAGTACCCCACCGCGTCCACCAGTCAAGGTCAAATTTAGGTAACTGGTGAAAGCTCGGGGTCCGCATACTATCCCCGAAAGCCTTTTTAGGCCAGGGCCCAGAAAATGCGCCACCCCCAATCAGCAGTACATCAGCAGTACATCCAGCAGTATAACGACGGATGAACAAACGGAAGAAAGGAACACTACATAACTATGGAGGGTAGGTGGGTCTGGTTCCTACCAGCATGTAAATGGGGAACTGTACTAACAGGAGGTCTGTACTAACAGGAGGTGTCTCACGAATGATAGTTATATACTTAACAGTATTCGGGGATACAAAATAGAGTTCATTCAAGAAAACATGCCACCAGTTCAGCACGTACCCCAAAGGGTCTTTACCCTCTCAGTCAAAGAGAACTAGAGGCTCAAGCAGAACTGGGGAGGTTACTTACAAAGGTGTCATTGAGAAATCCAAACATGATCCTTTGGAATTTGTCTCAAATATATTTCCCAAAAGCAAAAAAGATGGTGGATGTCGCATCATCATTGACTTAACCTCACTAAATACCTTTGTTAAGTATGTACATTTCAAAATGGAAACATTTGTAACTGCTAAACAACTGATTTCCAAAGGATACTTTATGGCAAGCATTGATTTAAAAGATGCCTACTATTCAGTACCCATTCACAAGGGTCATCGCAGATACCTGAAAATTTACCTGGATGGGGCAACTATGGCAGTATAAAGTGTTGCCTAATGGGTTGACATCAGCCTTAGACTATTTACCAAGATATTAAAACCAGCCTTGGCAACATTAACGAAACAAAGACATATTGTCATGGCGTATCTTGATGATATCCTAATAGTTGGCAAAACCATGGAGTTGGCTAAATCAGCTGTATTAGCTACCAAACATTGTTTGAAACCCTGGGTTTGTCATGCATCCAGATAAATCTAAGTTGACGCCATCCACAACTATGGACTATCTGGGATTCACAATTAACTCAATCCACATGTCTGTAACGTTGCCAAAAGGTAAAGCAGCAGAATTGGCACAGATGTGCAACAATTTAGTGGTAAGCAATCGACCAACCATCCGACAAGTGGCAAGAGTAATTGGCAAAATGGTAGCAGCATTTTCAGCTACACAATTTGGACTCCTGCACTATCAGCACCTACAAAGGGCAAAAGTACAGGCGTTGAAACGACATGCAGGTCACTTTGACAGATCCATGAAACTACCCATTGAAGCAATATCAGAGTTACAATGGTGGATATAACACATTTGGCATAGTTCCAGCCCTATCATCATCAATAACCCAACGTTAACTATACAAACAGATGCCAGTGCTCAAGGCTGGGGAGCAACTAATACCATATCCAGCACAGGTGGTAGATGGACTAACCTAGACTCGTCTTTACTCCAAACACTGGGCATAAATTATTTGGAAATGTTGGGTGCGTTTTATGGTTTTAAAGCATATTCTAGGAATATGCACAACTTGCATGTTCATTACAAATGATAATATCACGGTGGTGGCCTATATTAACCATATGACCGGAATAAAATCGATATCATGTAACAATTGGGTCAACACAATTTGGTAATGGTGGGTCGATAGACATATTTGGCTATCAGCAACTTACCTACCAGGTAAGCTAAATACAGTGCCAGGTCACGCAAATTCAATGATAAACACCGTTATCATTGTTAAATCCTAGAGCTTTTGCTAAAATTACAAACCAATATGGCACACCAGATATCGATCTCTTTGCATCCAGACTAAATCACCACGTACCAATGTATGTCCCTTGGGAACCACACCCTGAGGCAGCAGCGATAGATGCATTCGCGCTGAACTGGGGGACCGATTTCTTCTATGCTTTTTCCCCTTCTGCCTTAATCTGTAGGGTACTACGCAAAATACAGATGGACTCTGCTTCAGGTATTTCGATAGTACCAACTGGCCTACACAGCCATGGTTCCCAGTGGTCCTCGACATGGTCATCGAAACTCCTATGACCTTTCCCAGTAGCCCAGACCTATTGACGCACCCTGTATCAGGCATAAGTCATCCATGCCATGCCAAAATTAACCTACTGGGTTGCAGATTATCAAAAGACCACTGCTGGGACTGGGATTGTCTGACAGGACCATCAACATGATGACACCGTATGTCCACCAGGAAACAATACCTATCGAGCATCAGGAAGTGGGAAAGATACTGCTCGACTACTGGGACAACGTACTCATCTGCAACCATAACCAATGTACTGGAGTTCCTGGGGGGCCTTCACCATAATGAAGGATTGAGCTACAGCGCTATCAATACTGCCAGACGTGCGCTGTCAGCCTACTTAAAACAGGTGCCAGGACAACAGGCCATAGGGTCTCACCCGCTGGTGATCAAACTCATGAGGAGTATCGTCAACTCCAACCCTCTTAGACCTAGGTATACACAAATCTGGGATGTCAGTGTGGTCCTGACATACCTAAGGGGATGGTCCCCAGCCAGGTCTCTCACCCTGGAAAAGCTAACCCTGAAAACGGTCATGCTGATGCTACTAGTCTCAGCACAAAGAGTCCAGTCCCTCCACTTACTGCGACTGGACAACATGGTTATAACACCAGACCGGGTCTCATTCACCATTCAGGAGCTGCTAAAGCAGAGCAAGCAAGGAACTTGAGTCCTAGTTATGGATTTCCGGGCATACCCACCTGACCTACGGTTGTGTGTCATGACTCACTTATTCACTTACAACAACACAACAAGAGATTCTCAAGGGAGAAAGGAAAAAATAAATAAATAAATAAATAAATAGATAAATAAAAAAATATAAAAAAGCCTTATGGGTCAGCCACAAGAAACCTCATGGTTGGGTGTCGAGCCAAACCATCTCGAGATGGCTCAAGCAGGTACTGGGAGCTGCTGGAGTAGATACTGATGTATATACATCTCACTCCACCAGGGCAGCATCCACATCGGCAGCTAAAAGAATGAACATGGAGAAAACGTTCCAAACGTTCTACCACAAGCCGCTAGCAGAACCTGTGTTATTTGCAGAAAGAGTTTTAAAATCTGCAAAAATATATAATTTAAGCCCGGGGGGAGCATTTTGTCTTTTGTTATTGTTTAATAGATACCATTATTGTTTACAAACAGATTATGGTTGATTACGATAACATACTTCCTCCCTTGAATGACTTCGGCAGCGAGTGAAGTATGAACTGTTACACGGTTTGAAATCACAAAGCTTTAAAATCTTCACGTAGTCACTCACGTGACTCCGAAGTAAAATAGTAAGATTAAACGAGAACTTACCAGTTTGAAGTTTGATCTGTATTTTATGAGGAGTTACGATGAGGGATTACGTGCCCTCCGCTCCCACCCTCAAATATATAGATCAACAGGTATCTTAGTTCTCCTTTTCTTTACTATGTTTATTTCAATTATTGTGTTTCCTGTGATTCCACACCGCTGCTTTGAAGTATGTCGTGCATGCGTGCTGGACGGGGTCTTCACGTAATCCCTCATCGTAACTCCTCATAAAATACAGATCAAACTTCAAACTGGTAAGTTCTTGTTTAATCTTACTATTATACTTCCGTTATCTCCCTCTCTTTCCCCTACCCTGGTGCGCACACATTCATCCCACTAACTCCAACCAGCATCGTCCCCTGCCCTTTACCCCCTTCATACAATTATCTCTCTTCCTTGAGTCTCATATTTGTCTTTTATCCCCTTTCTGTCCCCACTCCAGTCCCCTTTCACCCACATTGCATTCCATTCCTCGTCTTCTTTCCTGACCTGACATTCTGTTGTATTCTCGTCACCTCTTTGCCACTTACTCCAGCCATCTGCCGATCAAAGCCCCCCTCACTGGAAGGCCCTGGCTGATGGACTGGGCTGAGTCCACCACTCTCTGCAGCCTCTTGAATTGCTGTGCTTTACAATTGCCATACAACCAGTCAGGATGCTTTCTACACTACATCTGTGCAAATTTGTTCAGTATTCGATGACACGCCAAATCTCTTTAAACTTCAAAGAAATTGGAGGATGCAAATCGAGAAAATATTACACAGTAAAGATGTACATGTCCCATTACCATGTACTTTCCAGCATGTTTGGTGCTGATATCATATGTTCATAAGTGATAGGGGAAGAATGAGGCCATTCGGCCCATCAATACTCCGCCATTCAATCATGGCTGCTCTGTCTCTCCCTCTCAACTCCATTCTTCTGCCTTCTCCTGAAAATCCCTGACACCCGTACTAATACATAAGTGGGTAAAAAGTAACTAGAGAGAGAGTGGAACCTCTCAGGAATCAAAGCGGTCACCTCTGTGTGGAGCCACAGGAGATGGGCAAGGTCCTCAATGAGTATTTCTCCTCTGTATTTACCGAGGTGAAAGATTGTAAGACGGAGGAACTTGGGTCAGTCACTGGAAGTGTCTTGAGAGCAGTCAGTGTTACCGTCGAAGAGGTACTGAAGGTACTGTCGTGTTTGAAGGTGGTCAAATCTCCAGGGCCTGATCAGATATATCAGAGGACATTGCGGGAAACTAGAGTGGAAATTGCCGGAGCCCTGGTTGAAATTTACGAGTCGTCCTTAATTACAGGAGAGGTGCCGGAAGACTGGAGGGTGGAAAATGTTGTGCCTCTTTTCAATTAGGGCTGCAGGGAAAATGCTGGGAACTATAGGCCGGTGAGCTTAACATCTATAGTTGGTAAGTTACTAGAGAGTATTCTGAGGGATAGGTTATACAGGCATTTGGATGGGCAAGGGCTGATTAGGGACAGTCAGCATGGTTTGTACGTGGGAGGTCGTGTCTCACAAATCTGATTGATTTTTGTGAAGACGTGAGCAAAAAGGTTAATGAGGGCAGAGCTGTAGATGTTGTGTACATGGATTTCAGTAAGGCGTTCGACAACATGGTAGGCTGCTCTGGAAGGTTAGATCCCATCGGATCCAAGGAGAGATAGCTGAATGGATAGCAAATTGGCTCCATGGAAGGAAGGTGATGGTGGAAGGTTGCTTCTCAGACTGGAGGCCTGTGACTAGTGATGTGCCTCAGGGTTCAGTGCTGGGCCCGTTACTGTTTGTCATCTATATCATTGATTTGGATGAGAACATACACGGCAAGGTTAGCAAGTTTGCTGATGATACAAAAGTTAGTGGTTTTACAGATAGTGAAGATGGTTGTAAACGATTGCAGCAGCAGCAGGATCGATTGGCCAGGTGGGCGGAGGAATGGTTGATGGAATTTAATACAGAAAAATATGAGGTGTTGCATTTTGGGAAGTTGAACAAGGGCAGGACCTACACAGTGAATGGTAGGCCTCTGGGTAGTGTTGTAGAGCAGAGGAATCTAGGAGTACAGGTGCATGGTTCCTTAAAGGTCGAGTCACAGGTAGATAAGGTGGTCAAAATGGATTTTGACACTTTGGACTTCATCAGTCAGAGTATTGAGTATAAAAGTTGGGAGGTCATGTTGCAGTTGGTGAGACTGCATTTAGAATATTGTGTTCAGTTCTGGGCACCATGTTATAGAAAAGATATTGTCAAGCTTGAAAGGGTTCAGAAAAGATTTACGAGGATGTTGCCAGGACTAGAGGGTGTGAGCTATAGGGAGAGGTTGATTAGGGTGGGTCTCTATTCCATGGAGTGCAGGAGGATGCGGGGAGCTCTTATAGGGGTGTACAAAACCATGAGAGGAATAGATTGCACAGGGACATTTACCCAGAGTAGGGGAATCGAGGACCAGAGGACACCAAGGTGAAGGGGAAAAGACTTAATAGGAATCCGAGCGGTAACTTTTTCACACAATGGGTGGTAGGTGTATGGAACAAGCTGCCAGAGGAGGTAGTTGAGGCTGGGACTATCCCATCGTTTAGGAAACAGTTACACAGGTAAGTGGATATGACAGGTTTGGAGGGATATGGACCAAGCACAGGCAAGTGGGACTAGTGTGGCTGGGACATTGTTGGCCGGTGAGGGCAAGTTGGGCCGAAGGGCCTGTTTCCACACTGTATCACCCTATGACTCTAATCTGTTAATATCCACCTTACAAATATCCATAGACGTGGCCTCTACAGCCATCTGTGGCAATGAATTCCACAGATTCACCACCCTCTGACTAAAGAAGTAAAATGACTTTAAAATGAAGAAGTTATTTGTTTGATTAGTGAATAGGAATTAAATGTTACATTCTTCTTCTTTTCAATTCCATTGATCACATGACTAGCCTTTGACATCCTTTTCCTCATCCACATTTTTCCAATGGCCTATTACATCTGTTTGAGACTGTCTTCCTTTAAGTGACAAGGGCACAGTTGGTGGAAAGTGGCAACTAACCTTTCGTGCTTTCAAAATGGTAATTTGATCAAATTCCAGTGGGAAAAGGTGCAAGCAAAAGTTACCCCCTGCCTGCTTAAAGATAGTCAAGGCCTCATTACCAGGTCAATTATGAGAGAATTATGTTGAACTGAATTATGCAGGACAAAAAAAAGAGACGAAAACTGATAATTATTGCAGCTTCATGGCCAAGATTTTTTAATCTTCTAAATTTACATGGGAGGAAGTGTAATCAATCGCATTAGAGTTATTGGTGCGTGCAGCACGGTGGTGCAGAGGCAGAGATGCTGCCTTACAGCTCAAGAGACACGGGTTCCATTCTGACTATGGGTGCTGATTGTACGGAGTTTGTACGTTCTCCCTGTGACCGCGTGAGTTTTCTCCGGGTGCTCTGGTTTCCTCCCACACTCCAAAGACGTATAGGTTTGTAGGTTAATTGGCTTTGGTTAAAACGTGTAAATTGTCCCTCCTGTGTGGGATAGTGGTAGTGTACGGGATCGCTGGTCAGAGCAGACTTGGTGGGCCGAAGGGCCTGTTTCCGCTCCGTATCTCTAAACTTTAAAGTCTATTCTAAATGTTTTTCCAAACTAAAAAACATACCATGAAAAGTAGCAAAGTGTAATTCTGACTGAATAGAGGCATTTCGCAAAAACATCTGCCGGTTCGCACTGCATGGATGCTCAAGATGGCGCCTGCCTGCGACGACTTTTACGGAGCACCAGAACATAAAAGGTTTACCTACAACTTCCATCAACTCACCTGGATCAGGGAAATGGCAGAAATCGGTGCCGTTTCGGACAAGCTGCTTGGGCACCTGAAGGCTCTTGCGATTTTGCGATCTACCGCAGCTGCGGGAGCCCCGGACTTTAAACCTTCCCACGCTGGCTGTAAAACTCCAGACCCGACCCTATATGACAGGGAATCGGACTAATTTCTGGGCTTGGTTAATTTCTACTGGCAGTGGATACATTGGTGTCTCCACCAAGGCACAACAGCAATTCTCTCTAACTCTCTCATTCCCAACAAGAAGAAGACTTTCGCAACTTAAAAACAGTGCTTGCTACTGCACCATCTACTGCATGCCTTAACTCTCCCTGTCCAACTGGCCATTATTAAGTGCAATACCCATACAAGTGGCCACAACGAAGTCTCCCGCTGACATTATTGCCCACACAGCAGATTACGAATTCTGCACATTGGTCCCCACAGAACCAGAGATTCTAGTAGACATAACGGCTCTTTCAGACAAGGGAATGTAAAGTTATCTAATTATATTGTGAGGATTGTTGAGAATTGTAAGGAAACAGCTACAATGTGCTTCAATTTGGTTTCTGTATAAAATGTAAATCAAGACAAATGCATTTGTGACAACTGAAATTCATTTTAACAGGGATAATAAAGGGGATGCAGGAGGAGCTGAAAAATGTTATTACATAATTATGCCTTCCAGCAACTTTCATATTAAATTTGTATTGATAAGGAGGGACGAAAATGTGGAAAGTAGCTTACACTTTGATGCTTTTAATGAAATGACCTGTGTTCAAGAATGAGAGTCCAGAGTGTGTTTTGGGTTGAGACCGTTCTTCAGTATGTGTTGTATTTATGAATAAAGAATGAACATTTTTGGTGAATGTCTGGCTGACAAATAACATTTTCCTCTGATACAGCCTATATATATATATATATATATATGAATCTTGTCTATATCTTATTGTTTTTCTTAAATTATATTTAAGAAGTATATGGCTTCTGTTTTATAATTCTCCAAAGCTAGCTTGGTCAAGGTTAGCAACACAACAGCACAAGACACAGTGCCTTTGCCTGATAATATCATATATTATAATGTAAATTTCTCATTTTTGTGAGTTTCAAAGTTTAAAGGTATTGCATGGTTTCCTTGAGGAGTACATAACTGTGTTTTACTCTTGAGTGAGAATTTTATTGCTTTAACGTGTGAATACCTGAGATTTAGCATATTGCATGAGGTGTGGAAATTTGTGAGTGAATTGCACAGAAAGAGGGTGTAGAGTGAGTGAGTTTAAAGACTGTTACTTGTTTGTGGAACCAGTTCTGGGTGAATGTTGAATTAATCACATAATTAAGATGAAATATGATGTCATTGAATGAGCTTGCTCATTTACATGATAAATCTTTTTAGAATCTCATGTGTTAAAAGGCAGTCTCTTTAAGAAGTTGCAGCTAAATTGGCATTGAGCCTGGGACAAAGTTATATTCTTTTTCTTTGCTCTGAAAATGTATTGGTTATCTATGTGGAAATTAACTGTGTATTCTCTGTCTTCTCGACTTTTTTAAACAGGGGATGTGGCTCAGCAAAGAGACTTCATTTTCTTCGCCGCATAACCTGGCATTAGGATTGGTGATCCTGTCGTATTTTAAATTGATTTCTTCCTATATCTTACCTTTTGAATTGAATTCCAGAGAGATCTGAATTACGCACTGGCCATGTGGAATTCAGATTAAGGTGTTGGATGAGAATTGGGAATAATTTTTAAATTGTTTTTTTCTTTATAATGACCTATTTTAAAGGGTCTGCCTTGTAAGTGGTTAAAGAGTTTAAGTAAAGCCTTGATTGAGACTGGACAGGACCTTAGAGTGAATTAATTACATATACACAGCAATTGACCAGAACAAACCACTGAACCACAAGAACACAAAATGTCACCCATTCCTTCCCTCCAGAGATGCTGTCTGTCCCGCTGAGTTACTCCAGCATTTTGTGTCCCTTTTATCCTTTTTTCCTGTTTGCTGGCCAATTTGCTGGCCTGTAAGATTTTGCATCTGTGATATCAACTCACTTTTTCTCGCTCCATAGAGTCATAGAATGGTACAGCATGGAAACAGGCCCACACTGGCCAACAATGTCCCAGCTACACTGGTCCCACCTGCCTGCGTTTGGTCCATATCCCTCCAAACTTGTTGTATCCATGTATCTGTCTAACTGTTTCTTAAACGATGGGATAGTCCCAGCCTCAACTACCTCCTCTAGCAACTTGTTCCATTCACCCACCACCCCCTTTGTGTGAAACATTTTGGTGTCTCTTTCCACAGATGCCTCCTATTCCATTAAGTCTGTCGAGCATATTCTGTTTTTAATAACAAAGGTTGATCATTCCATCCATAAACCTTACTCTGAAATTCAATGAAATTGTGAAATGCCACCAGAGAACTTTTACTTCACAAAATCTAGCAATCTCTTAAAAATTTCAACGAGAGACTATGTAAAAGAGAGAATTCCATCTTACGTTGAAGATAGACACAAAATGCTGGAGTAACTCAGCTTCTCTGCAGGGAAGGAATGGGTGACGTTTCGGGTCGAGACCCTTCTTCAGACTATTATGTTGTGTCTTTTGTAAGACAAATGTATTTTTCCAGAGCTCAAAATGGAACACATGGTGGATCAACTAAAGCATAACGTCTGAAACCAGGAATTGTAGATGCAGGTTTACAAAAAAGGCACAAAGTAGTGGAGTAACTCCGCAGGCAGGTAGCATTGCTGGAGAACATGGATAGGTGCCTTTTTATGTTGAGATGCTTCTTTAGGTTCCCGACCTGAAATGTTACTTGTCCATGTTTTCCAGAGATTATGCTTGACCCACTGAGTTACACCAGCACTTTGTGTCTACTTTGGAAACAGATTTACTTGAAGAACTTACTGGAATTCCGTAAAAAAAACTTAATTGAATATTAAATTTAAAAATTGGTATTTCCAGTATTTTTAATTGAATCTTTTTTGCCTTTTTTACATTACTACCTGAAGGTGAGACTGAGACGGGGCAAGAACAACTACAGGAGGGAGCTGGAGCTGAAACTTCAGCAGAACAACATGAGGGATGTGTGGAGCGGTATCAAGAACATTACAAGCTACAAGACCAGTGGCCTGAGGAGGGAAAGCAATCAGGCCTGGGCCTACGAGCTAAACCTGTTTTTTTAACAGATTTGATGATGGGGCCTCTGCCCACCCTCCCCCCTGCTCCCCGACAGACTCTCTCCCTCAATCCCCCTGGTCCACTTCCTCTGCCCTTTCTTTGTCGTACCTGACCATCAGGGCTGAGCAGGTGAAGAAGGAGCTGAGCAGACTCCGCTCAGGCAAAGCCACAGGTCCTGAGGGGTACTCAAGGCCAGTTGTGCAGAGTACTCCAGCATACCTTCAACCTGAGCCTGAGTCTGGAGAGGGTTCCTGTGATGTGGAAGACATCCTGCCTGGTTCCTGTACCAAAGAGGACAAGTCCCAGCTCCTCCAATGACTACAGATGGGTGGCGCTGACTTCACACATCATGAAGTCCCTGGAGAGGCTGGCGCTCACTCCCCTGCGACCCCTGGTTAAACCCTACCTGGACCCCCTGCAGTTCGCTTACCAAACAAAGATGGGGGTTGAGGATGCCATCATCCACCTTCTCCATCGTTCCTATGCTCACCTGGATAAGCCGGGGAGCATTGTGAGAGTCGTGTTTAAGACTTCACCAGTGCTTTGAACACCATCCGGCCTGCACTGCTAGGGAGCAAACTGATGAAGATGCGGGTGGATGCTCCATTGGTGTCCTGGATCACCAACTACCTGACTGAATGACCACAGGCTACAGAACTGTGCCACTGACATGATGGTGAGCAACACAGGGGCCCCACAGGGGACGGTCCTCTCACCCTTCCTGTTCATCATCTATACCTCGGACCAGATACAACTAGGACTTCAGATATAACTCGGACACCTGCCACCTGCAGAAGTTTTCAGATGACTCTGCAATTGTGGGCTGCATCAGTGAGTGAAGGGAAGCTGAATACAGAGGTGTAGTCAACGACTTTGTTGAGTGGTGTGGGCTGAATCACCTGCAGCTCAACACCGACAACACTAAGGAGTTAGTGGTGGACTTAGGAAAAGAGGAACACCCCTGTCTCCATCAATGGTGTGGAAGTGCAGTTAACCAAGGAGTACAAATACCTGCCAATGTACGTGGACAGTAAACTGGACTGGTCCAGGAACGCTGAGGCCCTGTACAAGAAGGGACAGAGCCGGCTGTACTTTTTGAGAAGGCTTCACTCCTTCAACGTCTGTAGTGAGATGCTGCAAATGTTCTACCAATCGGTGGTGGCCAGTGCTATCTTCTTCGCTGCCATGTGCTGGGGCAGCTGGGCGAAGGCCGCGGACGCCAATAGAATTAACAAACTCATCAGGGAGGCTGGCTCTGTCCTGGGGGCGGAGGTGGATTCATGGGAGATGGTCTTGGATGCTCCTCAAACTGCAGAGCATCTTGGATAATACAGCTCACCTGTTGTGTAATGAGACCCATACACAAGAGTAACAACTCACAGTCTTTATTGTAACACAAGCGGAGGGAACATTACAAGCTATCGTCTCCATAATCAGCATCAAGTCTGACCATGAGAAGGCAAAGTGCTGGTATCAATAGTCCGGGGTAGGGATGAAGATCTGGACTGGACTACAGACGGAATGTGCAGCATGTGTGGTGATAGATATAGTAAAGGCAGGCTAATATAGTTAATCTACAACTTCTTCACACAATCACCAACAACCTCATGACACACTGGTCAACCTGAGGAGCACCTTCAGCAACAGTCTGGTTCCACCATGATGCAGCACAGAACGCCACAGAAGATCCTTCTTCCCTGTGGCTATCAAACTGTACAACTCCTCCCCATTCTGTCATTGGGTAGATTGACCCCCCCCCTCCCCCCCACCTCTCCAATCTTTGCACATCCCCAATCCTTTCCACTCGTCACTTTAATTTCATGTTTCATGTATTTTGTGTTTTACGACTGTTGGCAGATCAATTTCCCTCCTGGGATAAATAAAGTTCTATCGTATCGTATCGTAGCCTATCGTATGATCAAATTGTTCTCTTCCATTTATGTAGAAACAAAGAACTGCAGATGTTGGTTAATACACATCTTCAGTTTTGAAAAAGGGTCCCGACCCAAAACATCACCTATCCATGTTCTCCACAGATGCTGCCTGACCCGCTGAGTTACTCCAGCACTCTGTGAAACGTCACCTATCCATGTTCTCCACAGATGCTGCTTGACCCGCTGAGTTACTCCAGCACTCTGTGAAACGTCACCTATCCATGTTCTCCAGAGATGCTGCCTGACCCGCTGAGTTACTCCAGCACTCTGTGAAACGTCACCTATCCATGTTCTCCACAGATGCTGCCTGACCCGCTGAGTTACTCCAGCACTCTGTGAAACGTCACCTATCCATGTTCTCCAGAGATGCTGCCTGACCCGCTGAGTTACTCCAGCACTTTGTGTCCTTTTCTCTTCCTTTGTGATACTTTGCTGCAAAATAAACCTCCTCTGGATACCAGGGTGACAGACCAAACTCGATCTAGTTGTGTGAGTAGAGATGGTTTTAAACTTCAAATTCCTCAGAATCAATATCACCAACAACTTCTCCTGGACCACCCATATTGATGCAACAACCAAGAAAGCATACCAATGCCTCTACTTCCTTAGAAGGCTTAGGAAGTTCATCATGTCCCCTACATCTCTCACCAACGTCTACAGGTGCACCATAGAAAGCATTTTATCAGGATGCATCACAGCTTGGTTTAAGAACAGCTGGATCCGAGACCGCAAGAAATTGCAGCGAATTGTGGACGCAGCCCAGACCATCACACAAGCCAACCGTCCTTCAATTCACTCCATTGATACCTCATGCTGCCTCGGCAAGGCCAGCAGCATAATCAATGACCAGTCGTACCCTGGCCACTCCCACTTCTCCCCTCTCCCATCAGGCAAAAGGTATAAAAGAGTGAAAACACACACCTCCAGATTCAGGGAGAGTTCCTTCCCAGCTGTTATCAGGCAACTGAATCATCGCACCACAACTAGAGAGAATTCCTGAACTACTATCTACCTCTTTTGTGACCCTCGGACGATCCTAGATCAGACTTTGCTGGCTTTACCTTGCACTAAACGTTATTACCTTATCATGTATCTGTACACTGTAAAATGGCTAAATTGTAATCATGTATTGTCTTTCTGCTAGTTGGTTAGCACGCAACAAAAGCTTTTCACTGTACCTCAGTATACATGACAGTAAAGTAAACTAAATGGTGTTAAACTGGGTGACTGGGTTTGATGTTTGCAACTTGCAATCATGGGCATTTCTGCAGGCAACATCTTTAAGAGCTGCTGCAAGAGGACACTACTATTGGTGACATGTGTATGAAGGAACTGTAGATGCTGGTTTAATCCGAAGATAGACACAAAATGCTGGTGTAACTCAGCGGGACAGGCTGCAACTCTGGAGAAAAGGAATGGGTGATGTTTCCGGTCAAGACCCTTCTTCAGAATGATGTTAGGCGAGGGGGAGAGACATAGATAAGGAAGAGTGGAGGTGTGAAAACAGGGCAAAGGGAATAGAGGTCAAGGAAAATGTAAAATAGATCATTGTTAACAGGGAGAAGGTAACAACAAAGCTAACAGAGATAAAACTTAGTTGGAGACTGGCCGGAAAACTGGGAAGGGGGAGGGATGGAGAGAGAGGGAAAGCAAGGGTTACGACATTAGATAAGTTAATGTTCATACCGCTGGGGTGTAAGCTGAAAACTATTGGTGTAAGGTGTAAACTATTGGTGACTTGATTGTTGAGGGATGAAGTTAATACCACAGACTAAAGCCGCTGTATTACTGGGATATGTGTAAAACCTCTGCACCTTTTTAATCAGCCATAGTTCTCTGATGTTCTTTGCGTGTATGAGAAGTACATTGACCTCGTTGACACTGTTGTTGGCAACTTGTTGAATACAAAATAAATGATAAATGTGCAGTTGTATCAGCTGAGCACCACCCTCTAAACAAAGAAACACTCTGTTGCAGTGTACCTGTAAATATCGGTAGCCAAACCAAAACCCAACCCATAGATATATTCAGTGGGTATGATGTTGCCTGGCTACCATGTAGCAGTGGCTTGACAGGAAACACAGCCTCAATTTGCAGGTGCAAATTGTTCTGGATAGAGAATCCTATAGTCATAGAGTCAAACAGCACGGAAACAGGCCCTTCAGCCCAAGTTGCCCATGCCAACCAAGGTGCCTCAGCTGGTCCCACCTGCCCATGTTTGGCCCATATCCATCCAAACCTTTCCTATCCATATACCTGTCCAAATGCCTTTTAAATGTTGTTATAGTACCTGCCTCAACTACCTCCTCTGGCAGCTCATTCCATACACCCACCGGTCATGGTGACGCAGCGGTAGAGTTGCTGCCTTACAGCAAATGCAGCGTCGGAGACCCGGGTTCGATCCCGACTACGGGTGCTGTCTGTACGGAGTTTGTATGTTCTCCCCGTGATCGCCTGGGTTTTCTTCGAGATTTTCAGTTTCCTCCCACACTCCAAAGACGTACAGGTTTGTAGGTTACTTAGAAACATAGAAACATAGAAAATAGGTGCAGGAGGAGGCCATTCGGCCCTTCGAGCCAGCACAATCATTCACTGTGATCATGGCTGATCGTCCCCTATCAATAACCCGTGCCTGCCTTCTCCCCATATCCCTTGATTCCACTAGCCCCTAGAGCTCTATCTAACTCTCTCTTAAATCCATCCAGTGATTTGGCCTCCACTGCCCTCTGTGGCAGGGAATTCCACAAATTCACAACTCTCTAGGAGAAAAAGTTTTTTCTCACCTCAGTCTTAAATGACCTCCCCTTATTCTAAGACGGTGGCCCTTGGTTCTGGACTTGGCTTGGTAAATGTAAAAATTGTCCCTAGTGGATGTCGGATAGTGTTAATATGAGGGGATCGCTAGTCGGCGTGGACGCGGTGGGCCGAAGGGCCTGTTTCCGCGCTGTATCTCTAAACTAAACACCCTCTGTGTGAAAAAGTTGCCCCTCAGGTCCCTATTAAATCTTTCCCCTCTCACCTTAAACTGATGTCTTCTGGTTCTTGTTTTCCTTAAGGATGCTTCAGGACTATCTTGTTCTGTGGGACAGTATCATTTGTACAATATGATCAAATGCTTTCATGAGGATTTTCTTGAAACTTTTTAAAATAATAACGAGTTGAAATATCTAATCTGATCAAACCAACAAATTAAGTCTAAATGTGAGTGTACAAGATTTATGATGATCCTTGTTCAGGCTAATGGTACATGTAATAGCGAGGCAGAGATTAAGATTTACGCAATAATAGATCATTTCAAAGTATAGAGTCGTCTTCAATGCGTGGTACACTTTAAATCATTGCATCATTCTGAGCAAAAAATGTGGCAGCACTGTTATGTAAATGAGTTTCACAGCTTTCAGATCAATTTGTAATCTTTTCTGCATTCAGTAATCTGTAGTTTGAAATAAAGTTCACTGGATACATTTCAGTTTACAAGGAAGTTGAAATATCAATATTGCAGCAGGAAAGTCAAGGAATTTTCAGCAGTAAATTTATTATGACTTTGTTTAATTGGGACATAATCTATTCTATCCTTCCTGTCAAAGATAGGCCAAGTCAGCTACAGCAGGGAATGCAAACACAGATGAACCATTCCCCTCTCCAAGCAGGGCAAGGTCAAAGCTGCACCACCATCTTCAACTAGAGAGCGGTCCCGACCAACCACCAACCTGATACGACCTACCACCAATATGATACACACAAAAAGCTGGAGTAACACAGCGGGTCAGGCAGCATCTCTGGAGAGAAGGAACAGGTGACGTTGTGGAAGTTAAAACGATTTAAACTTACAAGCTTTCACCTCCTACTAAATTGCAAAGCCAGCAAAAAGCACTAACCTTTGCTTTCAGTAACAAAGCTAACAAACTGTTGATGTTCCCTTTCCAATAACATAAGCAAGATAACAAGCACAGCTTCATGAATGTCTCCTCTATAATATAAACATTGAGAGAGAATAAGATTATAATGTGAATCATAAGTAGAAAAAAAAAAGTTTGTTCAGCAGAAATATAGCCTTCTCATATAACCATATATGGCTAAACCTTACTCTGTCAGAAGAACCTGTCAATCTTAAGAAGCTGTCAATCTTAAGATGCTGTCAATCTTAAGAAGCAAGAGGCTGTACTATGATCTGTACATTGCTCAATCATTGGTTATTGGAGTATATATATGTAATAAGATCACTGCCCCTTTGTGTGGGGATGTGAACTCTGTATAGTTTGTAATCTGCATACTGTAAAGAGTTTTACCACATCCGCCTGGCGAAATAAAGATTGTATTGCTTGATCACTGATTTTACTTGCGTTTTTGTCTAAGAATTCTGAATGACAACAATGTTTCGGGTCGAGACCCTTCTTCAGACTGAGTCAGGGGAGAGGGAAACAAGAGATATAGACAGTGATATAGAGAGATATAGAACAAAAGGAGGAAGAGTGACTGAACTTTCTTGCTTTCCATCACAGTGAGAAATGTTGATTCTACTGTGGTGGATGTTTATGTTAAATTCTACTGTGTATTGTGTTCTTTTTATTCGTATGGTTGTATGGTAACTCAAATTCCACTGCACCAATCGGTGCACGTGACAATAAATATGAACTTGAACTTGAACTTGAATGAAATATACTGTATGCAAAAAAGTAATGATGATGAAGGAACCGATCCATTGTTAGCTGTGGGCTAGGTGAGAACGAGTTACACAGAATCACAGAGCGGCAACAGCCAGAGATCTCATCAGAGAGAGGAGGAGAACTTCTTCAACCTCATTGGAGACCCAAACTATTTTTAATTGAACTCTACTGGACTTTATCTTGCACTAAGTGTTATTTCCTTTATCCTGTATCTACACTGTGGAAGGCTTGATTGTAATCATGTATCATCTTTCCACTGACCAGATAGCACGCAACAAAAACACTTTTCATGGTGTCTCGGTATAGGTGACAAGAATACAACTAAACTAAACTAAATGCCAACACACACAATCTATTTTACAAGGAGAGAATTGCTGATCTGAACCTTGTGGGATTGGAACAGAGTTTCAATGGTCTAAACTGCTAATAACTTGCCTCTAACATTGTGCTCACATTTAGCCTAACATGCTGGATTGTATTCAGACTGTCACTTTGTGAGAGGAAATTCACAAGATTTCTTGCTCCATAGAAATTATAATAATGTGTTAACATGTGTGAACATGGGACTATGTGATGTTTACTAGTGCAAGGAGAGTGGCAAAACAGCTCCAGTGAAAGACAGTAGAGAACTGATAAACCTGCCACAAAGTGATGGAGCAGGTCAGGCAGCATCTCCGGGGAGCATGGCGAGGTGTCGTTTCGGGTCGAGACTTACCCCATCAGTGATATTCAATCAAAGAAAGACACAGAAAGCTGGAGTAACTCAGCGGGACAGGCAGTATCTCTGGAGAGAAGATATAGGTGACATTTTGTGTCGAGGCCCTTCTTCAGACTGAGAGTCAGGGGAAAGTGAAACGAGAGATATAGACGGTGATGTAGATAGATATAGAGCAAATGAATGAAAGATTTGCAAAAAGGCAATGATGATTCAATCAGACTGATTGTAGTGGGGGGGGGGTGGAGTGAGAAGGCGGGAAGAGAGGAGAGGCAGGACAAATGTGGAGCATGTCGGCACAGGTGTGGGGGGGGTTTGATAGGCAGATGGTTGGAACAAAGGCCCGAAATAAGAACAGAAGGTGTGAGACAGGTTTGAAGAATTGAGGATTGTGAAACGAGTGGGAGAAAAGCAACGGGGGGGGGGAGGGGGGAGGGAGATATAGGTGGGAATCCAGTTGGGACTTTGTGGAGGGATGGAAGAATGGGAGGGGGATTGATTAGGGGGTTATATAAAATTGGGGAATTCAATGTTCATAGAAAGGTGGGCCGAAAGCCTGTTTCCGTGTTGTATGACTCTATGCATGTCTTTTGCTTCTCCCACTAATTGGCATCAATTCACATCTTATCATTCAACACACGCAATAAGGCATCTTGGCAACCACTAATCAAAATACAAAGGTGAGATAATTTATCTCAATCAATATTACTAAAGCAACATAACATTCAAACCTTTCTAAAGAAATGTATAATATTTGCAACAGTCCTAATGTTTTGAGCCATATGTTGACAGGTTAAGTGCAGAGCAATAAATTCTTTTTCCAATGAGATATTTCATAAATTTGATCTGAATCAATTTCTGTTCCTTTGTAATGGTTTTACTTATAGAGTCACAGAGTGATACAATATGGAAACATGTCCCAGCTACACTAGTCCCACCTGCCCGCGTTTCGTCCATATCCTTCCAAACCTGTCCTATCCATGTACCTGTCCAACTGCTTCTTAAACGTTGGGATAGCCCTTGCCTCAACTACCTCCTCTGGCAGCTTGTTCCATACACCCACCACCCTTTGCGTGAAAAAGTTACCCTTCAAATTCCAACAAAAAAAATGTAAATTGTCCCTAGTGTATAGGATAGTGTTAGTATATGGGGTGATCGCTGGTCAACGTGGACTTGGTGGGTCGAAGGGCCTGTTTCCATGCTATTCAACAAGGGTGGCATGTTGGCGTAGAGCCTTACAGTGTCAGAGACCCGGGTTCTATCCTAACTACGGGTGCTGTCTGTATGGAGTTTGTAACTTTCTCCATGACCTGCATGGGTTTTTGGTGAGATCTTTTGTTTCCTCCCACACTCCAAAGACTTACAGGTTTGGAGGTTGATTGGCTTGATATAAATGTTAAGTTATCTCCCATGTGTGTAGGGTAGGGTTAGTGTGTGAGGATCGCTGGTCGGTGCGGACTCGGCCTGTTTCCGCACTAAACAGCCTGATGGTAGTTGGGAAGAAGCTGTCCCTGAAGCTGGTGGCTTCAGCACTGAGTTTATTGGTAAGGCATTATCACAACAATGCCTTCGTAGCAGGTAGGCAGCTCGGATTGCAATACCAAGATTTTCCAGTCCCACTGTCCCTTGTGCAATATGAAAGATGCGTTCAGCTTAATCCACAATGATGATGAGTCATGGTAGTCTCGCCTTTGCTCTTGATGAAAAACTCACACCAACAATTCTGGAGTTGCAACATTTGAATAAAGGTTCAGTCCTGACACCAAGATTTACATTTTGAATTTGAATGGTATTTTCATTCAGTCATTTGCTTATGTATGTTACAGATTACAAAGGGTAGTGTGTGTGACAATTCTTTTTTTTTTTTTGAAAATATTTTTTATTGGAGATAAGTACATAACCTATTAACATCATTACAGTCTTACATTTTTAAAATGATAATATTATCAATTATTATTACATTGTCTCCAATACCTTTTACCTTTTTTTTTTATTTTAAACTAGATAGAACTAAAAAGATAGATGAAGTAAAGAAAGAAAAGAAAGAGAAGAAAAAGAGAGAGAAAAAAAAAAAAAAAACACAAAAAAACCCACAAAAAACCCCACAAAAAAACCCACAAAAAACCCCCAAAAAAACAAAAGAGAAAGATAGTTAAGGAAGAGTGGAAAAATTTATTAAAATAAAAAACTTCATTCGAGATATATTCGTACATTTCAGAATATAGCATTTCATCCATTTTTTAGCCCGAGCATTAGTCAGGTTCCTGTGCTGAACCATTCTGACCCTTTAAATAATCAATAAAGGGAGACCATGTTCCAACGAATAATTCCTGTTTGTCCAACAGGGAAAATCTGATTCTTTCCACGTTTAAGGTCTCCGTCATTTCTATAATCCACATTTTGATTGTGGGGGCCGTAGGGCCTTTCCAAAATTTTAGAATTAATTTTTTTCCTGTTATTATGCTATAATCAATAAAGTTTCTTTGTGTTGTTGTAAATGTTTGATTTAATTCTGATGTTCCAAGTATTATAAATTTTGGATCCGGGTCCACTTGTGTGCTGGTCACTTTAGATATTATACTAAAAATATTTACCCAGAATTTTTTAATTTTTGTACAGTTTGCAAACATATGAGATAAGGTGGCTTCTAAATGTTGACATTTATCACAGTGTGTGTGACAATTCTATAACACAGTCGCTCCCCGATTTATGTAAGGGTTACGTCCCGCATAGCTTCACGTAAGTTAGATGCTACGTAACTCAGACGGAAACGGTGCTGCGCACGCATGTTGTGCACTCCATGCGGAGACCACGGGGGAGCTCCATGCAGAGACCACAGTGAGAGCTCTGTGCTGGGACCACAAGGGGAACTCCGACACAGAAACCACGGGGGGAGCTCTGACTGACATCACATGGGGAGCTTCATGCTGAGACCATGAGGTGAGCTCCATGCTGAGACCACGGGGGGAGCTCCAACACAGAAACCACAGGAGGAGCTCCGTCACAGGGACCACGGGGGGAGCTCCGACACATAGACCACAGGAGAAGCTTCGATACAGACCACGGGGGGAGCTCCTTGCTGAGACCACAGGCAGGGGTCCGTGCTTAGACCACGGGGGGAGCTCTGACACAGAAACCATGGGGGGAGCTCCATGCTGAGACCACGGAGGGAGCTCCGTGCTGAGACAATGGGGGGAGCTCCGTGCTGAGACCACAGAAGGAGCTCCGTGCTGACACCAGAGAGGGTCTCGGCACTGCTTCCGAGACACACAACTTGGAAATATAGCAGTGAGAAGTAATTGCTTACATAAGTGCGGGTTTAAAAAGTCAGGGACTGCCTGTTACAAAAGTCAGAGACTGCCTTTACTGAGCAATTCTTGGTATGGTTGAGAGACAACATTTTGAGAAAATGCAGGCAAGGATCTTTGCCCATGTAATTTGATAAGTTACAGGAGCAGAGTGTAGGCCACTTTCAGTCTACTCCACCATTCAATCTTGGCTGATTTGTCTTTTCCTCTCTACCCCATTCTCTTGCCTTCTGCCCATAACCTTTGACACCCTTATGCCCCTGTCCCACTTAGGAAACCTGAACGGAAACCTCTTGAGACTTTGCACCCCACCCAAGGTTTCTGTGTGGTCCCCGGAGGTTCCCGGAGGTTTTTGTCAGTCTCCCTAATGGTCGAAAGTGGTTTCCGCTTCTTCCATGTTCCGGCGATTATTTCAAAAAATTCAAAACCGGCTGCGACTAAAAATAGATTGCCGTTTTAAAAATTGTTATTTCTTAGTCGAAGCCGGTTGCGATGCTAGTTGAAGGTGGTTGCCGGAGGTTGAAGGTAGTGGAAGGTCTTACCTTCCACTACCTGCAACCTCCAGCAACCACCTGCAACCTCTGGCAACCACCTTCAACTAGCATCGCAACCGGCTTCGACTAAAAAATCACCGATTTTTAAAACCATTTACTTGACCTCCATAGACGTCTGTGGCAATGAATTCCACAGATTCATCAACATCTGGCAGAAGCCAAGAAATTCCTCCTCATCTCCATTCTAAAGGTATATCATTTTATTCTGAGACTATGGCCTCTAGTCCTAGAATCTTCCACTAGTGGAAACATCATCTCCACATCCAGGCCTTTCACTATTCGGTAAGTTTCAATGATGTCAATACAGCACAGTTTCTTGTAATGTGTCCAAAATGATCTTAGGGGATTGGACAGGCTAGATGCAGGAAAAATGCTCCACGTGTTGGGGGAGTCCAGAACCAGGGGTCACAGTTTAAGAATAAGGGGTAGGCCATTTAGAACAGAGATGATGAAAAACCTTTTCAGCCAGAGAGTTGTGAATCTGTGGAATTCTCTGCACAGAAGGCAGTGGAAGCCAATTCACTGGGTGTTTTCAAGAGAGAGTTAGATTAATCTCAGGGCTAACGGAATCAAGGGATATGGGGAGAAAGCAGAAACGTGGTACTGATTTTGGATGATCAGCCATGATCATATTGAATGGCGGTGATGGCTCGAAAGGCCCTATGGCCTACTCCTGCACATATTTTCTATGTTTCTATGTTTCTAATGACATTATCAATAAGTGCCTGTGCAAATGATCTCAAAATTCTGATCAAGTAGAATGACATAAATGTGAGGGGCGAGTTAATTGCCCAAAGATAAGGTTAATGTGGTTCTTTAGTTGTGATAAACATCTGCACTAATGTATTTCTGCTATAAAGTATTTCATTTCTTCTGCTCCGTGATAATAAACTAATTTTCGATGGCTTTTAACCACTACAAGAGTGTTACTATCCACTCATATTCAAGTCAGAATTAATCTCATTGTGAGGAGAGAATCACAATAGAACAGTCTGACATGTCATTAATTTATTAAGGAAGAGCACACACAGGCTTACTGATGTTACATGATTTATAAATAGAGAGGAAACATTGCCCGTAATTTATAACTACTGACTCTTCTTCCCAGCTAATGATTTCCAAGGTGGATTTAGTTTCATTCTGACTTTAACTAAGGTGAATGCCTTGAAATTAGGCTGCACTGTTATTGGCTGACAAAGCTTCATGGTTTTGAATTAAATTTGTTTATACTTCAACAGGAACAATAGAAATACAAAACAACCTCCCTTCTATTGACTCCACTTATACCTCACGCTGCCTCGGCAAGGCCAGCAGCAGAATCAAGGACCAGTCGCACCCTGGCCACTCCCTCTTCTTCCCTCTCCCATCAGGCAGTGTGAAAACACACACCTCCAGATTCAGGGACAGCTTCTTCCCAGCTGTTACCAGGCAACTGAACCATCCTACCAACAACTAGAGAACAGTCCTGCACTACTATCCACATTGGAGACCCTCGCACTCTCTTTGATTGGACTTTACTGAACTTTTTCTTGCACTAAACGTTATTCATGTAATTCACTTAATTATGAAGGGTCTTGACCCGAAATGTCATCCATTCCTTCTCTCCAGAGATGCTGCCTGTCCAGCTGAGTTACTCCAGCATTTTGGGACTATCTTTTGTGTAAGCCAGCATCTGCAGTTCCTTCCTGCACACTGTGAACAGCACGATTGTAATCATGTATTGTCTTTCCACTGACTGGTTAGCACGCAACAAAAGCTTTTCACTGTACCTCGGTACATGTGATACTAAACTAAACTAATCTAAACTAACTGTGATTCTACTCAGAAGACAATGGAATATTATAAGAACATGTTTAGCACTTTCACAGCATAATCCATTTAGTTTTTATTTTGCACTAAATCTCATCTGCATGACTTTCTGATGATTGAGCTTTAAAGAGATTTTTAAAAACAATTTAAGACATTTTCCTTTCTTGGTTTTCTCACAATTATCCCATTGTAAAAATGATAAAACTGCCTAGATCTTTTTATAACAGATTTTGCAATATTTTTAGAGAAAAATTAAAATCCTGGGGAAGTGGATTTCGAGAAAAATTAAAATCCTGGGGAAGAGGATTTCGTTGCTTCAGGTGTGATAGAATTGGAGGGGCAAGAGGTGGAGATGTTGCATTGCTTATCAGGGAAGATATTACAGCAGTGCTTTTGCAGGATAGATTAGAGGGCTCGTCTAGGTAGGCTATTTGGGTGGAACTGAGAAATGGGAAAGGTGTAGCAACACTCATAGGGTGTATTATAGACCGCCAAATGGGGAGCGAGAATTGGAGGAGCAAATATGTAAGGAGATTGCAGATATTAGTAGTAAGCACAAGGTAGTGATTGTGGGAGATTTCAATTTTCCACACATAGACTGGGAAACACATTCTGTAAATGGGCTGGATGGGTTGGAGTTTGTAAAATGTGTGCAGGATAGTTTTTTGCAGCAATACATAGAAGTACCTACTAGAGAAGGGGCAGTGCTGGACCTCCTGTTAGGAAATGAGACAGGGCAGGTGGCGGAGGTATGCGTTGGGGAACAGTTCGGGACCAGTGATCACAATACCATTAGTTTCAATATAATTATGGAGAGGGTCAGAACTGGACCTAGGGTTGAGATTTTTGATTGGAGAAAGGCTAACTTTGAGGAGATGCGAACGGATTTAAAAGGAGTGAATTGGGACATGTTGTTTTATGGGAAAGATGTGGAAGAGAAATGGAGGACATTTAAAGGTGAAATTTTAAGAGTACAGAATCTTTATGTCCCTGTTCGGTTGAAAGGAAATAGTAAAAATTGGAAAGAGCCATGGTTTTCAAGGGAAATTGGACACTTAGTTCGGAAAAAGAGAGAGATCTACAATAATTATAGGCAGCATGGAGTAAATGAGGTGCTTGAGGAGTATAAAAAATGTAAAAAGTGTCTTAAGAAAGAAATTAGAAAAGCTAAAAGAAGATATGAGGTTGCTTTGGCAAGTAAGGTGAAAGTAAATCCAAAGGGTTTCTACAGCTATATTAATAGCAAAAGGATAACGAGGGATAAAATTGGTCCATTAGAGAGTCAGAGTGGACAGCTATCTGCAGAGCCAAAAGAGATGGGGGAGATATTGAACAATTTCTTTTCTTCGGTATTCACCAAGGAGAAGGATATTGAATTATGTGAGGTAAGGGAAACAAGTAGAGTAGCTATAGAAACTATGAGATTCAAAGAAGAGGAAGTACTGACACTTTTGAGAAATATAAAAGTGGATAAGTCTCCAGGTCCGGACAGGATATTCCCTAGGACATTGAGGGAAGTTAGTGTAGAAATAGCAGGGGCTATGACAGAAATATTTCAAATGTCATTGGAAACGGCAATAGTGCCGGAGGATTGGCGTACTGCGCATGTTGTTCCATTGTTTAAAAAGGGGTCTAAGAGTAAACCTAGCAATTATAGACCTGTTAGTTTGACGTCAGTTGTGGGCAAATTAATGGAAAGGATACTTAGAGATAATATATATAAGCATCTGGATAAACAGGGGCTGATTAGGAACAGTCAACATGGATTTGTGCCTGGAAGGTAATGTTTGACTAATCTTCTTGAATTTTTTGAAGAGGTTACTCGGGAAATTGATGAGGGTAAAGCCGTGGATGTTGTATATATGGACTTCAGTAAGGCCTTTGACAAGGTTCCTCATGGAAGGTTGGTTAAGAAGGTTCAATGGTTGGGTATTAATGGAGCAGTAGCAAGATGGATTCAACAGTGGCTGAATGGGAGATGCCAGAGAGTAATGGTGGATGGTTGTTTGTCAGGTTGGAGGCCAGTGACTAGTGGGGTGCCACAGGGATCTGTGTTGGGTCCACTGTTGTTTGTCATGTACATCAATGATCTGGATGATGGTGTGGTAAATTGGATTAGTAAGTATGCAGATGATACTAAGATAGGTAGGGCTGTGGATAATGAAGTAGATTTTCAAAGTCTACAGAGAGATTTATGCCGGTTGGAAGAGTGGGCTGAAAGATGGCAGATGGAGTTTAATGCTGATAAGTGTGAGGTGCTACATCTTGGCAGGACAAATCAAAATAGGACATACATGGTAAATGGTAGGGAATTGAAGAATGCAGGTGAACAGAGGGATCTTGGAATAACTGTGCACAGTTCCCTGAAAGTGGAATCTCATGTAGATAGGGTGGTAAAGAAAGCTTTTGGTGTGCTGGCTTTTATAAATCAGAGCATTGAGTATAGAAGTTGGGATGTAATGTTAAAATTGTACAAGGCATTGGTGAGGCCAATTCTGGAGTATGGTGTACAATTTTGGTCGCCAAATTATAGGAAAGATGTCTACAAAATAGAGAGAGTACAGAGGAGATTTACTAGAATGTTGCGTGGGTTTTTAGCAACTAAGTTACAGAGAAAGGTTGAACAAGTTAGGTCTTTATTCTTTGGAGCACAGAAGGTTAAGGGGGGACTTGATAGAGGTCTTTAAAATGATGAGAGGGATAGACAGAGTTGACGTGGATAAGCTTTTTCCATTGAGAGTAGGGAAGATTCAAACAAGAGGACATGATTTGAGAATTAAGAGAGAAGTTTAGGGGTAACATGAGGGGGAACTTCTTTACTCAGAGAGTGGTAGCTGTGTGGAATGAGCTTCCAGTGGAAGTGGTGGAGGCAGGTTCGATTTTATCATTTTAAAATAAATTGGAAAGGTATATGGACGGGAAAGGAATGGAGGGTTATGGTCTGAGTGCAGGTAGAAGGGACTAGGTGAGAGTAAGTGTTCGGCATGGACTAGAAGGGTCGAGATGGCCTGTTTCCGTGCTGTAATTGTTATATGGTTATAAGGTTATATAAGTGATTGTATTGGGGGAGAATGATAATCATGTGATTAACACAGAGTGCTGGAGTAACTCAGCGGGACAGGTAGCATCTCTGGAGAAATAGAATATGCAACGTTTCGGGTCGAGACCCTTCTTCAGACTAGTTGTGCTTCAGACTAGGGTTAGACCACTGGTTGTGGTCTGAAGAAGGGTTTCGGCCCGAAACTTTGCCTATCTCCTTCGCTCCATAGATGCTGCTGCACCCGCTGAGTTTCTCCAGCATTTTTGTGTACCTTCTTCAGACTAGTTGTGCTTCTTCAAAGTAGGTATAAACAATAGACAATAGGTGCAGGAGTAGGCCATTCGGCCCTTTGAGCCAACACCGCCATTCAATGTGATCATGGCTGATCATCTCCAATCAGTCTGCCTTCTCCGCTAAATGTGCTGGTTTAAACCAAAGGAATGTGCTGGTTTAAACCAAAGATAGACACAAAATGCTGAAGTTTCAGCTTCAGCTTTCTGAACAAGTGTCCTGACCCAAAACTTCATCTATTCTTCTTCTCCAGAAATGCTCCAGAAATGGCTGACGTTTCGGGTCGAGACCCATCTTCAGACTAGTTAGAGGAAAGGGAGACAGGAGATATAGGCGATGATGTAGAGTGATAAAGAACAATGAATGAAAGATATGCAAAAAAGTAACGATGATAAAGGAGTTACTACAGCTTTTTATGTCTCTCTTTGGTTTAAACCAGTATCTGCAGTTCCTTCCTACACATTTAGTCTGGGTTAAAACGTGGTCGTAGAATCGGAGAGCAGGAGGAATCACAGAGGGGTGTCAGTAAGAGAGGATGTTGCAGTACTCTCGTCGTAGAGAGGAGGACAACTTCTTCAAAGTAGGCATACCTTGAGGAGATTTAGCAGTGGAGCAGACGAAATGTGTCGGAAGGAACTGCAGATGCTGTTTTAAACCGGAGATTTTAACCAGAGATCTTCGGTTTAACCCAGCATCTGCCGTTCCATAGATGATGATAGTTGATGAGTGTTGTACAGTGTTCAAGAGCATGCTGGATAAACGTTGACGGTGGGGCAAGCTGGTAGAAGAATTTGGAGCAGAGGAATAAGCTTTTGAGTTTAATACACTGAGCAATGTAAAGCCAGTCTAGGGCAGCAAGGACAGGACTGATGTGAAAGAAGGAACTGCAGATGCTGGTTTAAACCAAAGATATACACAAAAAACTGGAGTAACTCAGAGGGACAGGCAGCATCTCCGGAGAGAAGGAGTGGGTGACGTTTCTGATCCATCTTCAGGATTGATGTGACCCTGGATCAGACTCTGACTCACAGCCCAGGTGTAATTTTGCCACGGTGACTATTTTTAGAACTGAAGTGCTGGGGTGGGAAGAGAGGGGGGAAGGGAAGGGTGATGGATCAGCAATCCCTGTGTGAATAGTTAGATTGGAAACAAAACAACCTCATGTTACCATCAGTAAATCCCCTGACAGTCTGAAAAAGGGTCTCGACCTGAAACGTCACCGATTCCTTTTTTCCTGACCCGCTGAGGTACTCCAGCTTTTTGTGTCTATCATCTGTTTAAAGCAGCATCTGAAGGTCTTTCCCACACTTACCATCAGCAGATTAGTTGATCCTTCAGAATTCTTATTAAGAAAATTGTTGAACTATAAATGTTCTATTTTTTCTTTCTGAAACTTTCCCTGACTGTCTGCATATTATATTGATTGATTAATTGCCTGATTGGTTGATTGAAAGGTGCAGCAGGGAAACAGGCACTTTGGCCCATCGAGAAGGGTCTTGACCCTTCTTCTTCTCTCCAGAGATGCTACCTGTCCCACTGAGTTACTCCAGCATTTTGTGTCTACCTTTGGCCCACCGAGTCCATGCCGTCCATCGATCGCCCACTCACACTAGTTCTATGTTACCCCACTTCTGTATCCACTCCCCACACACTAGAGGTAATTTTACAGAGGCCAATTAAGGTACTAACCCAAAGATAGATACAAAATGCTGGAGTAACTCAGCAGGACAGACAGCATCTCTGGATAGAAGGAATCTTTGACGTATCGGGTCGAGACCCTTCTTCAGTCTGATGAAGTGTCTATCTTCGATGTAAACCAGCATCTGTAGTTCCTTCCTACAATTTACAAATCCGCACCTCTTTGGAATATGGGAGGAATCCAGGGCACCTGTAGGAAACCCACATGACCAAGGGGAGAATGTGCAAACTCCACACGGACAGCACCCATGGTCAGGATTGAACCTGGGTCTCTGGCGCAGTGAGGCAGTGGCTTTACCTGCTGTGCCACTGTGCCACGTTGATTAAAATTAAGGATCTTAACTAAATTGATTTAATTAATGCATTCAAGTCAAGTCATGTTTCTGATCACATGTATGAGAAAGATGATGTACTGGTACAATGAAATCTTGTTTGTAGGCACGGGGACAACGCACAAATCATAAATTACACATTATAAATTACCCTATCTATTCCCCTCATGATTTTATAACAACCATTTCATAACATCAGGTCAGGTCAGGGGGAGTTCTGCTAAAGGGTAAATTCTGCTAAAGGGTAAAAGGAAAAAGAGGTTTGTATGAAACACAACTGTAAAAGCTGACCACTGGAGAGGAAGAGGTGATCCTTGGGGTTTAGTTGCTAAGATAGGATTTGGGTTGAACAGATAGTGTATTCACTGGCGTTTAGAAGGTTGAGGGGTATTCTTATAGAAACATATAAAATTATAAAAGGACTGGACAAGCTAGATGCAGGTAAAATGATCCCAATGTTGGGCGAGTCCAGAACCAGGGGCCACAGTCTTAGAATAAAGGGGAGGCCATTTAAGACTGAGGTGAGAAAAAACGTTTTCACCCAGAGAGTTGTGAATTTGTGGAATTCCCTGCCACAGAGGGCAGTGGAGGCCAAATCACTGGATGGATTTAAGAGAGAGTTAGATAGAGCTCTAGGGGCTGGAGGAATCAAGGGATATGGGGAGAAGGCAGGCACGGGTTATTGATTGGGGACGATCAGCCATGATCACAATGAATGGCGGTGCTGGCTCGAAGGGCCGAATGGCCTCCTTTTGCACCTATTTTCTATGTTTCTATGTTTCTATGATAGGTTAAAGCAGCTGATAGCTGCAGGAACTGTTCCTAAATGAAGATTCTGTGACCCCCATCTGATAGTAGCAGTAGAGAGGGGATGGGGCTCCCCTCTCTACTTGAGGATAGATGCTGCCTTCTTGTGGCAGTGCATGGTGTTGGTCGTTTTGATGGTGGGGAGGGCTGTGCCCATGATGGATCGGATTGGGTACCCCGCTCCAGCCTCTTGTCTTCCTGTGCGTTGGAAGTACTGTACCATACCGTACCAAGCCACGATACAGCCATTAGCATACCCTTACCCTGCCCGCTGGAAACACGTAGGGTACACTGCATAAGAACAATGGCTGTATAAAGAAAACACAGCAGACTAATAACACAGCAGACAATATATTATGATCAGAGTCATTTCTAATATGTTACTGATATTCCTAAACTAACTGTGGGGCGGCCCAGTGGTGCAGCAGTATAGCTGCTGCCTCACAGCGCCAGAGACCCAGGTTCGATCCTGCCTATGGGTGCTGTCTGTACAGAGTTTGCACGTTCTGCCTGTGACCGCGTGGGTTTTCTCCAGGTGCTCCGGTTTCCTCCCGCACTACAAGGACGTGCAGGTTTGTAGGTTTATTTGGCTTCGGTAAAAATTGTAAATTGTCCCTAGTGTGTAGGATAGTGCTAGTGTACGGGATGATCACTGGTCGGCGCTGACACGGTGGGTCGAAGGGCCTGTTTCTCTAAAGTCTAAAACCAGGCCCGACCTGAAATGTCACCTATCCACATTCTCCAGAGATGCTGCAAGACCCGCTGAGGCATGACTCCATCACTTTCTTGCAATCCAGCCTCTGTAGTTCCTTGTTTCATCAGTTTTCATGTTCATCCATTCTAGAAACAGAATTAGACCATTCGGCCCATCAAGTCTACTCCACCGTTCAATCATAGCTGGTCTATCTCTCATTCTCCTGCCTTCTCCCCATAACCCTTCACACCCGAACCAATTAATAATCTCAGCCTTAAAAATACCCAATGACGGCCTCCACAGCCATCTGTGTGACTGAATTCCACAGATTCAACACCCTTTGATGAAATAAATTCCTTCTCATCTCTTTTCTAAAGGTGCTTCCTTTTATTCTGAGGCTGTGCCCTCTGGTCCTAGACTCTCCCACTGGTGGAAACATCCTCTCCACATCCACTCTATCCAGGCCTTTTCAAAAGGGCATTTTGATAATGAACAGGTTTGTGCAACGCCTGATTGATTGTTTTGAAGACATGAGCTATAAATGGCCTTTATCATGATGTGGGGGCAGGGAGTCCTTTTTCAATTTGGAGAACTGATGCAGTCATACCTCAATGTGAGTTCAGCGTGTCCATGACACTGTCAATTAGGAGTTTAGCAGCCCAGACAATAAATCAGACTTTCCATAAATCAGAGACCCATGACAACCTTTCTGTCCTTGGCCTCCTCCATTGCCAGAGGGAAGCCACAAGCAGACTGGAGGAACAGCATCTCATATTCCGCTTGGATAGCTTACAACCCAATGGTGTGAACAGTGAATTATCCAATTTCAAGTAATAACTCCCCTCCCTCTCCACTCCCCCTTCCTTTCCCCTGCTATCCACACCCTCACCCCCTTAACCCCCCCCCTCCATCACCACAGTGCACACACATCTCTCCCAACACTTCCCATCACCCTGGAAACCTTGCCCCTCCCTATGATCATCTCCCATCCCAGATTCTCATTTTTCCCTTTTATCCCTCCTCTTTTCCCTTGTCCCTTCCTCTCATATCCCTCCCTCCGGCTTTACATTTCACGTCCCCTCCTCTCCTTACCTGACACCCTTTTGTCTTCTTTTCACCTCTAGCCTTTGTCACTTTGTCAACCATCTGCTAATCAACAACCCCTCACTGGTTTAGTATAGTTTAGTTTAGAGATACAGTGTGGAAACAGGCCCTTCAGCCCACCGGGTCCGCGCCGACCAGCGATCCCCGCACATTAACACTATCCTACAGCCACAAGGGACAATCTTTACATTGACCAAACCAATTAATCTACAAACCTGGAATGTGGAGGAAACCGAAGATCTCGGAGAAAACCCACGCAGGTCACGGGGAGAACGTACAAACAGCACCCGTAGTCGGGATCGAACCCGGGTCTCCGGCGCTGCATTTGCTGTAAGGCAGCAACTCTACTGCTGCGCCTCTGTGACTGGTATCCAATTATTATTTGCCAGCGGTTCCAGATCCCCATGTCTATTTCCAGCTTTCTCTTTCCTCCTCCCTGTTCATCAGTCTGAAGAAGGGTCCTGACCCGAAACGTCTCCTATCCGTGTTCTCCAGAGATGCTGCCTGACTCACTGAGTTACTCCAGCATTTTGTGTCTCTCTTTGGTAAACCAGCATCTGCAGTTCCATGCTTATACATCTTGTTTCCTTTTGTGTTGGCTGGGTTGATAACATTCCTCATTTACACGAATTGAGCGGCCTATTAAGTTGGGAGAAGGTACGAAAACAACATCACAACAGTCTCCTCCGGCTGTTTTTTTTGGTGACATTTAGACCAGATGCTCAAACGTTTCACTGAAAAAACGAGCTTCACAGATTCCAACAGTAATACATTTGTGAGTATAGAGGTTGGGAGGTCATGTTGCAGTTGTATAAGACGTTGGTGAGGCCGCATTTAGAGTATTGTGTTCAGTTCTGGGCACCATATAACAGGAAAGATGTTGTCAAGCTGGAAAGGGTAGAGAGAAGATTTACGAGGATGTTGCCAGGACTAGAGGGTCTGAGCTATAGGGAGAGGTTGAGTAGGCTGGGATTCTATTCCTTGGAGCACAGGAGGATGAGGGGTGATCTTATTGAGGAGTACAGAATTATGAGAGGAATAGATCGGGTAGATGTACAAAGCCTTGCCCAGAGTAGGGGAATCAAGAACCAGACATAGGTTTAAAGAGAAGGGGGAAAGATTTAAAAGGAATCTGAGGGGTAACTTTTTCACACAAAGGGTGGTGGGTGTATGGAATGAGCTGCCAGAGGAGGTAGTTGAGGCTGGGACTATCCCAATGTTTAAGAAACATACATGGATAGTGTGTGCAGGAAAGAACGGCAGAAGCTGGTTTAAATCGAAGGTCTGAAGAAGGGTCTCGACCCAAAATGTCACGCACTCCTTCTCTCCAGAGATGCTGCCTGACCCGCTGAGTTACTCCAGCATTTTGTGTCTAGGCACATGGATAGGACATGTTAGGAGGGATGTGGACCAAACGTGCGCAGATGGGACTAGTGTAGCTGGGACAAGTTGGTTGGTGTGGTCACGTTGGGCCGAAGGGCTGGTTTCCACGCTGGATCACTCTATGAATCGATGACTAAAGCAATCTCACCAGTTAGAGTCCATCATCAAGGGCTACTTTGTGTCATGATGCACTCTGTCAAACTGGAATAAATGCACTAAATGACATTATGCAGATGTGTTGTGAACTCTCCAGTGAGCCTCCTGCATTATCTACACATTCAGCGTGATGAGGCGTTCAGCAGACTTGTTGTCAGCTCTGATTTAAATATTCAACACAAGCAGGGGTACAACAGCTGTGCCGGGTAAATAGTTTTTGCTGGATGCCACAGTGGATTAGGTCAGTTTGATTTACTTCATTTCTGGAGAAGCACATTACTGCGAAGGCTTTGTAAGGCAGAAGTGCATTTATATGTGTGCGTGTTATATCAAACCCGCCAGCTGTAAATATGGAGAAACTACAAGAATTGCCTCCGAGTCATAGTCACTGACAGATTCGATTGGTTTCAAGACAATATCCAAAACACACGACATTTTCAATAGCACATCAAAATAAATACTGCCAATTCATATCCCAGTAACAGGTTAATTAGTGTGGCGTATAGGGTCATGATGCATACAGCACAGAAACAGACCCTTCGGCCCAACCCATCCATGCTGACCCCGTCTAAGTTAGTCCCATTTGTCTGCATTTGGCCCATATCCCTCCAAAACCTTTCCTATCCATGTACCTGCCCAAGTGTCTTTGGAGTGCTGTATCGTATCTGCCTCAACTACCTACTTGGACAGCTCGTTCCATACACCCACCATCCTCTGTATAAAAAAGTTGCTCCTCATATAGAGGAGTATTACATTTTGTCCCTCTTACCTTAAACATATGTCCTCTAGATTTTGATTCCCGTACGCTGCGGAAGAGGCTTGGTGCTTTCACCCTATCTATTCCCCTCATGATTTTATAACAACCATTTCATAACATCAGGTCAGGTCAGGTCAGGGGGAGTTCTCCCCGCCGCTGGTACCATGTAATCCCGTGCTACCTGCTCCTTGGTCAGATAGTCGGCGACTAAACTGGTTTGCCAGGCGAGGAGGGGGCTGTGGACCCCCAGCAGGACCAAAAACAAGACCTGTCAAAGGGCAGATGAGCTTCTGGCGAGCCAACGGCCATCCACACTTCAGTAGAAGTTGCGATCACTGTCAGATGTACATGGCATTGTAAGGAATGATGATAAAGCACACACACACCAAAATCCTACACTTCCCGCGGTGGAAGTCCGCAGGAACTGGAGGACAGAGATGTGTGGTGCGTCCGTCACCGTTCCCATCGGAAACCAGCACCACTGCGTCGCTAAAGTTTTCAACGATGATGATAATAATAATAATAATAATTTCACTAGAAATGTTACAAACATCTTAACGCCAAAAAAATGATTGATATTAATTTTCTTCGACTTAACCAAAACGTTTCTGAACATCTGGAACGTAGATACAGCCAATCTCATGAGTTAGTCATTGAATCATACAATGTGGAAACACCCCTATCGGCCCAACTTGTCCATACATGTTCCAGCTACACTAGTCCCACCTGCCTGCGTTTGGCCCACATCCCTCTAAACGTATCCTGTCCATGTACTTGTCTAACTGTTTCTTAAACATTGGGATAGTCCCAGCCTCAACTACCTCCTCTGGCAGCTCGTTCCTTACACCCACCACCCTTTGTGTGAAAATTATTCACCGTGTCATGTTCAAAATATGGTCAACACTTCAGAACAGAACAGAGAAGACATTTCTTTACAGAGAGGGTGGGAATCTATCAAATTTACTCATCAAGAGGTCTCAGTCACTGTACATTCAAGCCAAAGAGCTGGAGCTTGTTCAATATTAAGAGAATCAAGAAATATGGGGATAACGTAGGAAATTGGGACTGAGATTTGCTATGATGTTTTGGAGTGGTGGCGCAGACATGATGGTCAAGTGCCCTCCAGCTTCCATTCCTCATATTTGTCATTGTCACCATATTTTGTGATTTTAGACTTTAGACTTTAGAGATACAGCATGGAAACAGGCCCTTCAGCCCACCGAGTCTGTGCCGACCATTGTACAGTAGTCATATTCTACACAATAGTGACAATTTACAATTTTTACTGAAGTCAATTAACCTACAAACCTTTATGTCCTTGGGATGTTGGAGGAAACAGGAGCTCCCAGAGAAACCCCACGCGGTCAGAGGGAGAACGTACAAACTCCGCACAGACAGCATCTGTAGTAATCAGGATGGAACCCGTGTCTCTGGTGCTGTGAGGCAGCAACTCGACCGCTGCATCACCGTGCCATCCTCAATATCTCCAATATCCAATATCTGATCTCCAACATCTACGAGCTAAATGTACAAATGTCAAACGAAACAAACAAAACCCAAAAGGACAGAATCCATTTCTGGAAAAAGAGGGCAATTTCCAGGCCAATGCATGGCGCTCTCTCCAACTCTGTAGTCACATCTCCCTGTAGATTATGTGTTGGAGTTTTTTAAATTGGCTATTTGCAATGTCAATTTCTGATTTGCTAGTAAAGATCCCATAATAAACTTATTATGAACAGCACTGTAAAAAGCACCCATGGAAAACACAAGGTTGATCAATGAGCAAGGTCTTGTGAAAACAATTCAACAAAGCAAATTAGAGAAAATGAGAAACTAAAAAAGAAGTTAAAGGCAAGGGGAAGAGCAAAACAAATCTGAAGGAGAATGTAGAATGTAGGGTTGTAGCGGTAGAGTTGCAGACACAGCGCCAGAGACTTGGGTTTGAACCTGACCATGGGTGCTGTCTGTACGTTCTCCCCATGCGTTTTCTCCGGGTGCTCCGGTTTCCTCCCACACTCCAAAGACATGCAGGTTTGTAGACTAATTGGCTTCGGAAAAAATTGTAAATTGTCCGTAGTATGTAGGACAGTGCTAGTGTACACGGACTTGGTGGGCCGAAGGGCCTGGTTCCACGCCATATCTCCAATCTAAAAAACTAAAAACACTAAAAGAAACAAGGAAATGCAGACGTGGTTTACAAAAAAAGTTACAAAGTACTGGAGTAACTGAGGTTGGGGAGAACCTGGATAAGGGGTGTGAAGAGGAATTTGTGATGAAAAGATGCATCAAGCTGTGATGGGCTGTGGTGGGTAAAGACCAAAGGACCTGGACAGCTCAGGATAGGAGGTTAGGAAACGCAAGAGGAAATGAAAAAAGAGCTTGCAGAAAAACAGAGGGAAAATGTTACAGACAAGTATGGAATTGGAAAAAAAGGAAGCCAACTGGAGTTATGCGTCTTAGAAACCCTTCATCAGTGGAGCCAGTCCTGGAGTATTTTTTAGGCTGAAGTAGATAGATACATGATACAGGTATGTATTGACAGCGCCCAAGTAGAGAGGGTTGAAAGCTTTAAGTTCCTAGGAGCAAATATCACCAACATCTTGCCCTGGTCTAGCCGTATGAAAGCAATGACCAATAAAACACACCAATGCCTCTACTTCATCATAAGACTTAGGAAGTTTGGCATGTCTCCTACAACTCTCACCAACTTCTACAGATGCGCTGTAGAAAGCATTTTATCAGGATGCATCACAGCTTGGTTTGGGTACAGCTCCTTCCAAGACCGCAAGAAATTGCAGAGAATTGTGGAAGCAGCCCAGATCATCACACAAACCAACCTCCCTTCCATTGATTCCATTTATACCTCACGCTGCCTTGGCAAGGCCAGCAGCGTAATCAAGGACCAGTTGCACCCTGGCCACTCCATCTTCTCCACTCTCCCATCAGGCAAGAGATATAAAGTGTGAAAACGCACACCACCAGATTCATAGAAACATAGAAACATAGAAACTAGGTGCAGGAGGAGGCCATTCAGCCCTTCGAGCCAGCACCGCTATTCATTGTGATCATGGCTGATCATCCTCTATCAATAACCCATCCCTGCCTTCTCCCCATATCCCTTGACTCCACTAGCCCCTAGAGCTCTATCTAACTCTCTCTTAAATCCATCCAGTGACTTGGCCTCCACTGCCCTCTGTGGCAGGGAATTTCATAAATTCACAACTCTCTGGGTGAAAAAGTTTTTTCTCACCTCAGTCTTAAATGACCTCCCCTTTATTCTAAGACTGTGGCCCCTGGTTCTGGACTCACCCAACATTGGGATCATTTTTCCTGCATCTAGTTTGTCCAGTCCTTTTATAATTTTATACGTTTCTATAAGATTCCCCCTCATCCTTCCAGTGAAGACAAGCCTAGTCTTTTCAATCTTTCCTCATATGACAGTCCCGCCATCCCAGGGATCAATCTCGTGAACCTATTTGTCTGCACTGCTTCAATCACAAGGATGTCCTTCCTCAAATTAGGAGAGCAAAACTGTACACAATATTCCACATGTGGTCTCACCAGAGCCCCATATAACTGCAGAAGAACCTCTTTACTCCTATACTGAAATCCTCTTGTTATGTAGGCCAACATTCCATTAGCTTTCTTCACTGCCTGCTGTACCTGTAAGCCAACTTTCAGTGACCGGTGTACAAGGATGCCCAGGTCTCGCTGCACCTCCCCCTTACCTAACCTAACCCCATTGAGATAATAATCTGCCCCCTTGTTTTTGCCGCCAAAGTGGATAACCTCACATTTATCTATATTATACTGCATCTGCCACGCATCTGCCCACTCACTCAACCTGTCCAGGTCACCCTGCAACCTCCTAACATCCTCTTCACAGCTCACACTGCCACCCAGCTTTGTGTCATCCGCAAACTTGCTAGTGTTGATCCTAATTCGCTCTTCCAAATGATTAATATATATGGTAAACAGCGAGCCTTGCGGCACTCCACTCGCCACTGCCTGCCATTCTGAAAAGGACCCGTTCACTCCTACTCTTTGCTTCCGGTCTGCCAACCAATTTTCTATCCATGTCAACACCCTACCCCCAATACCATGTGCTCTAATTTTAGTCACCAGTCTCCCGTGTGGGACCTTATCAAAGGCTTTCTGAAAGTCTAGATACACTACATCCACTGGCACCCCTTCATCCATTTTACTTGTCACATCCTCAAAAAATTCCAGAAGATTAGTCAAGCATGATTTCCCTTTCATAAATCCATGTTGACTTGGACTAATCCTTTTACTGCTATCCAAATGCCCCATTATTACCTCTTTAATAATTGACTCCAGCATCTTTCCCATCACCGGTCAGGCTAACTGGTCTGTAATTCCCTGTTTTCTCTCTCGCTCCTTTCTTGAAAAGTGGGATAACATTAGCTATCCTCCAATCCACAGGAATTGATCCTGAATCTACTGAACATTGGAAAATGATCACCAATGCGTCCACTATTTCTAGAGCCACCTCCCTGAGGACCCTGGGATGCGGACCATCAGGTCCAGGGGATTTATGATCCTTCAGTCCCATTAGCCTACCAAATACTATTTCTCGCCTAATGAAAATTTATTTCAGTTCCTCTACCCCCTTAGATCCTCTGTCCTCCAGTACATCTGGGAGATTGTTTGTGTCATCCTTAGTGAAGACAGATCTGAAGTACCTATTCAACTTTTCTGCCATTTCCTTGTTGCCCATAATAATTTCACCCGTGTCTGCCTTCAAGGGACCCACATTTGACTTTGCTACTCTTTTCCCCTTAACATATCTAAAGAAGCTTTTACTGTCCTTCTTTATATTCCTGGCCAGCTTCCCTTCGTACTACATCTTTTCAGCCCGTATTGCCCGTTTTGTTTCCTTCTGTTGTCCTATGAAAGTTTCCCAATCCTCTGGCTTCCGGCTACTCTTTGCTGTGTTATGCATCTTTTCTTTTAGTTTTATTCTATCACTAACTTCTCTTGTCAGCCACGGTTGTCTCCTACTCCCCTTAGAATCTTTCTTCCTTTATGGAATGAAATGATCCTGCGTCTTCCGGATTATGCCCAGAAATTCCTGTCATTCCTGTTCCACCGTCATTCCTGCTAGGATCCCTTTCCAGTCTTCCTTGGCCAGCTCCCCTCTCATGCCTTCATAGTCCCCTTTGTTCAACAGCATCACTGCCACTTCCGATTTAACATTCTCCTTCTCAAATTGCAGATTAAAACTAATCATATTATGATCACTACCTCCAAGCGGTTCCTTTACCTCGAGTTCTCTTATCATATCTGGTTCATTGGACAACACTAAATCCAGAATTGCCTTTTCTCTGGTCGGCTCCATTACAAGCTGCTCTAAGAATCCATCTCGGAGGCATTCTACAAACTCTCTTTCTTGTTGTCCTGAACCTACCTGATTTTCCCAGTCTACCTGCATATTGAAATCCCCCATCACCACAGTGGCATCACCTTTGTTACATGCCAATTTTAACTCCTGCTGCAACTTACACCCTACATCCGGGCTACTATTTGGGGGTCTGTAGATAGCTCCAATTAGTGTCTTCTTGCCTTAACAATTCCTCAACTCAATCCACAGTGACTCTACCTCGTCAGTCCCTATGACTTCCCTCGCAAGGGACTGAATTCCATCCCTCACCAGCAGAGCTACCCCCCCTCCTCTGCCCACCTGCCTGTCCTTTCTATAACCCGGAATATTAAGTTCCCAGACCCGATCCTCCTGCAGTCACGTCTCAGTAATCCCCACAATGTCATATCTACCAACCTCTAACTGAGCCTCAAGCTCATCTACTTTACTTCTTATACTTCGCGCATTCATATATAATACTTTTAATTCCTTATGAATCTCACCTTTCACATCGATCCCTAATACACTTGGCCATACTCTCCTATCCCTTTGTGAGCTTCCTTACCCGTTAATTCTGGGGTCATTAACCATCCCTTTACTCTCTTTCCCTTTAACTCCATCCTCGACTATCCCATTTGACACCCCACCCCCCTTATTCAGTTTAAAACGACCCGTGTAGCAGTGGCAAACCTGCCTGCCAGAATGCTGGTCCCCCACCTGTTAAGATGCAATCCGTCCCTTTTGTACAGTTTCCCCTTACTCCAAAACAGATCCCAGTGATCTAAGAATCTAAATCCCTGCCCCCTGCACCAGTTCCTCAGCCACACATTCAGGTCCCGTATCACCCTGTTCCTGCTCTCGCCAGCACGAGGAACTGGAAGCAAACCGGAGATAACAACCCTGGAGGTCCTGCTTTTCAGCATTTTTCTGAGCTCTCTAAAGACACGCTGCAGAATATTCATCCCCTTCTTTCCGACATCGTTTGTCAGGATCACTTTCTTCCCAGCTGTTATCAGGCAACTGAACCATCCTACCACAACTAGAGAGCAGTGTTGAACAACTTTCGACCTCATTGGGGACCCTTGAACTATCTATAATTGGACTTTACTGGACTTTATCGCACTAAATGTTATTCCCATTATCCTGTATCTATACACAGTGGATGGCTTGATTGTAATCATGTATAGTCTTTCCACTGACTGGATGGCATGCAACAAAAGCTTTTCACTAAAAAAAACAAAAACTAAAAAACTGGTTGCAAGCACAATTGAATGTGTAGTTGAGGTTACAATCAGATCACCACAGCCTTATTAAGTGGTGGAGCAGGTGCAAAGGGCTTAAATTAAATTAAGTTTCTCATCTGAATTCACATGTTTATGTGAAACAAGTTGTAATAAAGTAACTTTTTAGAGTCTAATTTGGGCAGCACAGTGGTTCAGCGGTTAGAGCCACTGCCTCACAGTGCCAGAGACCTTGGGTGCTGTCTGTGGGGAGTTTGCACATTCTCCCTGTGACCACGTGGGTTTCCTACGGGTGCTCCGGTTTCCTGCCACATCCCAAAGACGTGGATTCGAAGGTTAATTGCCCCAAGTGTGCAGGAAGTGGATGAGAAAGTGCGATGACATGGAACTAATGTGCATGGTCGGCGTGGACTAGGTGGGACAAATGGCCTGTTTCCATCATGTACCTCTAAACCAAACTAATAGGAAAAAGAGAGAAACGCTGTCAATGCTGTTGACTGGATGTAGCAGAACCTGCGGCTCAGAAACACAAAGACAGATATCCTAAAATAATGTCTGCTATGAAATACAAATATTGCTTCTGGCAGAAAAACGTGCTATTTATATAATTTCAGGTAAGTAAGTGAAGGTTGTCGGATTAACCAGTTCATTCAAATAACTGAAGATAAACACAAAAGCTGGAGTAACTCAGTGGGTCAGGCAGCATCTCTGGAGAAAAGTAATAGGTGACATTTTGGGTCGAGACCCTTCTTATTTCTTTAATCCTTCTATGCAGTGATGCTGCCTGTCCCGCTGAGTTGCTCCAGCTTTTTGTGTCTATCTTCGGTTTAAACCAGCATCTGCAGTTCCTTCCTACACATTCAAATAATCAATGGTTTAAAATCAGCGCTGTCCGAAGATTTTTACCGCCAGAAACAAAAGTTGATACAGTAACTCAGTAACATGGGTCAGAATTCCACTGGTACCCTGCTGGTGATGATGTGGGACATTTAACATTCAAAACAAAATCCATGATAATCCTTGTCAATGTAAATATAATTTGCAATGTGAACGACTTTCAAATATTGGAAAAATGCATCCTGTCTGCTTATCCATTGACTATAAACAGGACCATCATAAATCTAGATATCGTTGACATTTATAGTGCAGATCAACACAATACATTTCAGGACAACCTAGACTTGCTAAAAGATCCATAAAGACCTTGTATAAGATGTGCGGTCACCAATGGAAAATCTCTCTCATATTCTGGCAAAGATTTATAAGACAGCTGGTTAATGAGTGCTGGATGTGGGGCTGACCTTGGTTTTCTCATTATCTTTTAATTCCTTCGCTATATATACCCAGGTTACAGCCAGACACCCAGACAACATTCACATATCCTTTAGAGTTTTTATGGCAATATGAAATGGGACAAACAAATGAAACTATTGCAATGCACAGTGGCGCAGTGGGTAGAGCTGCTGTCTCACAGCACCAGAGACCCTGGGTTCAATCCTGACCACGGGTGCCGTCTATGTGGAGTTTGCATGTTCATAAGTTTATAAGTGATAGGAGCAGAATTAGGCCATTTGGCCCATCGTCATTCAATCATGGCTGATCTATCTTCCCTTCTCAAACCCATTCTCCTGCCTTCTCCCCATAACCCCTGACACCCATACCAATCAAGAATCTATCTATCTCTGCATTAAAAATATCAATTGATGGCCTCCACAGCCTTCTGTGGCAGGCAGCAGGCACGTTCTACCGGTGACTGCATGAGTTTCCTCCGGGTGCTCTGATTTCCTCCCACATCCCCAAAACATGCGGGTTTGTAGGTTAATTGGCCCTAGTGTGTAGGTGGTGGGATAATGTGAACGGGTGATCAATGGTCAGCGTGGATCCTGGGGGCCGAAGGGCCTGTTTCCATGCTGTATCTCTGAAACTAATACTAATAGAAAATGTCAAAGGAAGTGAATATTGTAAAAAAAATACACAAATGATTATAGTCATTGAACTAAAGTGGATGTGCCAATTCCAACCATTAGAAACTTCTTTGATGATGGAAGCAGATTGTAGGGCAATTAGCCTACAAACCTGCACGTCTTTGGAGTGTGGGAGAAAACAGGAACACCCGGAGAAAACCCACTCATTCATGGGGACAACGTCCAAACCCCGTGCAGATTGCCCCGTAGACAGGAACTGTAAGGCAGTAACTCTTTGGCACTGTATGGCAGCAACTCTACCATTACTCCACTGTGCCGGCCTGAATGATGAATGTCACAATTGGACAATACAGCTCACCCCCTCGATGACACACTGGTCAACCTAAGGAGCACCTGCAGCAACAGACTGGTTCCACCAAGATGCAGCACAGAACACCACAGGAGATCCTTCTTCCCTGTGGCTATCAAACTACACAACTCCTCCCCCTTTTGTCGTGGGGTAGCTCCTCCCCAATCCTTTCCACTTGTCACTTTAATTTCATATTTGATGTTTCTTGTGTTTTATGACTGTTGGCAGATCAATTTCTCTCCTGGGATAAATAAAGTTCTATCGTATCGTATTGTATCGAATTGAAGTAACCACTCTTACTTCAGAGCAACAAGCATCCACACGGGCCTATATGCTGCAACGATAATTGAATAGTGGTCAGAAGCAAGAATTCTGTGTGAATTCACTTCTCGCCAGCCTGGGGTCCTCCAGCTAATTGTACCATAGAGCTGGTACCATAGACCTAAAAATAGACCAGAGGATGAAACCTTTTCTGCCCAATCTTGGAGTAACACTGGCTGGTGTGCTCAGATCATTCATACATACTTAAATTATTATTTTTATGAGGTGTCGCATCGAGAAGACTGTCGAGAGATGTAAAAGCCACGTAAAAATGAAGTTGCCTTGAATATTCATTAATACCTCTCAATTTTTTTTGCATAATCTTGAATTCACTCAAAAATCTTGTGTGATATTTGTTCCCCAGGGGCAGCGATTATTAATTGACAGCTGCATCAGTGCTGAAGATGTGATTAGAAGCCTTGCTAATACTTAGTCTTTTTGATGGACGGGCTGCTGACCAGAATTAGCCAATTATCAAGTTATTTTGAGCTACCTGCACTTAGTCATTTCAGCCGACAGAAGAGCTCTGAAAAACAAGATATCACGGGCATGTATTATACGAAGTGAACATCAGCTTTCAGACTTCCAATGTGGAGAAATATGGGTGTACAAAGAGTGGGTAGCTGCATTAATGACAACATATGCACTTTTCATCAAATGCTGTTAGTTCATTTATTTTTCAATATTTAAATAAATCTTCTATTGCACAGGTTTTCAGTCAGATAGGGTATACAGTGTATGGTCAATACCCTGGACAGGCATGAAAAGATTCACAGATTGATACCTCTTTCTCGAATCTGTGGGCTGTGGTGCATGGCCGTCCTTTGTTGGTGGAACGATTTGTCTGGTTAATTGCGATAACGAATGATATTCCCACATGCTAAATAGTTGCGCGGGTCGGCACAGTGGTGCAGCGATAGAGTTGCTGCCTTACAGTGCTGGAGACCCGGGTTCGTTCCTGACTACGGGTGCTGTCTGTATGGGGTTTGTACCTTCTCCCTGTGACTACGTGGATTTTCTCCGAGATCTTCCGTTTCTTCCGTTTGTAGGTTATTTGGCTTGGCATAAATGTAAAATTGTCCCTAGTGCGTGTAGGATTGTGTTAGTGTGCGGGGATCGCTGGTCGGTGCGGATTCGGTGGGCCGAAGGGCCTGTTTCCGCGCTGTATCTGTAAACTGATTATCAAAGACAAGAAAAATTGCATGATACATGCTTTTCCTCTCAGATTATTCTTGGACAAATCAACATGGTTAATTCAACTAATAGCAATGATACAAAGCAATCTGTAAATTCTGTCGACATTTTGAAATGCCACAGCTACATACTTCTGTATATGCATTCTTGATAACATTCTGGAGATTTTGTTTAAAATTCTTTAAGAAATGTAAAAGATAAATAATTTTACTAAATAAAACATAAAGTGCTGGAGTAACAGCAGGACTGGCAGGATCTCTGGGGACATAGATTTATGTCTCTGGAGGACATAATCATATTCTTCAGGGAATTTTTGATTTGACTTCCCTATTTGTATTTTAGTTTTAGAAACATAGAAACATAGAAATAGGTGCAGGAGTAGGCCATTCGGCCCTTTGAGCCTGCACCGCCATTCGATATGATCATGGCTGATCATCCAACTCAGTATCCTGTACCTGCTTTCTCTCCATACCCCCTGATCCCTTTAGCCACAAGGGCCACATCTTTTTTTTATTTTTTTAAAAAAATATTTTAATTTTATTAGAAGTAAGTACAATTGTATACAATCATATTTTCATAATACCTTTTATGTACAGCTTCTTATTTTAAAAAAAATTTGAAATAAAGAAGAAAAAGAAAAAAGTTAGATAATGAAAAATAGAAAAATGTGAGATATATAGTGTGTGAAAAAGAAAAATAAAGAATGAAAAAAGAAAGTTGAGACATAGAAAATAGAAGAAAGAGAATAAAAGAAGAGAAGAGAAGAAAAGAAAATAGAAGGAGATCATTTATAATCTTGACCATCCGCAGTCACGGATTAGCTTTTACACCTGTTTTGCACCATATGTTTCCAAAAAGACGACAAATGGAGACCAACTCGTTATGAATTGGTCAAATGTATCTATTAGGAGGAATCGCATTTCCTCAAGATGTGCGGTATCCAACATACTTGCAATCCACATTTTGAGCGTTGATATTGGTGTATTTTTCCAAAATTTCAATATTAATTTTTTTGCTATTATTAAACCATAATTAAAAATTGACTTTTGAGATGAGCTCAATTTGTTCCCGTCTTCCATTACCCCAAATATAATCAATTCATTATTGGGTTCCATTTTTGTCTTAAATAGTTTTGTAAATATTTTGAAAATATCACTCCAAAATCCATGAAGTTTTATACAAGTAACAAAAGAGTGTGTTATAGTTGCGTCTTGGGTTAAACATTTATCGCAAATGGGCGATATATTTGGATAAAATTTATTTAATCGTGTTTTTGAGTAATATAATCTATGTAAAATTTTAAATTGGATTAGGTTATGTCTTGCGTTAATCGAACACTTGTGAATGTATGTCAAATACTTTTCCCATGTAGCCTTCGTAATTTTTATCAATAATTCCCGTTCCCACTCTTCTCTAATTACCTCGGTCACAGGTAAATCTATATTTAAGATGGCAGAGAATTCCAGAGATTCACCACTCTCTGTGTGAAAAATGTTTCCACATCTCGGTCCTAAAAGATTTCCCCCTTATCCTTAAACTGTGACCCCTTGTTCTGGACTTCCCCAACATCGGGAACAATCTTCCTGCATCGAGCCTGTCCAACCCCTTAAGAATTTTGTACGTTTCTATAAGATCCCCCCTCAATCTTCTAAATTCTAGCGAGTACAAACCGAGTCTATCCAGTCTTTCTTCATATGAAAGTCCTGACATCCCAGGAATCAGTCTGGTGAACCTTCTCTGTACTCCCTCTATGGCAAGAATGTCTTTCCTCAGATTAGGAGAGCAAAACTGTATGCAATACTTCAGGTGTGGTCTCACCAAGACCCTGTACAACTGCAGTAGAACCTCCCTGCTCCTATACTCAAATCCTTTTGCTATGAATGCTAACATACCATTCGCCTTCTTCACTGCCTGCTGCACCTGCATGCCTACTTTTAATGACTGGTGTACCATGACACCCAGGTCTCGTTGCATCTCCCCTTTTCCTAATCGGCCACCATTCAGATAATATTCTCTTGTATTACAATGATATCTAATATATTCATTATTTTAGAGAAGTCTAGTTTAGTTCAGAGATACAGCATAGAAACAGGCCCTTCCGCCCACCGAATCTGCACCGACCAGTGATCCCCACACATCAAGACTATCCTACACCCATTAGGGACAATTTACAATTATACCAATCCAATTAGCCTACAAACCTGTACGTTTTGGGAGTGTGGGTTGAAAACGGAGCACCCGGAGAAAACCCATGCATTCATGGGGAAAACGTACAAACTCCAAACAGACAGCACCTGTAGTGAGGATCGAACCCGGGTCTCTGGCGCTGTAAGGCAACAACTGCGCCACCGTGCCACCCTGAATGATGAACGTCACAATTTAATTATTATGAATGTCACAATTCTAAATCCTCAATGTACATCAGTATTCAACTTGCGCAAAGCTAAAAATAAACGTCCTAAAATCTAATTGCCGTTTAGGTCTTAGAGGGGTTGAGAAAAATCATGCATTTAGTATGGAGAAAATAACCCAATGATACATTTCATCCGATTTATTGATTATTCAATCAAAATACATTTGTCAACCCTACTGAATCTGCAGGTATGGCAGCTGCATTTTCTAATAGAAAATGTCTATTTTTGATCACATAATTTAATGATTCAATTTCTATTCATCATGTGTCTTATTCATCTTTTAAATAATTTCAATGAGGCAGTGTTTCAAAAAGCCTGCAGAAAATTATCACTCTGGCACTCCAAGGCCTGCTGGGTCTCTTTGTAGCTAACCATTGTAGCTCCCCTTCCCATTCCCCCACTGACCTTTCGGTCCTGGCCCTCCTCCATTGCCAGAGTGATGCCAAGCGCAAACTGAAGGAACAGCACCTCATATTCCATTTGGGAAGCCTTCAACCCAATGGTATGCACACGAATTCTCCAATTTCAAGTAATATCCTACCCCCAATCCCCATCTATTTACCTTGACACCACCCTGTCCCTCATGTGCACATACATCTCTCACCAGAGAAAATAAACTAACCCCAACTCAAACAAAACTCACCCTGTTCCTTTCCTCCCCCACATACGCTCATCCCCCCACCTGCCCCATCCCTAATTTTCAATGGATGCCCACTGCTGTTGTAAATGGATCCCTCACAAGGAGCAGGAATAGAGTTCAGCTGGTCCTTACCCTTCACCTCCTGGCCTCCACGTCCAATACATCGTTCTCCAGTATTTCAGCCTCTTTCAATGTGATCCCACCACTAGTCACATCTTCCCAATGCACCCCATTCCACTTTCCTTAGAGACCGATCGCCCCCGCAACTCTTTAGTTCACATACCTTCCCATCCAAGCTACTTTTCCCAGGAACTGCAGCAGATGTAACACCTGTCCCTACACCTTCTCCCTCACCTCCATCAGGGACCACAGGAGTCCTTCCAGGTGAGACAGAGGTTCACATGCACCTCCTTGAACTTCGTCAAGAGCATTTGGTGTTCCCAATGTGGCCTCAGCTGTTTCACCAAATATTTACGCTCATTCCTCCAAGGCCTTCTGGATTTCCCGTTTGCCTACCATTTTAACTCCCCTCCCCATTCCCCTTCCAACTATTCTGCCCTGGGCCTCCTCCATTGCCAGAGTCAGGTCACACACAAACAATAGGAACAGCACCTCATATTCCACTTGGGCAGCTTGCAACCCAACAGTATGAACATTGAATTCTCAAATTTTAGGCAACAAACCAGCAAACAACTCTGCACCTCCTGTCCTTCCTTCAACCCCTCCCAGTTTTCTCCAATCTCTACTCTGTGCCTCACCTGGATACAGGTCAATTTCTCACAAAATCCCCCCCTTCCCCCCCACCCCATCCTGACCCCTTCCACCTGAATCCATTCCTCAGGCTTCACATTTCACACATCTTTTTGCCAAATCTTACAGCCATTTTCTTTCCAACTCTGGCCTTTGTCCAACCGTCTATGAATAAAACTCCCTCACCTGCATCCAGTTATCACTTGCCAGGCTTTGCCCTGCCCTCCTCTCTTCCAGCTGTCTCTCCCGAACTACAATCAGTCTAAGGAAGGGTCTCGACCCAAAATGCCAGCTATTCATGTCATCCAGAGATGCTGCCTGATCCACTGACTCCAGCACTTTGTGCAACTTCAGGAATATTGGAGTGATTCCAACATCTTCAATGTTAGCATAACATTGATCAAAACTTTCTGAAAGTTGGTTTGTCATCGTAAAATTTTGCCAGCATGTATCAATGACTTTAGAGGCTTCAATCTGTGATTTTTTGGTGGAAAGTGTATAATTTAATATTTTCAGATGTACAGTATATTCTTCTGCAGTTGTATAGGGCTCTGGTGAATATTGTATCCAGTTTTGGTCTCCTAATTTGAGGTGGGACATCCTTGTAATTGAGGCAGTGCAGCGTAGGTTCACGAGATTGATCCCTGGGATGGCGGGACTGTCATATGAGGAAAGATTGAAAAGACTAGGCTTGTATTCACTGGAGTTTAGAAGGATGAGGGGGAATCTTATAGAAACATATACAATTATAAAAGGACTGGGCAAGCTAGATGCAGGAAAAATGTTCCCAATGTTGGGCGAGTCCAGAACCAGGGGCCACAGTCTTAGAATAAAGGGGAGGTCATTTAAGACTGAGGTGAGAAAAAACGTTTTCACCCAGAGAGTTGTGGATTTGTGGAATTCCCTGCCACAGAGGGCAGTGGAGGCCAAGTCACTGGATGGATTTGAGAGAGTTAGATAGAGTCTAAGGGCTAGTGGAATCAAGGGATATGGGGAGAAGGCAGGCACAGGTTATTGATTGGGGACGATCAGCCATGATCACAATGAATGGCGGTGCTGGCTCGATGGGCCGAATGGCCTCCACCTGCACCTATTTTCTATGTTTCTATGTTTCTATGCTTCTATATTCCAGTTACTAAGTAATATTAATCTGTTAACTAATTTAAACCCATGTATGTTCAATAAACAAATGCTGTAGATTTCTCTTTTATTTCTTTTTAGGATTTATCTGATTCTTTCAATTTGTTTTCTGATTGAGTTCCACAACATTGAATCTTTCCCAAATGGTTGTGCTCAGACCATTTCTAATCTTCCATAAAAGTGCACCAAATCATCCATGTTTAAGTGTGCAGGAAAGAACTGCAGATGCTGGTTTAAATCAAAGGTAGACAAAAAAATGCTGGAGTAACTCAGTGGGACAGGCAGTCTGAAGAAGGTTCTTGACCTGAAACGTCACCCATTCCATGCCTGTCCCACTGAGTTACTCCAGGATTTTGTGTCTACCATCCATGTTTAAATCTCCAAGGATTTAATTCCATAATCACTATGTATTTATGATAATAAGAAGTGATTTCTGCTCAATTGCAGAAATGCAACTTTGCATGGTGTTAGCCTGCACTATCCAGTACTGCTATAGTAATATGCAAATCAAAACATGAACAGAATAATGACAATACCATGAACATCTGTGAAAGAGAAACAAATTTCATACCACCACCATGGTAATTTTTAAAGATAAACTAGACCAAGTGGTATCCGTCGGGTCCCTGTCACACGGGAGGCCTGGTCCCCCAACGCAATATTCCACCACTCACCCATAGCCCCCACAGGAGGCCTGGTCCCCCAATGCAACCCATTCCCCAACGCAATATTCCATCCTTTCCCCCAACTGCACAGGGGCGGCTCATTTCCCCTTATTCACCCTCCCTCAGTAAACTTTCAAAAAAATACTTGCTGCCAGGAATATTAAAAAATGCACCCTCCCTCATTAAACTTTAAAAAAACTCCTTGCTGCCAGGAATATAACAAAAAGGGATTGGAACATTGTAGCTTGCAATTGCACTTGCTGGTGCTGGCAGGACTCAGTGTGTTGGGATATCAAAATTGTAGCGAGCAGGGCTACAATCCCATTGTGATGTTATAGCTGTAAGTGCCAGGGAAGAATTTTTTTCTCAAATTGGGGTTTTGTTAATTTAAAAATGTGAATAACTTGCAAAATATAGCATCAATCTCATTAAGAAAGCCAACATGCCATCAGCTTTCTGCACTGCATGCTGTACCTACATGTTTACTTTCCGTGACTGGTGTACAAGGACACCCAGGTATCGTTGCACTTCCCTTTTTCCAAACCTGACAACATTGAGATAATATTCTGCCTCCTTGTTCTTGCCGCCAAAGTGGATAACCTCACATTCAACTACATTATACTGCATATGCCATGCATCTGCCCACTCACTCAACCTAAATCATTAATATATATTGTAAATAGTTACAGCCCCAGCACCGAGCCTTGCGGCACTCCACTCGCCACTGCCTGCCATTCTGACAGGGACCTGTTTATTCCTACTCTTTGTTTCCTGTCTGCCAACCAATTCTCTATCCATGTCAATTCCCTTAGCCCGATACCATGTGCTCTAATTTTGCCCACTAATCTCCTGTGTAGGACCTTATCAAAGGCTTTCTGAAAGTCTAGATACACTACATCCATTAGGCTCTCCTTCATTCATTTTACTAGTCACATCCTCAAAGAATTCCAGAAGATTAGTCAAGCAGGATTTCTCCTTCATAAATCCATGCTGACTTGGACCAATCCTTTTACTGCAATCCAAATGCCCCATAATTACCTCTTTAATAATTGACTCCAGCATCTTTCCCACCACCGAAGTCAGGCTAACTGGTCTGTAATTCCCCATTTTCTCTCTCGCTCCTTTCTTGAAAAGTGGGATAACATTAGTTATCCTCCAATCCACAGGAACTGATCCTGAATCTATAGAACATTGGAAAATGATCACCAATGTGTCCACGATTTCTAGAGCCACCTCCTTGAGTACCCTGGGATGCAGACCATCAGGCCCTGGGGATTTATCAGCCTTCAGTCCCATCTGTCTACACAATACTATTTCTTGCCTATTGCAAATTTCTTTCAGTTCCTCTGTCTCCCTAGATCCTCTGTCCTCTAGTACATCTGGGAGATTGTTTGTGTCTTCCTTAGTGAAGACAGAACCAAAGTACCTGTTCAACTCTTCTTCCATTTCCTTGTTCCCCATAATAATTTCACCTGTTTCTGCCTTCAAGGGACCCAGATTTGTCTTTACTATTCTTTTTCTCTTAGCATATCTAAAGAAGCTTTTAGTATCCTTCTTTATATACTTGGCCAGCTTACCCTCGTACTTCATCTCTTCACCTGGTATTGCCATTTATGTTACCTTCTGTTGTGCTTTGAAAGTTCCCAATCCTCTAGCTTCCCCCTACTCTTTGCTATGTTATACACCTTTTCTTTTAGTTTTATTCCATTCCTAACTTCCCTTGTCAGCCATGGTTGCCTCTTCCTCCCCTTGAAATCTTTTTTCCTCTTTGGAATGAAATGATCCTGCATCATCTGGATTATGCCCAGCAATTCCTGCCATTGCTGTTCCACATTCTTTCCTGCTGGGATCCTTTTCCAGTCGACCTTGGCCAGCTCCTCTCTCATGCCTTCATAGTCCCCTTTGTTCAACTGCATCACTGCCACTTCTGATTTAACCTTCTCCCTCTCAAATTGCAGATTAATTCTGATCATTTTATGGCCACTACCTCCAAGTGGTTCCTTTACCTTGAGTTCTCTTATAATATCTGGTTCATTGGACAACACTAAATCCAGAATTGCCTTCTGGTAGGCTCCAGTACAAGCTGCTCTAAGAATCCATCTCATAGGCACTCTACAAACTCCCTTTCTTGGGATCCAGTACCAACCTGATTTTCCCAGTCTACCTGCATATTGAAATCTCCCATAACCACAGTGGCATTACCTTTGTTACATGCCAATTTTAACTCCTGCTGCAACTTGTACCCTATATCCAGACTAATGTTTGGGGGTCTGTGATTAACTTCCATTAGTGTCTTCTTACCTTTACAATTCCTCAATTCTATCCACAGTGACTCTACATCGTCAGTCCCTATGTCTTCCCTCGCAAGGGACTGAATTTCATCCCTCACCAACAGAGCTACCCCACCTCCTCTGCCCACCTCCCTGTCCTTTCTATAGGATGTATAACCCTGAATATTAAGTTCCCAGGCCCGATCCTCCTGCAGCCACGTCTCAGTAATCCCCACAATGTCATATCTACCAACCTCTAACTGAGCCTCAAGCTCATCCACTTTACTTCTTTCATGCATTCATATATAATAAATGTAATCCATTACTCATCTCATCTTTCACATCGATTCCTATATCACTTGGACATACTCTCCTATCCCTTTGTGAGCTTTCTGCCTCATTAATTCTGGTGTCTTTCTTAACTTTCCCTGTAACTCGATCCTTGTATTTCCAATTTCCAATTTGTCTCCCTCCACCCCCCCCACTATTTAGTTTAAACGCACCCGTGTAGCAGTGGCAAACCTGCCTGCCAGAATGCTGCCTGCTGCCCGCCTGTTAAGGTGCAACCCGTTCCTTTTGTACAATTCACCCTTACCCCAAAACAGATCCCAGTGGGCTAAAGATCTAAATCCCTGCCCTAAATCCCTACCAGCTCCTCAGCCACACACACATTCAGATCCCGTATCTCCCTGTTCCTGCCCTCACCAGCACAAGGAACTGGAAGCAAACCGGAGAAAAACCACCCTGGAGGTCCTGCTTTTCAGCCTTCTTCCGAGCTCTGTGAAATCATGCTGCACAATCTCTTTCTTCTTCTTCCCGATGTCATTTGTGCCGACATGCACTACCACTTCCGGCTTCAAATGCCACACTTTTCACTCAAGCACAGCATCTTCAGAATGGAATCAAGAACAGACTCCTCCTCTTCCTGGAAACAAGATTTTTTCAATGATAGTATGGATTTTACCAAAATATAGTTTTATTAGTTCATGATATTCTTCTGATATTCAATCACATTCATCTAAAAAAAAAAGTGCTATATTCTTTGTTTAAAAAAAAGAATGGCCAAAATAGAAAAAAAAAGTGCAAAGAGTAAGAAAAGTTCCTTTATGGTTCCTCAGCAAATGTTAAAGATATCTGCAAGAATATTGAAAGGCTTGGATAGAGTGGATGTGGAGAGGATGTTTCCACGAGTGGGAGAATCTAGGACCAGAGGTCATAGCCTCAGAATTGAAGGACGTTCTTTTAGGAAGGAGATGTGGAGAAATTTCTTTAGTCAGAGGGTGGTGAATCTGTGGAATTCTTTGCCACAGAAGGCTGTGGAGGCCAAGTCAATGGATATTTTTAAGGCAATAGATTCTTGATTTGTACAGACGTTAGGGGTTATGGGGAAAAGTCTGGAACATGGGGTTAGGTGGGAGAGATATTTCAGCCATGATTGAATGGCGGAGTAGACTTGATCGGCTGAATGGCCAGATTCTGCTCCTATCACTTATGACCTTATGATAATACATTTATATTCTCTCTCCCAAAAGATAGGTGATGCTTGAATATTATCCTTCCACAAAGGTTCTACATTAAAAGAAAACTTATTTTAGAACTTATCAGAATTGAAAATATTGCTCCTTTTGTTTTCGTTTTATTTTCTCTTTTAATGTCCCCTGACATTTACGAGGCAGAATCACATTAGGATACAAAGGGCTGGAGTAACTCAGCGGGTCACGCAGCATCTCTGAAGAACATGGGTAGATGATGTTTCAAGATGGGACCCTTCTTCAGACTGAAGCTGCACGTATCTCTGTTCTCCACAGATGCTGCCTGACCCGCTGAGTTACTCCAGCACTCTGTGAAACGTCACCTATCCATGTTCTCCACAGATGCTGCCTGACCCGCTGAATTACTGCAGCACTGTGTGTCCTTTTGTGAAAACCAGCATCTTTGTTTCTACATAAATCATGTTGCCTGCCAGAAATTCATTTGTCCAGTAAATACCCAAAATCGGTGAGACCAAGCGTAGGCTTGGCGATCGTTTCGCCGAACACCTCCGCTCGCTCCGCTTTAACCAACCTGATCTCCCGGTGGCTCAGCACTTCAACTCCCCCTCCCATTCCGAATCCGACCTCTCAGTCCTGGGCCTCCTCCATGGCCAGAGTGAGCACCACCGGAAATTGGAGGAGCAGCACCTCATATTCCGCTTGGGCAGTCTGCACCCTAGTGGCATAAACATTGAATTCTCCAATTTCCGGTAGTCCTTGCTGTCTCCTCCCCTTCTCAGCTCTCCCTCAACCCCGGGGCTCCTCCTCTTCCTTTTTCCTTTGTTCTCCCCGCCCCCCCCCACCCTCCATCAGTCTGAAGAAGGGTTTCAGCCCGAAACGTTGCCTATTTCCTTCGCTCCATAGATGTTGCTGCACCCGCTGAGTTTCTCCAACATTTTTGTTTGCCTGCCAGAAAACAAGCTTAGTGCAGAAAGAGTTAAACACATAAAAGTGTTTGTTGTGCAACGTCATGTCGTAATTATAAGGTTGGTGCCTTCTGACACCATGCAATAGCCTTTGAATTGGAGTGATAAAAGATATAATTATCTTCCAGTTGCAGAAGTCAGCAACATTGACTGTGACTCCACACGTTACTTCTTTTTAATTTCGTACCAAAATATTGAAATATAAATACATCAATATCTCCAGTAATTGTTAACAGAATTAGAAAAGGAAAATTGCTTGCCAGCAGGCCCAAATAACAGTTGTGACTATATTAATCTGTCAAGTATATACCCCAAATGTTTGTGATAAACTACTACATTAATCTTGCACAAATGCACATATTTTCAAAGTGCAGGTTACTCACTTTACTTGACACGCCTTTTAAAGAGTCAAATTAATTAAAAAAATCATGCCACAGGTTTCTGTGGCTGAAATATTGAATGAAAACGTAATTAAATGGAATGCCTTTGGCGTGGGTTAGGCAACATCTACCCACTTCTGGCTGTGACACAGTATCGACTGGTGCAGTTATATCAGATCCCAAGAAATTGGAGAAGTGAAATCTGGAAGAAGCCCGACCGACACAGGTGTTAGGGGTTATTGGGAGAATGGGGTTAGGAGGGACAGAGAGATCAGCCATGATTGAATGGCGGAGTAGACTTGATGGGCTGAATGGTCTAATTCTATTCCTCTTCCTTATGACATAACCTTATGATCCAAATCAGGTATTTCTAGAATGACAATCAACTGCAGATGACATATTGCATTTAACTATGCATGTTCCATTTTATTATGCTGAAAGAATGTACAGGGAATAGAAAAGCCTGGTACTATTTGTAATTTCCATTGTCATATCTAAGTTTGAGCACAGGTGTTAGTATTGATTCTGTTGTTATCTGCTGAATTTATGACAGACATTATTCTGTTCCAATGCTGACAATAAATTATTTACCATTCACGCAATACTAATGTAGCCGATTGTAATTATAAACATTGGTCTGACTGCTATCGCAGGAAAACGCTGGAAAGTTTTTGTGAAAAGTTTTTGGTTACTTTTCCAAGCAACACGTTTTAAATCACGGAAAGCTCTAATTTAATTTGCTGTTTGCACTTCATGCTGCACCTGAAACAAAGAGCTCCACAGACTGGTTTTGCTCTGTGCTATCATTGCAACTGAGTCTGCTGAAGGGTCCCGATCCAAAACACAACCGATCCATGTTCTCCAGAGATGCTGCCTGACCCGCTGAGTTACTCCAGCTCTTTGTGTCCATAAGCCAGAGGAACAGAATTAGGCCATTCGGCCCATTGAGTCTACTCTGCCATTCCATCATGACATCTATCTTTCCTCTCAACACTATTCTCCTGCCTTCTCCTCTTAACCTTTGAAACTTGGCAAATCAAGAATGGTTCAATCTCCACTTTAGAAATAGCCAGACTTGGCCTCCACAGCCGTCTGTGGCAATGAATTCCACAGATTCACCACCGTCTGGCTGAAGAAATTCCTCCTTGTCTCCTTTCTAAAGGTACGTCCTTTCATTCTGAGGCTGTGCTGAGGAATTAATGAGGTTTTGTTGGGGCCAATTTGACAATTTGAAATAGACTCTCTGGGGAAAGTAGATTCACGCCACCTTGCTTTCATTAAGCCCAACATTTCCAACATGTTGAGTGGTCAAGTGTAGCCACTCCAGCTTTGCATCAACATTATTGTCTGACTGAAAACAAAACCTTTGAGAAATTGATGTTTAACAATAAGTACATTGTGTGACACTTTCAACATTTTAGATTTTTCTGATCAATTCAGATTTCATTTTAAACATGTAGGAAGGAGAACTGCAGATGCTGGTTGACACTGAAGATAGATACAAAATGCTGTAGTAACTCAACGGGTCGGGCAGCATCTCCGGATAGAAGGAATAGGCAATGCAAGTCCAAACATTCTGGGTGAATGATTTTTGTGGTGCAACATTAACCTAAGGGTAACATCCAAACTAAAGTGCAAAGCATGAGAATGCTTCGTAAAGTGTAAAAGCATCATTAAAGGGAACACAGCCAACTCCAATTCCTGTTTGGACTTGGATTGCCTTGGTGGTCAACCATGAAGTGACAAGTTGGCTAGTTCAGTGCAGCATGTCGAGTATAATAATTATCCTTAGTTTAGTTTAGTTTAGTTTAGAGATACAGCGCGGAAACAGGTCCTTCAGCCCACTGAGTCCTCACAGACCAGCGATCCCCGCACACTAGCACTACCCTACACACACTAGGGACAATTTACATTTATATCAAGCCAAATAACCTCCAAACCTGCTCGTCTTTGGAATGTGGGAGGAACTGGAGATACTGATGGAAACTCACACAGGTCACGGGGAGAACATACAAACGCCATACAGACAGCACCCATTGTCAGGATCGAACCTGGGTCTCTGGCGCCGTAAGGCAGCAACTCTACCGCTGCACCACCGTACTATCTCACAAACTATGTACCAGTTTGCTCTTATACAACCTACCTGTTGACCATCATAATTTTCATCACAGTGCATTGTTCACAGTTTTGCAAAAGCCTCTGAAAAAACATACGCTAAACACGTCAGGCAAGACAAGAATGCTATGGAGAAGGATTTTAGGATTCCAAAAGTTTACTGTATAATAATTCTAATGGATTGAGACATTATCTCAGAAGAAAATTTGAAAATTGGCTCAGCTATCAAAACTGCAGATTAACTCAGAGATTGTAACTAAATGGTACAGGAATTACACTTGCGAAATTGTGATTTTACTGAATGGGAAACTGCTCTCTATTTATTAGTCAAAGGACAAAGGACAAAGGACAAAGGACATTTATTGTCACATACACCAAATGGTGTAGTGAAATTTGTTCTTGCCATGCAGCACAAATAGACACAACATTAAAGAAATTTAACATAAAACATAAAAACATCCCCCCACAATGGATCCCACTGTGGGGGAAGGCACAAAGTCCAGTCCATATCCCCTTGTCCACCCATAGTCTGGGCTATATAGGCCTCCACAGTCGCCGTTACGGGGGCCGATGTTACAGGCCCTTCTTCGCCGGGTGATGGTGCTCCGGCGTCGGGAGAATCCTCTCAGCAGCTTGGGACACCTGGAACGGCCGTCTCCCTCCCGTCCGCGGCTTCCGAAGCCGACAGGCCGCGCTCGATGGAGCTCCACCACTGGCGATCTCGTCGCGAGATCCCAGGCTCCCGATGTAAAGTTCAGCGCCCCCGCCCGCAGCTGACCGCTCCACAGACACATATGAGTTATAGGTACATAATGCACACATTTGGTATGATTAAGAAGCTTTGTGGTTGTTAGTAAATCTTAAAGGATTCCTGTGATTTCCTAAACTGATGAACCTTGTCTTTAGGGTATTTACAGTGCCAACAATGGAAGTTAGGAAGGACAAATGTCGCCGAAAAAAAACCTTCTAATGCAAACCAGGAGTTGTTTTGCTGGAAGGAACAGAGGTAACACTTGGTGCTAAAGGGAATTTTACCCTGGCCTACGATGGAAGGAAAAGCCTTATCAGTAAATGCCATTATCTACATCCATACGTCACGGGGTCAGATAAGAAAGTGTCCTTCTTGAGCAAGAGTGCAAAGATTATTGTGAGCTGAGTTTGTAATCCAGAGTACAAATTTCACACGCATCTGCAAAGGACCATGGATATCGTCGGTACAATACGTTAGGGCTTTTATATCTACACTCCAATCTCCTTAACGCTGCAGTTTGAACTTGTTCGTTGACATTTAAAACTACTTTAAAGGATGACGTGTCATTGTTTTAAATTACCTTTCGGAATGCAGAAGGGGCATGTGCCTGAATTCAAGACTGACGCATTCGGGAAGGGCACTTTAACCATCTATTATTACACATACACAAATGCACTCAGTGACTATTGGGTTGGGCTGCCAGAGATGATTCACAGCCCTACACACATTGTGACATGGAGGGGTGAAGGGGGAGGGTAAGGTGAGAGAGAGAAATATGCGCAGGTGATATACCTGCAGGCTGCTTCATTTACACATGATAGAAACAAGGAACTGCAGATGCTGGTTTACACAAAATGCTGGAGTAACTCAGTAGGTCAGACAGCATCCTGAGAGAACACGGATAGGTGACGGTTCGGGTCGGGTTTCTAGAATCAAGCTCAGGCAAGTGGGACTAGTGTAGCTGGGACATGTTGGCCGGTGTAGGCAAGTTAGGCCGAAGGGCCTGTTTCTACATTGACTATGAATGAGTGGGCTAGCACATGAAGAGTGTTTGACAGCACTGGGCCGCTTCTCGCTGGAGTTTAGAAGGTTGAAGGGGGACCTCATTGAAACAGAGAATAATGAAAGGCATACTGTAGATAGAGTAGATGTGGAAAGGACATGGAAAGGATGAGAGGTCATAGCCTCAGAATTAAAGGGCACTCATTTAGAAAGGAGGTGAGGAGAAACTTATTTAGTCAGAGGGTAGTTAATCTGTGGAGCTCATTGCCACAGAGGGCTGTGGAGGCCAAGTCAGTGGATATTTTTAAGGCAGCGATAGACAAATTTTAGATTAGAACGGGTGACAAGGGTTATGGGGAGAATGCAGGAAAATGGGATTAGGAGTCAGAGATCAGCCATGATTGACTGGCGGACTGAACCCGATGGGCTGAATGGCCTAATTCAACTCCTGTAACTTGTGCACATGTGAACTTGGGATCCTTTAAACTGGTCATTCTCTCAGAAGATGTGAAGTAGCTGTGGTTTAAGCTGACAAATAGAGTCACAGAATGATTTTACAGCATAGGATGATGTTTGGCCCATCGTGTCTGACCTGACTCTATGGAAAAGCTTTGCTGCCAAAGATCCGGGTTCAATCCTGACGACGGGTGTTGTTTGTACATTCTCGGGTTTTCTTGTACATTCTGTGGTTCTCTGGGTGCTCTGGGTTGCTCCCATGCACCAAAGACATGGTGTTTGTAGGGTGTTGCTTTCTGCACCCTACAAAAGTAAGTTCATTGGCTTTTGTAAAATTGTAAATTGTCCCAAGTATGTTGGATAGTGTTAGTGTACGGGCTGATCGCTGGGCGGCACAGACTCGGTGGGCCGAAGGGGCTGTATCTGTGCTGTATCTCTATACCCTGCAATGCTGCGAGGGCAACGGGCCTTCATGGTCAGGCCAAGAACCCTGCACTTACAACAACTGGGACTTGAAAATGGCAACAAAAACTGGCGACTCTGTATACCATCTCAGTCTACTAATGCTATACACTTGTACTGTATCTGAGGTGATTATCCAAGATGTATCTTAGTGCTTGTATATAGTGATGTAGTGTATACAAAAATGAATGTCTCTGTATCTCAGTACATGTGACAATAAAGTCCCACTGAACGATTGAAGTCTAAAGTAAAGTCTAAAGTTGAAATCTCAGGGAGTTGTGCTAAGGTGGAAGATAATTCAACAGAAGGATAGCAATTAATTGTCCACATGCCCCTGCATGGTGTCACCCAGTAGGACTGAGATGAGGAAAAACTATTTCACCCAGAGAGTTGTGAATCTGTGGAATTTTCTACCACAGAAGGCAGTGGAGGCCAATTCACTGGATGTTTTCAAGAGGGAGTTAGATTTAGCTCTTAGGGCTAATGGAATCAAGGATTATGGGGAAAAAGCAGGAACGGGGTACTGATTTTGGATGATCAGCCAAAATCATCAGCTGGCTCAAAGGGCCGAATGGCCTACTCCTGCACCTACTTACCATGTTTCTATGTCTATGTTTCTATAATTGCTGACTGGCCGCAGATGTGAATATTGCTTCACCATTAACAACTCACACACTAAAGTTAGCAGAAAACCTCTTCCACGTATCACTCAAGATAAGCAGTTGGACATAGCAAGTCTACATTAGATTATCAACATTCACTATTGTTGCACACCAAAGGAGTAAAGTGCTCACAACCATCACATTCTGCTTTTCATTTCAAGTTACCAAAAGAGGCACAAAAAGGAGAAAGAGACTTCAATCCAGCAGTGGTGTCTATAACTCATTTTCTATTAAACTAAAAGGCAATTAGTCATATCTGGATTCCAATTAACCGCCTGTGGCAAATCTATTTAGCAACACAACCTGCCAATATTCTTTGCTCAGGCCTTTGAGAATATCTTTCAATGGTACGTTCAAGCAGCGGCCTGCAGTCTGACAGATGAGTGGGGCTGGAGTAGCTCTCAAAAGAGCACTAGAAACCCTGTTAAAATAAATTGAAGCTAATCAACCAATATTGATTTGCACTGACATTGTTGCCTTTGGTTGTACATTGCTGTGAACAAAATGGCCATTATTGCGAGAATATGTAGGAATGGGAAAATCTTCTAGCCGTGTAATAATTCACCCTGGGAGAATGAAGAGCCGGGATAATCGGCAAATAGATTGAGGAATAGATCGGGTATGCACAGAGTCTCTTAACCAGAGTAGGTGAATCGAGGACCAGAGGACATAGGTTTAAGGTGAAGGGGAAAAAATGTAATAGGAATCTGAGGGGTCACTTTTTCACACAAAGGGTGGTGGGTGTATGGAACAAGCTGCCAGAGGAGGCAGTTGAGGCTGGGACTATCCCAACGTGTAAGAAACAGTTAGACAAGTCTGGTTTATATTTTTATTGATTCATTTTAAATAAATCAACACAATAAAGAAAAGGGACATGTTAATAAGAAACACTCAAATAATATACAAAAGAGAAATACAGAAATGTACAGAAACATAAAGGAAATAATTTAAAACAATTAAAAAATGATATATATAATGCAACCATACCATCAGTCACCCACCCCACCCTGGCAAATTAAGAGTGAAGCGTGCACCTACACATAACAAAATTTAACAAACCAGCCCTTAGTCTGGCAGAAACTGCAAGTCTGTAAAGTATGATAAAAAAAGGTTGCCATTTGTGAAAAAAATTATCAGTACATCCCCTCAATGTATATTTAATTTTCTCAAGTTTAAGAAAAAACACTACATCTTCGAGCCACTGTGACACAGAGGGTGGGTTTGGGGATTTCCACTGTAGGAGTAGGCGACGTCTGGCTATTAAAGATGTAAAATTAATCATTTATTTTTACGCAGAGTTTAATCGACCTGACTCATCCGGGGCCCCAAAGATGGCAATCCATGGACAGAGCTGTAGAGGTATTCCCATTATGGTAGACATTATATTAAAGTAGCTGGACCAAAAAAAACAGTTAGACAAGTACATGGATAGGACAGGTTTGGAGGATATGGACCAACAGCGGGCAGTTGGGACTAGTGTAGCTGGAACATGTTGGCCAGTGTAGGCAAGTGGGGCCGAAGGGCCTGTTTCCACGCTGTGTCACTCTATGGCTCAATGACTCTAAATGAAAAAAAAACAAGTTTAAAATGACAACGCAGAGAGTTTGGCTGAAATGCTGAAACAACTAAAGGGTAGATTGTGTGGGAATACCAACCTGATGGTCGTGGGTAAAGGAATGTGTTCATAGATATTCTCAGCAGTTGCTGAAGATATTACTGTTGTACAGTATCAGGGAGAAAAAGAAGTGTCAATAATGGTGTCAGCATTAATGTTATAGTTCAGAAGAGGAAAACATGTTTTTCACTATTATTTAGCTATTTCAGGATGTAATTTTGGAATAAATTACAGTAACATCACAGCTTCTCTGCAGTTGAGAAGCAATCTGGTGCTTTTGTGAGTACTTGATGTGGGCTGGAGCCCAACCCTTCCGCAGGAAGGAAGTGAGTTCCAGAGTGGGATTGAACAGAATATTCTCTGAAGGCTTGATGCTGATGAATGTCAGTGTCACACGTACTGTCTACAGAGAATCTGGATCTGTGGCAGGGCTAGAAATAACTCTAATGAAACGTCTCTGATCTGAAATGTTGGCTCGATTGTTATAGAATGAGCTGCCGGAGGAGGTCGTTGAGGCAGGAACTATCCCAACGTTTCAGAAACATTTAGACAGGTACATGGATAGGATAGGTTTAGAGGGATATGGGCCAAACGCAGGCAGGTGGGACTAGTATAGATGGGGCAAGTTGGTCAGTTTTCATGCTGAGAGACTGTGTGACTATTTTTCGCCCATGGATGTGGCTTTATTAGCTAATGTTCTCCAGTGTATAAAAGAAACAGCTCAAGAAGCAGGACCAAAGAAGGGTCTTTGAGGTGGTGTATATTGTATCTGTTTCTCTGCATATAGTGCTGGGCATGTTGATTGTCTGCTTGTATACATGGTTTTGATGGTTTTCACTTCATTGCTGGTACTACTTAACGCTGTGCCACAGGTTCAATTCACCCGTGCCAATGTTGTGATTATTGCACATCGATAACTGTGAATTAATGAGCACTAGGTACTCTGAGCAGAAAGCAACACCCTACAAGCTTCCTATTCTTACCTTCACAGGTATGCATCGCTTCACAGCACCACTGATCCGTGTTCCATCCTGACCGCGGCTGCTGTCTGTGTGGAGTTTGCACGCTCTCCCTGTGACCACGTGGGTTTCCTCTGGGCGCTCTGGTTTCCTCCCACATTCTAAAGACTTGCAGGTTTGTCGGTTAATTGCCTTCTGTAAATCGCCCCTAGTGTGTAGGGAGTGCAGAAGTGGGACAACCCTGAACTGTGTGAAGGGGTGATCGATGGTCGGCGTGGACTCGGACCGAAGGACCTGTTTCCATGCTGTATCTCTAGACTAGCCTAGAGAACAGGTGATTGATGGTCGACATGGACACAATGGGCCGAAGGGCCTGTGTCTACATCTGTACTCTAAACTAAACTCTCTAACCAGGCTGCCCCTCCCTATCCCACTTTAAGATACTTCTACATCTGACCCATTAATCCATCCCAGCATTGGCGATACAGCATGGAAACAGGCCCTTCAGCCCAGCGAGTCCATGCCAGCCAATGATCACTCATTCATGCTGGTTCTATGTTATCCCACTTTCTTGTCTACTCCCTACACACTAGGGAAAATCTACTTCTCTACATCGGCGAGACCAAGTGCAGCCTAGGCGATCCTTTCACTGAACACCTCCGCTCAGTCCGTCTTAACCTACCTGATCTCCCGGTGGCTCAGCACTTCAACTCCCCCTCCCATTCCCCATCTGTCCTTTCTGTCCTGGTCCTCCTCCATTGTCAGAGTGAGGCCCATCGCAAATTGGAGGAATAGCACCTCATATTTTGCTTGGGTAGTTTCTTCTGCACTTCTGCACTCCCCACTCACTCAACCTGTCCAGGTCACCCTGCAACCTCCTAACATCCTCTTCACAGTTCACACTGCCACCCAGCTTTGTGTCATCCGCAAACTTGCTAGTGTTGCTCCTAATTCCCTCTTCCAAATCATTAATATATATGGTAAACAGTTGCGGCCCCAACACCGAGCCTTGCGGCACTCCACTCGCCACTGCCTGCCATTCTGAAAAGGACCCGTTCACTCCTACTCTTTGCTACCGGTCTGCCAACCAATTTTCTATCCATGTCAACACCCTACCCCCAATACCATGTGCTCTAATTTTAGTCACCAGTCTCCCGTGCGGGACCTTATCAAAGGCTTTCTGAAAGTCTAGATACACTACATCCACTGGCACCCCTTCATCCATTTTACTTGTCACATCCTCAAAAAATCCAGAAGATTAGTCAAGCATGATTTCCCTTTCGTAAATCCACGTTGACTTGGACTAATCCTTTTACTGCTATCCAAATGCCCCATTATTACCTCTTTAATAATTGACTCCAGCATCTTTCTCACCACCGAAGTCAGGCTAACTGGTCTGTAATTCCCCGTTTTCTCTCTCGCTCCTTTCTTGAAAAGTGGGATAACATTAGCTATCCTCAAATCCACAGCGACTGATCCTGAATCTATTGAACATTGGAAAATAATCACCAATGCATCCACTATTTCTAGTGCCACCTCCCTGAGGACCCTGGGATGCAGACCATCAGGCCCAGGGGATTTATCATCCTTCAGTCCCATTACCCTACCCAATACTATTTCTCGCCTAATGAAAATTTCTTTCAGTTCCTCTACCCCCTTAGATCCTCTGTCCTCCAGTACATCTGGGAGATTGTTTGTGTCTTCCTTAGTGAAGACAGATCCGAAGTACCTGTTCAACTCTTCTGCCATTTCCTTGTTCCCAATAATAATTTCACCCGTGTCTGCCTTCAAGGGACCCACATTTGACTTTGCTACTCTTTTTCCTTTAACATATCTAAAGAAGTTTTTACTGTCCTTCTTTATATTCCTGGCCAGCTTCCTTTCGTACTTCATCTCTTCAGCCCGTATTGCCCGTTTTGTTTCCTTCTGTTGTCCTATGAAAGTTTCCCAATCCTCTGGCTTCCGGCTACTCTTTGCTGTGTTACACTCTGAGGCAGAGAATTCCACAGACTCACAACTCTCTGTGTGAAAAAGTGTTTCCTCATCTCCGTTCTAAACGGCTTACCCCTAATTCTTAAACTGTGGCCCCTGATTCTGGACTCCTCCAACATCAGGAACATGTTTCCTGCCTCTAGCGTGTCCAAACCATTAATAATCTTATATGTTTCAATAAGATCCCCTCTCATCTTTCTAAATTCCAGAATATACAAGCCAAGCCGCTCCATTCTATTAACATATGACAGTCCCGCCATTCCGGGAATTAACCTTGTGAACCTATGCTGCATTCCCTCAATAGCAAGAATGTCCTTCGTCAAATTTGGAGACCAAAACTGCACAGAATACTCCAGGTGTGGTCTCACTAGGACCCTGTACAACTGCAGAAGGACCTCTTTGCTCCTATACTCAACTCCTCTTGTTATGAAGGCCAACATGCCATTCACTTTCTTCATTGCCTGCTGTACCTGCATGCTTACTTTCATTGACTGATGAACAAGGACCCCCAGATCCCGTTGTACTACCCCTTTTCCCAAAGAGACCATTTAGATAATAATCTTACTTCCTATTTTTGCTACCAAAGTTTTTGCTACCATAACCTCTCATTTATCCACATTAAACTGCATCTGCCATGCATCTGCCCCCTCACCCAACCTCTCCAAGTCACCCTGCATTCTCATGGCATCCTCCTGACAGTTCACACTGCCACCCACCTTTGTGTCATCTGCAAATTTGCTAATGTTACTTGTAATCCCTTCATCTAAATCATTAATACATATTGTAAATAGCTGCGGTCCCAACACTGAGCCTCGTGGTACCCCACTAGTCACTGCATGCCTTTCTGAAAGGGACCCATTAATCCCTACTCTTTGTTTCCTGTCTGCCAAACAATTTTCTATCCATGTCAGTACTCTACCCCCAATACCATGTGCCCTAATTTTGCCCACTAATCTCCTATGTGGGACCCTATCAATTGCTTTTTGAAAGTTCAGGTACACTACATCCACTGACTCTCCCTTGTCCATTTTCCTAGTTTCATCCTTAAAAAACTCCAGAAGATTAGTCAAGCATGATTTCCACTTCGTATATCCATGCTGACTCCATTACTGTTACTGCTGTTACTGATTTCCAAATGTGCGGCTATTTCATCTTTTATGATGGACTGCCTAATCCACTGAGTGGGTGCCTCACTCAGGCTGCCTCACCCATTGAGTTACTCCAGCATTTTGTGTCTACCAAGGGAAAATCTACAGTGTAGTTTAGTTTAGTTTATTGTCATGTGTACCAAGGTGAAAAGCTTTTGTTGCGTATTACAGATGCATGATAAGGGAATAACGATTAGTACGAGGTAAAGCCAGTAGAGTCCAATCAAAGATAGTCCGAAGGTCACCAATGAGGTAGATAGTAGTTCAGGACTGCTTCTGGTTGTTGTACTGGCGTTCGAAGGTGCTAAAGTCGTGCTGGCTAATGCCACCATGCTGGTGCACCCGAGGGCGTCCGCTCCCACTGCGCTCACGGTCGACGCTTCGGATGTCGCGGTGGGGGCAGTCCTGGAGCAGCGGATCGGTGGGGGCAGTCCTGGAGCAGCGAAGCTGCCAGCTGCCGTTTTCTAGCTGGCAGCTACGGCCTCTGGAGTGTAAGTACAGCGCATTCAACAGGGAACTCCTCGCGCTCTACCTTGCGATCAGGCATTTCCATTACTTCCTCGAGGGCCGAGCTTTCACTGTTTTCACGGACCACAAACCGCTTATTTTCGCATTGGGCAAGATTGCCGACCCGTGATCCGCTAGGCAGCAGCGGCACCTCGCCTACATTTCAGAGTTCACGTCTGACATTCGGCATGTAGCGGGGAAGCTTAAAGTCGTGGCCGACGCATTGTCCCGTCCGGCCATCCCGTCGGTTTCGGCTCTAGACCTGGGCGTCGACTACGCCGAGCTGGCAGCGGCCCAACGGGGTGATGCCAGCATGGAGGATTATCACACGGCTGAATCGGGCCTTGAGCTGGTCGAGGTGCCTTGCGGCGCGGCTGGGGTCCTCTGTGATATCTCCACGGGTAGAGCCCGCCCGGTTATCCCAGTCAGTTGGAGGCGGCGTGGTTTTGACACAGTCCACAGTTTGGCCCACCCGTCATTTCGTGCCACGTCCGCCCTGGTAGTGTCTAAGTTTGTTTGGCACGGGTTGCGCAAGCAGGAGGCCGCCTGGGCCTGTGCTTGCATCCTGTGCCAGACCTCCAAGGTTCAACGACATGTACGGCCGCCCATGCAGGATTTCGCTGTGCCTGATGGCAGGTTCCTACACATTGATGTAGACCTTGTCGGACCCTTACCATGTTCGCGGGGTGCCACGCACCTGCTTACTATAGTGGACAGGTTCACTAGGTGGCCCGAGGCTATCCCGTTATCAGATACCCCCGCGGAGGCTTGCGCTCGGGCTATCGTGTCAAACTGGATAGCTTGTTTCGGGGTCCCGTCTGACATCACCACCGACTGTGGGACACAGTTTACCTCGTCTCTGTGGTCTGGCCTCACGCAGCTTTACGGTGCCCGCTCTTCACCAGACGACCGCTTATCACCCGGAGGCGAATGGGTTGGGTCGAGCGGTTCCACAGACACCTTAAGTCGGCGTTGAAGGCCCGGCTCACCGGCCCCGATTGGGTTGACCAGTGCCCTGGGTCCTCCTGGGCATCAGATCTACGCCTAAGGAGGACCTGGACTCCTTCTCGGCTGAGCTCGTCTATGGCTCAGTTTTGCGGGTACCAGGGGATTTCCTGCTCGCCACCCGTGATCAGGAGGTCCCAGCTTCGGCGGTGCTAGCTGACCTTCGTGAGCGTGCACGCGCGCTAATCCCCGTCCCAACCTCCAGGCAAGTGTCGGTTTCGGTGCATGTGCCGGTGTCATTACAGGATTGTGCTTATTTTTTCCTTCGTAGGGACGCTCATCGCTCGCTGCTGCAGTGGGTTTATGAGGGGCCGTTTAGGGTGCTGAGAACTGGAGTCTCCACGTTCACGTTGGACGTGGGCAGCCGGGAGGAGTTTGTCTCCGCCAGCCGCCTCAAGCCCGCGCACGTGGACGAGGACTGCCCAGTGGTGGTGGCCACACCGAGGCATAGAGATCGTCCGCGGGATGTTCTGTCGTCTCCTGCCCCTGTTGTTCCCGGCCCTGTTTCGCCGGTCTCCGTTGTTACGCCCGCCCCGCATTCGCAGTTTTCGCGTCCCCCCGGTTCTGTTCTGCCAGACCCTGTTGTTACGCCCATACTGCATTCGAGGACTACGCGTTCAGGCCGTACTGTTCGGATCCCAGTGCGTTTCCGTACCTCGGATTCTGGGGGGGCCATGTAGCAGCACCTGCTCTTGCTCGACAGCATCGAACCCTGAGGTCGAAAGCCACGCGCATGTGACTCAAAGGTTCAAAGGTTCATTTATTGTCACATACACCAATTGGTGTAGTGAAATTCAAGTTGCCATTGCAGCACATTAAAAATAATACAAACATAACAATAGTAAAGAAATTTAAACATAAAAAATCCCCCCACAATGGTTCCCACTGTGAGGGAAGGCACAAAGTCCAGTCCCCATCCCCTTGTCCACCCATAGTCGGGCCTATTGAGGCCTCCGCAGTCGCCGCTACGACGGCCCGATGTTCAAGGCCCTTCTCGCCGGGTGATGGTGCTCCGGCTTCGGGAGAACCCTCTCAGCGGCTTGGGATGCCTGGAACGACCGCTTCCTTACCGGAGACCGCGGCTTCCGAAGCCGACATGCCACGCTGGACGGAGCTCCACCACTGGCGATCTTGGCGAGAGATCCCGTGCTCTGTGATGTTTAAGGTCAGCGCCACCACCCGCAGCTGGCCGCTCCACAGTCCCGCAGCTCCGCGATGTTCCAATCGGTGGTCCCAGCACACCGGAGCTCCAGCGCGGTGACCCAGGCAAGGCATCGCCCGCTCCGCTCTGCGATAACACTCCAGCGCTGTGCCGCCGCCGAAGCCGAGGTTCTGGCCGGTCCCGTCAGGAAACGCCGCTCCAGACCCTGATGGAAAGCCGCGAGGACGTGTCGAAGTTGCTGCTCGGAGGAAAGCCGCCCCACGACCAGGTAGGGACTGAGAAATGCAGTTTCCCCCTTCCCCACCCCCCACATAAAAAAGACTAAAACCTCCAACACAAAACACTTTAACTCTGTAAAAATTAAAAAAAAAAAGAGGTGAAAAAACATACAGCTGTAAGCTGGGCAGCCATACCCATACAGGACGGCGCCCCTCTGGACTCTGGGGGTCGGGTTTTTCGCGCGGTTTCTGGGCTCAGCCCGCCAGTTGAGTGAGGACCACCGTTGTGGTCAGTTGTGTATTAGAGCCCGTGTTATCGGAGAACTATAATTGAGAATAAATTTTGTTTAAACAACCGATTGTCATTTCTAATCCACCAAAGTACGATGATTCAGTTGCCTGATAATAGCAGGCCAATTAACTTACAAACTTATGTGTCTTTGAAATTTGGTTGTCAGAAGTGTTGTTCCATATCACACTGGTGTCACATTTCCTTTGGCAAGTTAATGGAACTGTTTCTGATAACACAACTTGTGTCTCCTTTTGCTGCACAGAAACTTGATCCAGCTGCTTGGAGCAATTCACTTGGGTAAAAATACAATGCAGAAAATCACTTTTGGTTGGCAAGTAATCGCAGTGTCTTTGGTGTCAGGGTCTTGTTCAAGGATGTGATATAATATAGACCAGAAGCATAGACCCTTTTCTAAATGGGGAGAGAATCCAGAAATCGGAGGTGCAAAGAGACTTGGGAGTGCTGGTGCAGGATTCCCAAAAAGTTAACATGCCAGTCAAATCGGTAGTAAAGAAAGCAAACTCAATGGTAGCATTTATTTCAAGAGGGCTTGTATACAAAATGAGTGCTTTTCAGCTCTGGGCCTGTACTCGCTGGAATTTGGAAGGATGATGGGACCCCTCATTGAAACTTACCAAATAGCGAAAGGCTTGGATAGAGTGGATATGGAGAGGATGTTTCCACTTGTGGGAGAGTCTAGGACTGGAGGTCATACCTCGGAATTAAAAGACACTCATTTAGGAAGGAGATGAGGAGGAATTTATTTTGTCAGAGGGTGGTGTATCCGTAGAATTCTTTGCCACAGAAGACTGTGGAGGCCGTCAATGGATATTTTAAAGCTTTTCAGAGATAGATTCTTGATTAGTACGGGTGTCAGGGGTTTTGGGGAGAAGGCAGGAGAATGGGGTTGGGAGGGAGAGATAGATCAGCCATGATTGAATGGCAGAGTAGACTCAATGGGCTGAATGGCCTAAATCTACTCCTGACTTATGACCTTATGAGAACAAAAGGGATCTTCGGACATGCATGTGAGCATTGGAAGACATAACTGGGGAAGAAAGCAAAATGGAATCAAAAGTCAGGCCAACCTGACTTTTGACTTGAAAAAAAAAAAAAGTGTTCGGGACGGACTTGAAGGGCCGAGATGGCCTGTTTCCGTGCTGTAATGGTTATATGGTTATATGGTTAACCTCTGCTCCTCCAGGAAGCTTTCTTCACGGACCACCATGGCAATGTCCAAAGGCGTTTCCATGCTGGTATCTTGCACCCTGGCAGGTAAACAGCAGCTGTGGCCAAGACTGTGGGGAAAACAACACCAAGACTTGTGTGAAAATTGCAGAAATGAAGATTAGACATGCACAAAAAAGTCATTGTATTCAATGCAGTAGCAATCATGCACTTTACTGTGAAACACCAGAGCTGGGATTCTCAATGGAGCCTCTTTTATATGGATAATAATACAAAGGAACGGGTGGAGTGAAAGAAAATCATTGTCATAGAGTCATAGTGATACAGTGCGGCAAAACAGGCCCTTTGCCCTTCGGCCCAACTTGCCCACACCAGCCAACATGTTCCAGCTATAATAGTCCCACCTGCCAGCATTTGGCCCCTCTAAACCTGTCCTATCCATGTACCTGTCTAACTGTTTCTTAAATGTTGCAAACAGTACCTGCCTCAACTCTCTCCTCTGGCAACTCGTTCTGATACTCCCACAATCCTTTGTGTGAAAAGGTTACTCCTCAGGTTCTGATTAAATTTCCCCCCTCTCCCCTTAAACCTATGTCCTCGATTCACCTACTCTGGGCAGGAGACTCTGCATCTACCCGATCTACACCTCTCATGATTTTGTACACCTCTATCAGATCACCCCTCATTCTCCTGTGCTCCAATAAATAGTCCTAACCTGTTTAACTTCTGCCTATAGCTCAGTGGCTTGCGTCCTGGCAACATCCTGGTATGGTGTTTACGAAGGAACTGCAGATGCTGGAAAATCCCAGGTACACAAAAATGCTGGAGAAACTCAGCGGGTGCAGCAGCATCTATGGAGCGAAGGAAATAGGCAACGTTTCGGGCCAAAACCCTTCTTCAGACTGATGGGGGGGGGGGTGGGAGGGGGCGGGGAGAAGAAAGGAAAAAGGAGGAGGAGGAGCCCGAAGGCTGAGGGAGAGGTAGGAAGGGGAGGAGACAGCAAGGGCTAACAGAATTGTAAGAATTCAATGTTCATGCCACCAGGATGCAGACTCCCCAAAATGAGGTGCTGTTCCTCCAATTTCCGATGTTGCTCACTCTGGCCATGGAGGAGGCCCAGGACAGAGAAGTCAGATACGGAATGGGAGGGGGAGTTGAAGTGCTGAGCCACCGGGAGGTCAGGTTGGTTAGTGCGGACCGAGCGGAGGTGTTCGGCGAAACGATCGCCAAGCCTCCGCTTGGTCTCACCGATGTAGATCAGCTGACATCTAGAGCAGCGGATGCAATAGATGAGGTTGGAGGAGATGCAGGTGAACCTCTGTCGCACCTGGAATGACTGCTTGGGTCCTTGAATGGAGTTGAGGGGGGAGGTAAAGCGACAAGTGTAGCATCTCTTGCGGTTGCAAGGGAAAGTGCCCGGGGAGGGGGTGGTACGGGAGGGAAGGGAAGAATTGACAAGGGAGTTATGGAGGGAGTGGTCTTTGCGGAAGGCAGACATGGGGGGAGATGGGAAGATGTGGCGAGTGGTGGGGTCACGTTGGAGGTGGCGAAACTGACGGAGGATTACTTGTTGTATGTGACGGCTGGTGGGGTGAAAGGTGAGGACAAGGGGGACTCTGCCCTTGTTACGTGTGGGGAATGGGGAGAGAGAGCAGTGTTACGGGGTATGGAAGAGACCCTGGTGCGAGCCTCATCTATAGTAGGGGAGGGGAACCCCCGTTCCCTGAAGAATGAGGACATCACCGATGCCCTGGTGTGGAACACATCATCCTGGGAGAAGATGCGGCGTAGACGGAGGAATTGGGAGTAGGGGATGGAGTCCTTACAGGAAGCAGGGTGGGAAGAAGAGTAGTCTAGATAGCCATGGGAGTCAGTGGGTTTACAGTGGATGTCGGTTAGAAGTCTATCACCTGCGATGGAGATAGTGAGGTCATGGAATGGTAGGGAAGTGTCGGAAATGGTCCAGGTGTATTTGAGTGCCGGATGGAAGTTAGTGGTGAAGCGGATGAAGTCAGTCAGTTGTGTGTGGGTGCAGGAGGTGGCACCAAAGCAATCGTCGATGTCGCGGAGGTAGAGGTCGGGGATGGAGCCTTGGTACGTATTGAACAAGGATTGTTCGACGTACCCGACAAAGAGGCAGGCGTAGCTGGGGCCCATGCGCGTGGCCATAGCTACGCCTTGTATTTGGAGGAAATGGGAGGAGTCAAACGAGAAGTTATTGAGGGTAAGGACCAACTCCGCTAGGCGGAGGAGAGTATCAGTGGACAGGTATAGGTTGCTTCTCTGGTTGAGGAAGAACCGGAGGGCTTTGAGACCATCCTGGTGAGGGATGGAGGTGTAGAGTGACTGGACATCCATGGTGAAGATGAGAGGAAAGGGGTCTAGAGAATGGAATGCGCGGAGATGACGGAGAGTGTCTGAGGTGTCTTGAACATAGGTTGGGAGGGATTTAACCAAGGGGGGTAGGATGGAGTCAAGGTATGTGGAAATGAGTATGGTAGGGCACGAACAGGCAGAGACAATGGGTCTACTGGGACAGTCAGGTTGTATGGTGTAATAGGTTTGAGCTTGAGATCCTGGCCAAACTGGAAAGATCACATTCATGCTGATTTTTGTCAATTATGTTGTTCCCTTTGTTTAATACAATTGCCTATAATTTTGCACAATATGTTGAACTGGATCATTAAAGAGAATTAAAGAGAAATGCAGATGTTGGATTACAAAAAAAGACAGAGTGCTGGAGTAACTCAGCAGGCCAACAGCAGATAGGTGACGTTTCGGGTCGGGACCCTTCTTCAGACTGTTTGTGGGGGAGGGGAGAGAAAGCTGGAAGAGAGGAGGGGCAGGACAAAGAGTGGCAGGTAATAGGTGAACACAGGTGAGGCGGGTTTTGGAGAGTAAGATGGTTGGACAAAGGCGGGAGATGAAAAAGCAAAATGTACGAGACAGGACTGAAGAGTTGTGAAGCCAGACGAAGGAATGTAGGTGGAGGGGGAAGGGATAAATTGGTACGAGTGTGGCAGGGGACTGGGGGGGGGGGGGTGGGGGAAGAAAGGGGTTAAATATGTGCGTTTTGTGCCTCGATCGGGAAAAGCTGCATGGGCATGTGTGAGGGGTTGTGGCAAAACAGATGCTGAAGATGCTGCAGTCTGAAGAAGGGTTTCGAGCCGAAATGTCACCCATTCCTTCTCTCCAGAGTTGCTGCCTGTCCCGCTGAGTTACTCCAGCATTTTGTGTCTACCTGAAGATCCCCTCAGTGAATCTTGGACAAAATGTGAGGAGGACAAAATGAGGGATCTGTATTGATAGTTCCTTTCACAAAGTCAAGGTACTTCTGAAGCCATCAACAAATGAGAAAATATGCAGATGACTTTCCTGAAAGCTCCAAGTATAAGAATTGCACACAACATTATCCACTGATGCCAAAAGATAAAGATTGAGGGTTATTTTTGGTATCGGAAGCCTGCATGATAAATACAGCTGTACCTGCCTCCAACGTTTTCAGCCTTTAATGCACCTTAGTGCCGCTGCCTTCCTTGTTCAATTCCCTAAATGCAATGTTTTCTGCTCTTCCAATGTTGATACAGTTGAGCAGTTAATAATGGTAAAGTGAACATTTCACACTTTGTTACGCTTAGAAAAATCTACGAGTCATTGCAGCGATGGATCAGTAACATTGGGTGAATAAACATTCATTTTAATTAATCCATTAATGCTCCGAATAGCAGGCGCTCTCCTATGTAATGAGGAATGAAATGATGTTTCCTTATCCGGCACCATTGCAGTTCTGGAATTGGGCATATCTGGCAACTAAACTCCGAACTACAGACTGCCTGGGTAGCTCTGGGAACTTTGTGCTTTGTTGTAGTTTCTTTGCAATATTTTGCATTTTTTCTTTTTTTTTTGTCTGCTTATCTATCGAGTATTGCATTTACAAACTTGTTGTGTTGCTGCAGCAAGTAACAATTCCATTGTTCCGTTTCGGTACATATGACAATAAGACATTCTTCACTCTTGATTTGGAAACTTTTTCAGACTGGAAGAAGTCTGAAGTCTGACTCCAGTCTGATGAAGGGTCCTGACCTGAAACGTCACCTCTCCATGTTCTCCAGAGATGCTCCCTGACAATGAATTACAAGGCCATAGGTCATAAGTGATAGGAGCAGAATTAGGCCTTTCGGCCCATCAAGTTTACGCTGTCATTCAATCACGGCTGATCTATCTCTCCCTCCTAACCCTATTCTCCTGTCTTCTCCCCGCAACCCCTGGCATTTGCAGTAATCAAATGTACTGAAGAAGGATCTCGACACGAAACGTCACCCATTCCTTCTCTCCAGAGTTGCTGCCTGTTCTGCTGAGTTACTCCAGCATTTTGCGTCTACCTTCATACTAATCAAGAATCTATCTTTCTCTGTCTTAAAAATAGCCATTGAAGAACTCCACAGCCTTCTGTGGAAAGGATTTCAACAGATTCACCACCCTCTGACTAAAGAAATTCCTCTTCATCTCCTTCCTAAAGGAACATCCATTAATTCTGAGGCTATGACCTAGACTCTCCCACTAGTGGAAACATCCTCTCCACATCAACTCTATCCAAGCCTTTCACTACTCGGTACATTTCAATGAGTGTCCTCTCATCCTTCTAAACTCCAGCGAGTGCAATGCTCATCATATGTTAACCCAGTCATTCCTGGCATCATTCTTGTAAACCTCCTCCGAACCCACATCCTTCCTCAGATATATGGTGCCCAAAATTGTTCACAATATTCCAAATGCAGTCTGACCAGCGTTTTATAGAACCTCAGTATTACATCCCTGTTTTTGTATTCTAGCCCTCCATGCTAGCATTTGATCCAGCACCTTGTGTCTATCTTTGGTATAAACCAGCATCTGCAGTTCTTTATTTTGCCCTCATACAGGTGGAGGGGAACTACTCTTGAGCAGTGTTGCAGTTTCTGTGTTGACAGTGCCCCCATAGAGGTGCTATATGGGGAGCCCCAGCATGTGACCCAACAACTGTAAAGAGATGAAGGTTCTGTCCTAAATTGGGAAGATGTATAATAGGTAGAGGAGTTTCCGGTTCCCCAATCTCCCGTACATCTGCTGTTTTTAGTTTTGTTTAGAGATACAGAGCGGAAACAAGTCCTTCGGCCCACCAAGTCCACACCAACCAGCGATCCCCGCACACTAACACTATCCTACACCCACTAGGGACAATTTACACATACACCAAGCCAATTAATTTACAAACCTTCACGTCTTTGGAGAGTGGGAAGAAACTGGGGAAACGGAGATAATCCACACAGTTCAAAGGGAGAACGTACAAACTCCCCAGTAGTCCGGATCGAACCCGGGTCTCTGGCGCTGCAAGGCGGTAAATCTACTGCTGCGACACAGTGCCGCCCACTTGTCTTTTCCTTTGGAATGGTAAAAGTTGTGAGTTTGCTAAGAGCAGTCTCTGACCAGCTCTTGCAACCATTGTAACTGTCTGGCTGTTTTTTCTTCAGTGATAAACCTCATGATATTTAAAAAAAAGTCTCAAAGTGCTGGACCAATTCAGCAGGTCAGACAGCATCACTGGAGAACATGGACAGGGGATGTTTCAGGTCGGGACCCTTCTTCAGACTCCTTAAAAAGTCAATAAGCAGGAAGTTTAGTTTAGTTTGCTTTAGAGATACAGCGCAGAAACAGGCTTTTGGGCCCATCGAGTTCATGCCGACCTGCGATCCCCGTACATTAACATTGGGGATAATTTATATTTATACCGAGCCAATTAACCTGCAAACCTGTACGTCTTTGAAGTGTGGGAGGAAACTAAAGATCTCAGAGAAAACTCACGCAGGTCACGGGGAGAACGTACAACTCCATACAGACAAGCACCCGTAATCAGTATCGAACCCGGGTCTCTGGTGCTGTAAGGCAGTAGTTCTACCGCTGCGCCACCGTGCCAACCAAATGATTTTGAGGGAAAATTGGTCAGTAATATCAAAACAAATTGCAAGAGCTACTGTGGACATATATGAAAGGAAGAGGGTAGCTGGGGCAAGGATGGAATCTCTGGAAAGTGAGGCAAGGGGCACAAGGTGGTGGGTGTATGGAACGAGCTGCCGGAGGAGGGAGTTGAGGCTGGTAGTATCCCAACATTAAAGAAACTATGTGACAGGTACTTGGACGGGACAGGTTTAAGAGGGATAAGGGTCAAACACAGGCTAGTATAGACTGGTATAGATGGGGTAAGTTGGTCGGTGTGGGCAAGTTGGGCTGAAGGGCCTGTTTCCACACTGTATCACTAACACTGGGGGGCTGCAGTCACACATTCTCTAGTCTTGGTAAAGATTGCAAATATCTCCTGTTGAAGGACAAGAATACATAGGATGTGGTCTCATGGTCACCGTGACTGATGCTAGCCTGTTATTCCAGATGACTTAATTTTAATTCCCCAGCCGTAGTCAAGGGATTTAGACTCAGGTCTTCAAATCATCAGCGGCGGTTTCTCCGTGAGCATCCCTGAACATAACCATTCTAACGCTGTACCAAGCCCCAGCCAACAGACGGAAAATAAATTAAAGAACTGTAATCTGATTAGGCACTAAACCAAGCCATTGTTTCTCACATCATAATCTCTCTTGCAAGATTATTCCTGCTGAAGAAAATTAATTCTGAATCCACCGGAAGCAGAGTCTGGATAATCAATTAAATTTCCCAGAGGAAAGGCAGAGCCAATTGTCAATGTTTTCACTTTGTTCCCCTCAACTATCGCAGTTCCCAATTTAATGTTTAATACGGCAGCAAATCGCTGCAGGATTGATCCCACCCAAAGGTGGATAAGTGCCGAATACGTTTGGGTGGCATAGTGCCGCGGACAATAGGCAGGAGTAGGCCATTTGGCCCTTTGTGCCAGCACTGCCATTCAATGTGATCATGGCTGATCATCCACAATCAGTACCCCGTTCCTGTTTTCTCCCCATATCCCTTGACTTTGCTATTTTTAAGAGCTCTGTCTAGCTCTCTCTTGAAAGCATCAAGAGAATCAGCCTCCACTGAGGCAGAGAATTCCACAATCTCACAACTCTCTGTGTGAAAAGGTTTTTCTTCATCTCCGTTCTAAATGGCTTACCTCTTGATTTTAAACTGTGGCCCCTGGTTCTGGACTCCCCCAACATCGGAAACATGTTTCCTGCCTCTAGCGTGTCCAAACCCTTAACAATCTTATATATTTCAATAAGATTCCCTCTCATCGTTCCAAATTCCAGAGTATACAAGCCCAGCCGCTCCATTCTATCAACATATGACAGTCCCGCCATCCCCGGAATTAACCTGGTGAACCTACACTGCACTCCCTCAATAGCAAGAATTGCTATTGAATAGCAAGAATAGCTAGAATTATACGGAGACCCAGGTTCGATACTAACTAGGGGTGCTGTCTGCATGGAGTTTGTACATTCTCCCTGTGACCACGTGGGTTTTCTTCGAGTGCTTCGGTTGCCTCCAACACTCAAAAGATGTACAGATTTGTAGGTTAATTGGCTTCGGTAAATATGTAAAATTATCCCTTGTATTTGCAGGTTAGTGTACGAGGTGATCGCTGGTCGGTCTGGAACTGGTGGGTTTACGCTGTATCTTTAAAGTCTAAACTCACTATGAATGTACTTGCAAGTTGAAACCTGTGGGTGAAAAAAAATGCTTGCACTTTTCTTGCCAGAAATTGGCAGCAGGCTGGCTTTGGCCTTGTCAAAATATTGAAGCTTGGTTGTTGCCTCATTGGACAGTGAGACAAAGCCCCTCAATCTTAGATGCAATATTTATCATTTAATATCTTTATTTAAGCTTCATTTAAATAGTTAAAATTAAAATCTGAGAGTGTTCTGATGAAGAAAATAAATATCTGCCTTCAAAGCCCTTTGGAATTTAGAAACCCAGGGGGAACTAAAATGAAACATTGATTTGGAACTGCAGATGCTGGTTCCCCAAACCCCCACAAAGTGCTGGAGTAACTCAGCACATCAGGCTTCTCTGGAGAACATGGATAGGCAATGTTTCGAGTTGAAGAAAGATCCTGACCTGAAATGTCACCTTTCCATGTTCTCCAGTACTTTGTGTTTTTTTAAATCTTGATTTTTACGTGTAGCTTAAAAATCTAGGTAAATATTTGAAAGAATTAACAGGAAAGGAAGCCCACATAGGGATAGGAGAGTATGGCCAAGTGTAATAGGGATCGATGTGAAAGGTGAGATGCGTAAGGAATTAAAAGTATTATATATGAATGCGCGAAGTATAAGAAGTAAAGTAGATGAGCTTGAGGCTCAGTTAGAGGTTGGTAGATATGACATTGTGGGGATGACTGAGACGTGGTGGCAGGAGGATCGGGCCTGGGAACTTAATATTCAGGGTTATACATCCTATAGAAAGGATAGGCAGGTGGGCAGAGGAGGGGGGTAGCTCTGCTGGTGAGGGATGGAATTCAGTCCCTTGTGAGGGAAGACATAGGGACTGACGAGGTAGAGTCACTGTGGATGGAGTTGAGGAATTGTAAAGGCAAGAAGACACTAATTGGTGTTATCTACAGACCCCCAAATAGTAGCCCGGATGTAGGGTGTAAGTTGCAGCAGGAGTTAAAACTGGCATGTAACAAAGGTAATGCCACTGTGGTGATGGTGGATTTCAATATGCAGGTAGACTGGGAAAATCAGGTTGGCTCAGGACCCCAAGAAAGAGAGTTTGTAGAATGCCTCCGAGATGGACTCTTAGAGCAGCTTGTAATGGAGCCGACCAGAGAAAAGGCAATTCTGGATTTAGTGTTGTCCAATGTACCAGATATGATAAGAGAACTCGAGGTAAAGGTAGTGATCATAATATGATTAGTTTTAATCTGCAATTTGAGAAGGAAAACGTTAAATCGGAAGTGTCAGTGATGCAGTTGAACAAAGGGGACTATGAAGGCATGAGAGGGGAGCTGGCCAAGGTAGACTGGAAAGGGATCCTAGCAGGAATGACGGTGGAACAGCAATGGCAGGAATTTCTGGGCATAATCTGGAAGACGCAGGAACATTTCATTCCAAAAAGGAAGAAAGATTCTAAGGGGAGTAGGAGGCAATCGTGGCTGACAAGAGAAGTTAGGGATAGAATAAAACTAAAAGAAAAGATGTATAACACTGCAAAGAGTAGCCAGAAGCCAGAGGATTGGGAAACTTTCATAGGACAACAGAAGGAAACAAAACGGGCAATACGGGCTGAAAAGATGAAGTATGAAGGGAAGCTGGCCAGGAACATAAAGAAGGACAGTAAAAGCTTCTTTAGATATGTTAAGGGAAAAAGAGTAGTAAAGTCAAATTTGGGTCCCTTGAAGGCAGACACGGGTGAAATTATTATGGGCAACAAGAAAATGGCAGATGAACTGAGTGGTTGAGTGAGTGGGCAGATGCGTGGCAGATGCAGTATAATATAGATAAATGTGAGGTTATCCACTTTGGCGGCAAAAACAAGGGGGCAGATTATTATCTCAATGGGGTTAGGTTTTGTAAGGGAGAGGTGCAGCGAGACCTGGGCGTCCTTGTACACCGGTCACCGAAAGTTGGCTTACAGGTACAGCAGGCAGTGAAGAAAGCTAATGGAATGTTGGCCTTCATAACAAGAGGATTTCAGTATAGGAGTAAAAAGGTTCTTCTGCAGTTGTATAGGGCTCTGGTGAGACCACATCTGGAGTATTGTGTACAGTTTTGGTCTCCTAATTTGAGGAAGGACATCCATGTGATTGAGGCAGTGCAGCGTAGGTTCACGAGATTGATCCCTGGGATGGCGGGACTGTCATATGAGGAAAGATTGAAAAGACTAGGCTTGTATTCACTGGAGTTTAGAAGGATGAGGGGGTATCTTATAGAAACATATACAATTATAAAAGGACTGGACAACCTAGATGCAGGAAAAATGTTCCCAATGTTGGGTGAGTCCAGAACCAGGGGCCACATTCTTAGAATAAAGGGGAGGTCATTTAAGACTGAGGTGAGAAAAAACGTTTTCACCCAGAGAGTTGTGAATTTATGGAATTCCCTGCCACAGAGGGCAGTGGAGGCCAAATCACTGGATGGATTTAAGAGAGAGTTAGATAGAGCTCTAGGGGCTAGTGGAGTCGAGGGATATGGGGAGAAGGCAGGCACTGGTTATTGATAGGAGATGATCAGCCATGATCACAATGAATGGCGGTGCTGGCTCGAAGAGCCAAATGGCCTCCTCCTGCACATATTTTCTATGTTTCTGTTTCTAAGATACCTTTAATAGTTTTTGTGAAATCAGATATAGTTTCTAAAGAAAGTGATGGTGGAAAGTGTAGCTCCATTGGATGTAAATCAACAGAGAAGTGGTCTGAGTCTGGTTCAGAATGTAGCCAAGGTTGGGGAACACCTGCTGTAATGTGTATGAAGGGACTGCAGATGCTGGTTTAAACCAAAGATAGACAAAATAAGCTGGAGTAAATCAGCGGGACAGACCGCATCTCTGGAGAGAAGGAATGGGTGACATTTTGAGTCGTCTTGACCTGAAACGTCACCCATTCCATGATTGAATGGCGGAGTTGACTTGATGGGCCAAATGGCCTAATTCCACTCCTATCACTTATGACCTTATGACCTGAGCATGTGACTGTGCTGACTCTTTGCAGCTACATTTGGCATGTCTACAAAGTCAATGTGTCCACATTGATATAACTTAATATTTGACTTGCTCTGTTGCACTCGAACAGTGGGGATATCACCATGATATTTTACAATTATCATTCCATTGAAAAGTTCAATCGAATAATTTGAACATTAGAACCCTGGTGGGATACAGTCTTGATGCAGTCACATGGCTAGTAAGACCAGTGGTATGACTACCAAATTGGACCGTTCACATAATTAGTGTCATACTGATCTCATGGAGAAGTACAGTGTTCCACTGGAAATCTCGTCACTCGCACTAAGCTTGTAATACCTGCGCTGTGCCATGCAATTTCTTGTTTGAGGTTTGATTTTTCACATTAACAATGCTGTCGAGAACCATCATTTACCTTCGTCCGGTTGCCTCACTCTTCCTGATGCACCGTCTCAGCTCAAAATCTTGACTGTTCTGTTGCCTCCACAGATGTGGCTTGTCCCACTGGATTCCTCCAGCAGTTTGTAGTTTTGTCCAGGTTCCTGCATCTGCAATCTCCTGAGTTTCCATTTCAACTGTCTCTCCTGAAATGATCAAGAGGAAAAAGTTAAAAATTATAATTCTATAATTCAGAATATTTCAAGCCTTATCTTTATTATGTATCTATACTGTAAATGGTTCGATTGTAATCCTGTATAGTCTTTCTGCTGACTGGTTAGCACGCAACAACAGTTTCTCACTGTATCTCGGTACACGTGACAATAAACTAAACTGAACTAAACTATTTGATTAACGGGAAAAGGAAGCCCACAAAGGGATAGGAGAGTATGGCCAAGTGTAATAGGGATCGATGTGAAAGGTGAGATGCGTAAGGAATTAAAAGTATTATATATGAATGCGCGAAGTATAAGAAGTAAAGTAGATGAGCTTGAGGCTCAGTTAGAGGTTGGTAGATATGACATTGTGGGGATTACTGAGACGTGGCTGCAGGAGGATCGGGCCTGGGAACTTAATATTCAGGGTTATACATCCTATAGAAAGGATAGGCAGGTGGGTAGAGGAGGGGGGGTAGCTCTGCTGGTGAGGGATGGAATTCAGTCCCTTGTGAGGGAAGACATAGGGACTGACGAGGTAGAGTCACTGTGGATGGAATTGAGGAATTGTAAAGGCAAGAAGACACTAATTGGTGTTATCTACAGACCCCCAAATAGTAGCCCGGATGTAGGGTGTAAGTTGCAGCAGGAGTTAAAACTGGCATGTAACAAAGGTAATGCCACTGTGGTGATGGTGGATTTCAATATGCAGGTAGACTTGGAAAATCAGGTTGCTTCAGGACCCCAAGAAAGAGAGTTTGTAGAATGCCTCCGAGATGGACTCTTAGAGCAGCTTGTAATGGAGCCGACCAGAGAAAAGGCAATTCTGGATTTAGTGTTGTCCAATGTACCAGATATGATAAGAGAACTCGAGGTAAAGGAACCGATTGGAGGTAGTGATCATAATATGATTAGTTTTAATCTGCAATTTGAGAAGGAAAACGTTAAATCGGAAGTGTCAGTGATGCAGTTGAACAAAGGGGACTATGAAGGCATGAGAGGGGAGCTGGCCAAGGTAGACTGGAAAGGGATCCTAGCAGGAATGACGGTGGAACAGCAATGGCAGGAATTTCTGGGCATAATCTGGAAGACGCAGGAACATTTCATTCCAAAAAGGAAGAAAGATTCTTAGGGGAGTAGGAGGCAATCGTGGCTGACAAGAGAAGTTAGGGATAGAATAAAACTAAAAGAAAAGATGTATAACACTGCAAAGAGTAGCCAGAAGCCAGAGGATTGGGAAACTTTCATAGGACAACAGAAGGAAACAAAACGGGCAATACGGGCTGAAAAGATGAAGTATGAAGGGAAGCTGGCCAGGAACATAAAGAAGGACAGTAAAAGCTTCTTTAGATATGTTAAGGGAAAAAGAGTAGTAAAGTCAAATTTGGGTCCCTTGAAGGCAGACACGGGTGAAATTATTATGGGCAACAAGAAAATGGCAGATGAATTGAGTGGTTGAGTGAGTGGGCAGATGCGTGGCAGATGCAGTATAATATAGATAAATGTGAGGTTATCCACTTTGGCGGCAAAAGCAAGGGGGCAGATTATTATCTCAATGGGGTTAGGTTTTGTAAGGGAGAGGTGCAGCGAGAATTGGGCGTCCTTGTACACCGGTCACTGAAAGTTGGCTTACAGGTACAGCAGGCAGTGAAGAAAGCTAATGGAATGTTGGCCTTCATAACAAGAGGATTTCAGTATAGGAGAAAAAAAGGTTCTTCTGCAGTTGTATAGGGCTCTGGTGAGACCACATCTGGAGTATTGTGTACAGTTTTGGTCTCCTAATTTGAGGAAGGACATCCGTGTGATTGAGGCAGTGCAGCGTAGGTTCACGAGATTGATCCCTGGGATGGCGGGACTGTCATATGAGGAAAGATTGAAAAGACTAGGCTTGTATTCACTGAAGTTTAGAAGGATGAGGGGGAATCTTATAGAAACATATACAATTATAAAAGGACTGGACAACCTAGATGCAGGAAAAATGTTCCCAATGTTGGGTGAGTCCAGAACCAGGGGCCACATTCTTAGAATAAAGGGGAGGTCATTTAAGACTGAGGTGAGAAAAACCTTTTTCACCCAGAGAGTTGTGAATTTATGGAATTCCCTGCCACAGAGGGCAGTGGAGGCCAAATCACTGGATGGATTTAAGAGAGAGTTAGATAGAGCTCTAGGGGCTAGTGGAGTCAAGGGATATGGGGAGAAGGCAGGCACGGGTTATTGATAGGAGATGATCAGCCATGATCACAATGAATGGCGGTGCTGGCTCGAAGGGCCAAATGGCCGCCTCCTGCACATATTTTCTATGTTTCTGTTTCTAAGATACCTTTAATAGGTTTTGTGAAATCAGATATAGTTTCTAAAGAAAGTGATGGTGGAAAGTGTAGCTCCATTGGATGTAAATCAACAGAGAAGTGGTCTGAGTCTGGTTCAGAATGTAGCCAAGGTTGGGGAACACCTGCTGTAATGTGTATGAAGGGACTGCAGATGCTGGTTTAAACCAAAGATAGACAAAATAAGCTGGAGTAAATCAGCGGGACAGACCGCATCTCTGGAGAGAAGGAATGGGTGACATTTTGAGTCGTCTTGACCTGAAACGTCACCCATTCCATGATTGAATGGCGGAGTTGACTTGATGGGCCAAATGGCCTAATTCCACTCCTATCACTTATGACCTTATGACCTGAGCATGCGACTGTGCTGACTCTTTGCAGCTACATTTGGCATGTCTACAAAGTCAATGTGTCCACATTGATATAACTTAATGTTTGACTTGCTCTGTTGCACTCGAACAGTGGGGATATCACCATGATATTTTACAATTATCATTCCATTGAAAAGTTCAATCGAATAATTTGAACATTAGAACCCTGGTGGGATACAGTCTTGATGCAGTCACATGGCTAGTAAGACCAGTGGTATGACTACCAAATTGGACCGTTCACATAATTAGTGTCATACTGATCTCATGGAGAAGTACAGTGTTCCACTGGAAATCTCGTCACTCGCACTAAGCTTGAAATACCTGCGCTGTGCCATGCAATTTCTTGTTTGAGGTTTGATTTTTCACATTAACAATGCTGTCGAGAACCATCATTTACCTTCGTCCGGTTGCCTCACTCTTCCTGATGCACCGTCTCAGCTCAAAATCTTGACTGTTCTGTTGCCTCCACAGATGTGGCTTGTCCCACTGGATTCCTCCAGCAGTTTGTAGTTTTGTCCAGGTTCCTGCATCTGCAATCTCCTGAGTTTCCATTTCAACTGTCTCTCCTGAAATGATCAAGAGGAAAAAGTTAAAAATTATAATTCTATAATTCAGAATATTTCAAGCCTTATTTTTATTATGTATCTATACACTGTAAATGGTTCGATTGTAATCCTGTATAGTCTTTCTGCTGACTGGTTAGCACGCAACAACAGTTTCTCACTGTATCTCGGTACACGTGACAATAAACTAAACTGAACTAAACTATTTGATTTTTTTTTTTCAATTTCATTACAAATTGTAAATTTATTGCAGCTAGTATTTGTATTCCAACAGAAAGTTAAGAAAATACTCTGTGGCAAGTGATTTAATCTTATAGATAAGATGTTCAATGATTTGATGGGTATAAAATATCTTCTGCCACTAGTCAGAGAAAACTGAGGAACTCGTGTTACACCTCAACTTATTGTTGTGCTCTCGACTGACAATTCACATCTTGAACTTGAATTCAACTCTAAAAGGGACAAGGCAGTATTTCTGGAGCATATGGATACACAACGTTTCAGGTTGGGCCCCGTATTCAGACGACTTCTTCCCATCTGAAGAAAGATCTCGACCTGAAATGTCACCACTTCATGTCCTCCAGAGATGCTGCCTGACCTGCTGAGTTACTCCAGCACTTTGTGTTCATTTTTGTAAGCCAGCATCTGCATTCCTTATAGAAATAAAGGACTGCAGATGCTGGTTTACACCAAAGATAGACACAAAGTGCTGGAGTAACTCAGTGGGTCTGGCCGTATCGCTGGAGTGTTGGAATAACTCAGTGGCACTCAAAGTGCTGGAGTAACTCTGAAGAAGGGTCCCTACCTGAAACATCACCCATCCCCTTTCTCCAGAGATGCTGCCTGACCCGCTTAGTTACTCCAGCACTCTGCGTCTATCTCTGAAGTAGGGTCTCGACCCGAAACGTCACCCATTCCTTCTATCCAGAGATGCTTCCTATCCCGCTGAGTTACTGCAGCATTTTGTGTCTATCTGCAATTCCTTGTTTCTCCAAAAGAGACAAGTTGTGAACTGAATTCAAATATTTTAATATGCATCAGAAAACAGATGTGGAAACTTCTTGCCAGTTTTTTAAAATAAAAATGTTCACTCAAGTCCTCAAACCTAATCTTTCTACCTAATCTGGCCCATGGTTGAAATTGGATCCAAACCACTGATTTGGTCCAGTAAGAATTAAATGCTCTAAAAAGGTTATTAACGTGAAACATCAACCATCAACTCTCCACAGATGTTGCCTGATCTGCTAAAAGTCTCCAACCTTAAACCTTTTAGTTTGGGAAAGAACTGCAGATACTTGTTTAAATAGAAGATAGACACAAAATGCTGGAGTAACTCAGGCAGCATCTCTGGAGAGAAGGAGTGGGTGACGTTCCAGGTCAAGACCCTTGTTCAGTCTCTGTTTCGGGTCTAGTTTGGTTTAGTTTATTGTCACGTGTACCGAGGTACAGTGAAAAGCTTTTGTTGTGTGTTATCCAGTCAGCAGGAAGACAATACAAGATTATAATTGAGCCATTTACATGATAAGGGAATGACGTTTAGTGCAAGGTAAATCCACAAAGGGTAGTCTGAAGGTCACCAATGAGGTAGACAGCAGTTCAGGCCTATAATAAATGCTGCCTGACTTGTGTTACCACACCCCAAGAAAAATAAACCCTAGCTGACATTTATCCCTCAAGTGACGAGATTACATAAAAAATTAATTGGTAACTGATCTCATTGCTATGTGCAGGAAAAAGTACTTGCTTGCGTGGAAAAAGAATGGCTCCTCTATTTTTAAGACCAAAGTCATTTTAATTATGTGCCAATTCTCTTGTCATGTTTTAGAGAGCCATAAGGCCAGATACATTGCCATTCTTCCTGTCTCTTCATAATTCTAGGATTGAAAATCCAGCTAAATCTGCATTGCGCTTTTATTATAAACATCAGCAACTCGAGGATTACCTCTTCCCAAATAATCAGTATGATAAACGACAGCTATCTATTTCAGAATGGAGACGCTGAAAGCTTCTTTCCACGCAGAAAGCCAAGTGCAATAACACTTCAAACCATCGAAACACTAGAACTCTTCCATTACCTTAACCTCATTTAATATTGATTATCGAGCTGCCCGATTTCCACTGGTATTACAGATAAGATCTTGGTCCTTTCATGTAACTTACAACCAGGTTATCGATTCATTAGTGATTCACAAACATTACACATTATGTTGCCACCATAAAAAGTGTTCATATCTGTGGTAAAATAAACAAGGCCGATCAACAAAAGGACATAAAATGCTGGAGTCACTCAACGGGTCTGGCAGCATCTCTGGGGAACAAGGATAGGTGAAGAAGAAGCGCCACCTATAGGCTGTGGGCCGAGCATCGCACATGTGTCTAGAATTTAACTTATGTGACCCATGTCTGGGAACTACTTGAAATTTTGCACAGATTTAGATAAAATATAATTGAGAAGGAAGTCATAACTTGTCAGTGCCAAAAGTTGCACATTAATTAATTAAGCTAATTAGAAAAAGTAAAAGCGCCATCTAGTGTCCAATGCCCATATTACTCCATGGGGAGCCTAATTCCATGCTGCTGTCTATTTAAACCATATATGAATATAACTATATATATATATATATATATATATATATATATATGGTTATATTAATATATATATATATGACATGAATATGACTGTAATTATATATAATTACATTCATTATATTATTTTTAATATAATGAATATAATTGTGAGTGTGTATTTTGAATGAGACTGCCGCTCCTGAACCCGCCTAATTAATGGGTGAGGGCAGTTCCTGTGGGTTCCTCCGTTTACTGAACCCCACTGACTACTGTGGTCCCAGTGGGTGGGTCATGGCCATAGTTGGACTGGGGCAGTGCCAGGCTGGGGGCTAAGGGGCCCTCCACTGAGGGGAAATGCCTAACCCTAACTCGCCCCCCCTTTCAGAGCTGCCCACGGCTGGAGCTGGAGCAGCTTTGGGACCGGCTGCGGGCTCCATACGTGTGGCCGTTCAGCACGTCCACCTCGGCCAGCATGCCCTTCTGGATCATCATGGTGATGATGGTGGGGAGCAGCACTGCCCTGCACACCACCCGGGCCGCCTTCAGCACCCCCATAGCGCTGGCTCCGTCAGTCTGCCCTCTCACTCGCTGCAACACTGGCCGTCCGACAGCCCGACCGACCACTCACAGCAATCACCAGCTTACCGACAGCCCGACTGATCCTTCTCAGCATCCACTGGCCGACCGACAGCCCGACTGATCGACTGACCGACAGAATGACTGACCGACCGAATGACTGACCGACCGACCGACCGACCGACTGGTCGACTGATCAACTGACTGACTGACTGACTGACCGACCGACAGCCCGACTGATCGACCGACTGACTGCTGACCCTAACCCTAATCCTAACCAGAGCTCTACATTTTTATTTATCACGAGACTAAGTGGGACCCGTTGGGTCCCAGTCACATGGGAGGCCTGGGCCCCAACGCAACCCGTTCCCCAACGCAATATTCCACTACTCACCTGTACCCCCAACGCAACGGCGGGAGTGTTCTGTAGCCAGGGGACAGCTTCATGTGATTGACAGCGGGTGCCGGAAGGGGTGTCGCCGTCCCGGCGAATAACAGACCATTTACGTTTGTAATATTTCACCGATCGGAATAAAACTTGGTGCACTTGCAGTACAGGAGAATGGCGAGTAAGGTGGCAAAAAAATCGTAGCGCTATGGGGGATCGTATTTGCACAAATTGAAAAACAATGCAAACCGGAAAAGGACAAGATGAGAGTTTTATAAGTATATAGATTTTTATTTAACAGTCTGAAACTTTATAAAGATGAATCAATTGTCAGCAAGGTTAGCATTACCTTTATTCCTTCGAAACCTTGCTATTGTTATAATCCCAGAGTGCTCGATGCCTACCTACCATGAAACAAAGCACGTGATTGGTCAATTGGCGTCCGCCGCAATGTCAAACGTGCATTGATTGGACAATTACTACTCGGAAAATTTGAGGTTTTTCTCATATTTAAAAAATATGAGAAAAATCTTGACGAGTTTCATGTATGATTTCTATAATATTTTTACACAATATGTTAAAAAATCAGGTAGTTACGTGATTTGGGTCACGAACTTAAACATAAAAGCACCTCGGCCCACAGCCTACTATCCATGTTCTCCAGAGATGCTGCCTGAGCCACTGAGTTACTCCAGCATTTTGTGCCTTTTTGTGTAAATCGGTATCTGCAGTTCCTTGTTTCTACAAAGTGGCACAGCACCGGAGACACGGATTCAATCCCGACTACGGGTGCTGTTTTCATGGGGTGGAAATCCTGGGGGGGCGGGGGGGACACTTCGAGAGGTGGGGACAATCCCCCCCCATGTTTTGTATTCTGGACTTTATCAGATGCTTTCTAAGGGCTGAATCGGCCTGTTCGCGGGGCCTTTCAGCGCCCGGCGCGGCTTAAAATCGAACTGCTGCATCGAGGCGATCGAGGCTCCCGATGTTGAAGCCCCCGCCGGCCGATGAAAGACCCGCGAATGGGCCGATGAAAGAACCCGCAAATGGGCCGATTCAAGCCCCACGATTCGGGGAAGACGAAGCTGTTGTTGCTGGAGTTCGGAGTCGGTCACCAACCAGGTCAGCTCCCGATGTTACCGTCCACAGGGCCCACGGCCGAAGCCTTAGGTGTGTGCGCATATGCGTGCGTGCGTGTGTGTGTGCGCATGCGCGCGCGCGGCCGCCAAGAAATTATGTCCCCCCATGTTTTGATAGCGATTTCCGTCCCTGTTTGTACGGAGTTTGTAGGTTCTCCCCAAGACCGCGTGGGTTTTCTCCGATATCTTTGGTTTCTTCCCACACTCCATAAACGTACAGGTTTGTAGGTTAATTGGCTTGGTATGAATGTAAATTGTTGCTAGTGTGTGTGGGATAGTGTTAATGTCCGTGCATTGGTGGTCGGTTCGGACTCAGTACGCTGAAATGACCTGTTTCCGTGTTGTATCTCTAAAGTAAACTAAGCTAAACAAAATGAAAAAGATCATCAACCTGCCACATGATCTTATTTCTCACTCCCCATCGCTGCCTGCCCTCTGCGTATTTCCCACATTTTCTATTTTTCACCAGATTTTCAGTGTCAGCCCTATTTTGCCTTCAAAATATCCCTACGACCTATGTGTTTTTTTCTTGATTTTCTCAAAGATTTAGTGGACCATGCAGGTTTAGTCCTCGGCTTATCGCAATAATCTTCTAGCTTTTATTAAACAAGAATATGGTTAAATGTTTGAATGTAAATATTTATCTCTGTAAAGAGAAGCTTAATTACCACGACAAAGGTCAAATCACCACATTGAGAATCAAATCAAAATAATATAGAATGACAGGCCCTTTGGCCCAACTTGCCCACGCCAACCAACATGTCCCATCTGCACTAGCCCCATTTGCCTGCGTTTGTCTCTAATCCTGCCCTATCCACGTACCTGTCAAATTGCTTCTTAAACGGTGCAATATTCCCTGCCTCAACTACTTCCTCCGGCAGCTCATTCCATACACCCACCACCCTTTGCGTGAAAAAGTTGCCACTCAGATTCCTATGAAATCTTTCCCCCTTCACCTTAAACCTATGCTCCCTGGTTCTTTATTCCCCCATTTTGAGCTAGAGACCTTCAGTAAGGTCCACTCCTTTCATTGATGTTCTCTCAGTAAAGACATTACATTTATTAGGGTCTCGACCCGAAACGTCACCCATTCCTTCTCTCCAGAGATGCTGCCTGGAGAGTTACTCCAGCATTTTGTGTCTACCTTCCATTTAAACCAGCACCTGCAGTTCTTTCCTGCACATTGATTATTGCTCTCTTCCAGCTTTTTCCACCCCGCCCCACCTCTACAATAGCTCAGCGGTTGAACTGCTGCCTCATAGTGCCAGAGACCCGGGTACGATCCTGACCACGGGTGCTGTCTGTGTGGAGTTTGCACGTTCTCCCAGTGACCGCGTGGGTTTTCTCCGGGTGCTTCAGTTTCCTCCCACATTCCAAAGATATGCAGGATTGTAAGTTAATCGATTACAAATTGCCCCGAGCGTATATGATGCAAAGGTGGAATGACATAAAACTAAAAGTATGGTCAGCTTGGACTCGTTAGGCCAAAGGGCCTGTTTCCACACAGTATCTCAAAACTCATCAGTATGAAGAAAGGTCCCGAACTGAAACGTCACCTATCCATGTTCTCCAGAGATGCTGCTTGACCCATTGAGTTACTCCAGCACTCTGTTATTTTTTGTAAACCGGCATCGCCAGTTACATAGAAACATAGAAACATAGAAAATAGGGGCAGGAGGAGGCCATTCGGCCCTTCGAGCCAGCACCGCCATTCATTGTGATCATTTAAAGACTGCATGGATGAACTACAAAAATTGTTCATCCCAGTTTGGCAAAAGAATAAATCAGGGAAGGTAGTGCATCCGTGGATAACAAGGGAAATCAGGGATAGTATCAAAGCAAAAGATGATGCGTACAAATTAGCCAGAAAAAGCAGCATACCAGAGGACTGGGAGATATTCAGAGACCAGCAGAGGAGGACAAAGGGCTTAATTAGGAAAGGGAAAATAGATTATGAAAGGAAACTGGCAGGGAACATAAAAACTGACTGCAAAAGTTTTTATAGATATGTGAAGAGAAAGAGATTAGTTAAAACAAATGTAGGTCCCTTGCAGTCAGAAACAGGTGAATTGATCATGGGGAACAAGGATATGGCGGACCAATTGAATAACTACTTTGGTTCCGTCTTCACTAAGGAAGACATAAATAATCTGCCGAAAATAGCAGGGGGCCGCGGGTCAAAGGAGATGGAGGAACTGAGTGAAATCCAGGTTAGTCGGGAAGTGGTGTTGGGTAAATTGAATGGATTAAAGGCCGATAAATCCCCAGGGCCAGATAGGCTGCATCCCAGAGTACTTAAGGAAGTAGCTCCAGAAATAGTGGATGCATTAGTGATAATTTTTCAAAACTCTTTAGATTCTGGAGTAGTTCCTGAGGATTGGAGGGTAGCAAACGTAACCCCACTTTTTAAGAAGGGAGGGAGAGAGAAAATGGGGAAATACAGACCAGTTAGTCTAACATCGGTAGTGGGGATACTGCTAGAGTCAGTTATTAAAGATGGGATAGCAGCACATTTGGAAAGTGGTGAAATCATTGGACAAAGTCAGCATGGATTTACGAAAGGTAAATCGTGTCTGACGAATCTTATAGAATTTTTCGAGGATGTAACTAGTAGAGTGGATAGGGGAGAACCAGTGGATGTGTTGTATCTGGACTTTCAGAAGGCTTTCGACAAGGTACCACATAAGAGATTAGGATACAAACTTAAATCACACGGTATTGGGGGTTCAGTATTGATGTGGATAGAGAACTGGCTGGCAAACAGGAAGCAAAGAGTAGGAGTAAACGGGTCCTTTTCACAATGGCAGGCAGTGACTAGTGGGGTACCGCAAGGCTCAGTGCTGGGACCCCAGCTATTTACAATTTATATTAATGATCTGGACGAGGGAATTGAAAGCAACATCTCCAAGTTTGCGGATGACACTAAGCTGGGGGGCAGTGTTAGCTATGAGGAGGATGCTAGGAGACTGCAAGGTGACTTGGATAGGCTGGGTGAGTGGGCAAATGTTTGGCAGATGCAGTATAATGTGGATAAATGTGAGGTTATCCACTTTGGTGGCAAAAACGGGAAGGCAGACTATTATCTAAATGGTGGCCGATTAGGAAATGGGGAGATGCAGCGAGACCTGGGTGTCATGGTACACCAGTCATTGAAAGTAGGCATGCAGGTGCAGCGGGCAGTGAAGAAAGCGAATGGTATGTTGGCCTTCATAGCAAGAGGATTTGAGTATAGGAGCAGGGAGGTTCTACTGCAGTTGTACAGGGTCTTGGTGAGACAACACCTGGAGTATTGCATACAGTTTTGGTCTCCAAATCTGAGGAAGGACATTATAGCCATAGAGGGAGTGCAGAGAAGGTTCACCAGACTGATTCCTGGGATGTCAGGACTTTCATATAAAGAAAGACTGGATAGACTTGGCTTATACTCGCTAGAATTTAGGAGATTGAGAGGGGATCTTATAGAAACGTACAAAATTCTTATGGGGTTGGACAGGCTAGATGCAGGAAGATTGTTCCCGATGTTGGGGAAGTCCAGGTCTAAGGGGTCACAGCATAAGGATAAGGGGGAAATCCTTTAAGACCGAGATGAGGAAAAACTTTTTCACACAGAGAGTGGTGAATCTCTGGAACTCTCTGCCACAGAGGGTAGTTGAGGCCAGTTCATTGGCTATATTTAAGAGGGAGTTAGATGTGGCCCTTGTGGCTAAGGGGATCAGGGGGTATGGAGAGAAGGCAGGTACGGGATACTGAGTTGGATGATCAGCCATGATCATATTGAATGGCGGTGCAGGCTCGAAGGGCCGAATGGCCTACTCCTGCACCTATTTTCTATGTATCTATGTATCTATGGCTAATCGTCCTCTATCAATAACCCGTGCCTGCCTTCTCCCCATATCCCTTGACTCCACTAGCCCATAGAGTTCTATCTAACTCTCTCTTAAATCCATCCAGTGACTTGGCCTTCACTGCCCTCTGTGGCAGGGAATTCCATAAATTCACAACTCTCTGCGTGAAAAAGTTTTTTCATACCTCACTTAAATGACCTCCCCTTTATTCTGGTTATTCCAGAACCAGGGACTGTGGCCCCTGGTTCTGGACTCGCCCAACATTGGGAACATTTTTCCTGCATCTAGCTTGTCCTGTCCTTTTATAATTTTATATGTTTCTATAAGACCCCCACCCCTCATCCTTCTAAATTCCAGTGAATACAAGTCTAGTCTTTTCAATCTTTCCTCATATGACAGTCCAGCCATCCCAGGGATCAATCTCGTGAACCTACGCTGCATTGCCTCAATCACAAGGATGTCCTTCCTCAAATTAGATCAAAACTGTACACAATACTCCAGATGTGGTCCCACCAGAGCCTTATACAACTGCAGAAGAACCTCTTTACTCCTATACTGAAATCCTCTTGTTATGAAAGTTTCATGCTTCTACATTAAATTTATTCACGCTAAACAGTACCTGTGATCAGAGAAATGTGTATTCAATGTATTATGATATTGGCATTCTGTGGCATTGCAAAGAAAACATATTTTCATTTGAAACTGACAATAATGCTACCACAAACTCATACTGCTGCTATTGCAACTCACTCTAACATATTTAAGGGTGGCACAGTGGCACAGCGATAGAGCTACTGCCTTACAGCACTGGAGCCCCTGGTTTGATCCTGACCTTGGGTGCTGTCTGTACAGAGTTTGCACGTTCTCCCCGTGACCTGCGTGAGTTTTCTCCGGGTGCTCCAGTTTCCTCCCACACTCCAAAGATGGGCGGGTTTGCAGGTTAATTGGCTTTGGTAAAATTGTAGATTGTCTCTAGTTTGTAGGATAGTGTAAGGGAATCGCTGGTCGGTGTGGGCTCGGTGGGCTGAAGGTCTTGTTTATGCATTGCATCTCCAAACTAAACTAAGATCAGTGAAACTCAGCAGAGTTGGCAGAATGGTATATTATGGAATTATTGGAAATTACAGCACAGAACAAGCCATTTGGAAAATCATGCCTGTGCCATTGCTGGAACGCTTATTTCTCAAATCACTTCCCAAATTTCATTCTAAACAACTTCTGAATTCTGCTGTAGAAACAAGAAACAGCGGATGCTGGTTTACAAAAAAAGACACAAATGCTGGAATAATTCAATGTGTCAGGCAACATCCCCTTCCTAATTCTCCGACCCATCTGACTGTCCCTCTGATAACATGTTTATCTCTGTTTGCTTCGTTGTCACCTTCTCCTAGCTAACAATGATCTATTCTACATTTTCCTTGAACCACATCTCTTTTGATGTCTCGTTTTCACACCTTACACTTCCTTATCTCTATGTCTCCCTCTGCCTTGACCCTCAGTCTAAAGAAAGGGTCTCGACACGAAACGTAACCCATTCATTTTATCCAGAGATGTTTCCTGTTCCACTGAGTTACTCCAGCATTTTGTGTCAGTCTCCGGAGAACATGGATACGTGACATTTTGTGTCGGGACCCTAGGAGGAGGTGAGGAAGATTTCCCTCCCCTCTCCCACCACAATCAGGCTGAAGAAGGGTCCCAACACCTATCGATGTTCTCCAGAGATGCTTCCTGACCCGCTGAGGTACTCCAGCATTTTGTGTCTGTTTTTTAAGGATTCTGCTACAATACAGCTTGAATGAGAATTCCTCACAGGCATTAGCTTTGTGTGCTTTTTAAAAAAGCTGACATTTAATTTGTTTTCTTGTGTGGTCTCTTGATAATCTATGAACAGCCATCTATTGCAATTCCAGCATAAAGCCTCACTTTTATAAAAACAACTGATGCAAAATGCTGGAGTAACTCAGCGGGTCAGGTAGCATCTCTGGAGAACACGATGAGGTGACTATTCGGGTCGAGACAACTTCTTTCGTCTGATTGTAGGGTGTGTGTGGGGGGGGGGCGAGCTGGATGAGAAGAGGGGCAGGACAAATTCTGGCAGGTAATAGATTGATACAGCTGAGGAAGGTTATTTGATAGGCAGGTGATTGGACAAAGGCCAGAGAAATTCAGGTGTGAGACAAAAGGATTGAAGAGTTGCGAATTGTGAAGCTAGAGGAAGGAAGGTCGGTGGAAGGAGGGGGGAGGGAAGAAATACATGCGAGTCCAAGTGGGGCACAGGGTGTAAAGAAGGGAGGGGAGTGGTTATATGGGGAAGAAAGGAGAGGGAGGAGGGTTATTTAGTTACCTATAATTGGAGAATTCAATGTCCATACCATTGGGTTGAAAGCTACCCAAGTGGAATATGAAGTGTTCCTCCAGTTTGTGTGTGGCCCCACCCTGGTTCATTTCTCTTCTCTCTTCTCCCATCAGGCAAGAGGTACTGAAGTGTGAAAATGTACACCTCCAGATTCAGGGACATCAGGGACAATGCACACTTCCAGTTCCCAGCTGTTATCAGGCAACTGAACCATCCTATCAACAACTAGAGAGTGGTCCTGAGCTACTATCTACCTCATTGGAGACCCTCAGTCTATCTTTAATCGGACTTGACTAGACTTTACCTTGCACTAAACATTATTCTCTTTATCATGCATCTATACACTGTGGATGGCCCAACGAAAGCTTTTCACTGTACCTCGATACACATGACAATAAACTAAACTAAATTAAATTCAACTAAGGCCCAGTGCATCATCTTTCAATTTCTCTATGTCTCGTGTCTGGACCTCATGAATTCTCAGAAAATTGCACTGCAATCACCTCTGTCATGTTCAACCATCCTGCAATAGTTTGTAGCACAGATTCTGATCCCAAATGAGTCTTGTCACTTTTTCTCAGAGTTTTCATGTGCAGGAAGGAACGGCAGGGGATGCTGGTTTTGTATCGAAGATAGGCACAAATGCTGAAGTAAATCTGCGGGTCAGGCAGCATCTCTGGAGAAAAACGATGGGTGATGAAAACATGAGAGATGATGGGTATCGACAAGGGGTTCTCAAGCTGTGGCACAGGATTAAGCTGGAGGCAGCAGACCTGGAGATCAATGCCACGAGAATGGCTTCAAAACATGGAAGCAATGCAGATAAAAGCTATGAAACTAAGAAGGGTTCTGACCAAAAACATCACCTATTCTTTTTCTCCAGAGATACATAGATACATAGAAAATAGGTGCAGGAGTAGGCCATTCGGCCCTTCGAGCCTGCACCGCCATTCAATATGATCATGGCTGATCATCCAACTCAGTATCCCGTACCTGCCTTCTCTCCATACCCCCTGATCCCCTTAGCCACAAGGGCCACATCTAACTCCCTCTTAAATATAGCCAATGAACTGGCCTCAACTACCCTCTGTGGCAGAAAGTTCCAGAGATTCACCACTCTCTGTGTGAAAAAGTTTTTCCTCATCTCGGTCTTAAAGGATTTCCCCCTTATCCTTAAGCTGTGACCCCTTGTCCTGGACTTCCCCAACATCGGGAACAATCTTCCTGCATCTAGCCTGTCCAACCCCATAAGAATTTTGTACGTTTCTATAAGATCCCCTCTCAATCTCCTAAATTCTAGCGAGTATAAGCCAAGTCTATCCAGTCTTTCTTCATATGAAAGTCCTGACATCCCAGGAATCAGTCTGGTGAACCTTCTCTGCACTCCCTCTATGGCTATAATGTCCTTCCTCAGATTTGGAGACCAAAACTGTACGCAATACTCCAGGTGTGGTCTCACCAAGACCCTGTACAACTGCAGTAGAACCTCCCTGCTCCTATACTCAAATCCTCTTGCTATGAAGGCCAACATACCATTCGCTTTCTTCACTGCCTGCTGCACCTGCATGCCTACTTTCAATGACTGGTGTACCATGACACCCAGGTCTCGCTGCATCTCCCCATTTCCTAATCGGCCACCATTTAGATAATAGTCTGCCTTCCCGTTTTTGCCACCAAAGTGCATAACCTCACAATTATCCACATTATACTGCATCTGCCAAACATTTGCCCACTCACCCAGCCTATCCAAGTCACCTTGCAGTCTCCTAGCATCCTCCTCACAGCTAACACTGCCCCCCAGCTTAGTGTAATCCGCAAACTTGGAGATGTTGCTTTCAATTCCCTCGTCCAGATCATTAATATATATTGTAAATAGCTGGGGTCCCAGCACTGAGCCTTGCGGTACCCCACTAGTCACTGCCTGCCATTGTGAAAAGGACCCGTTTACTCCTACTCTTTGCTTCCTGTTTGCCAGCCAGTTCTCTATCCACATCAATACTGATGTTGCCTGACTCGCTGAGTTACTCAAGCACTTTTTGTCACTTTTACCAGACACTGGATAGTTGAATAGGGGTCCCAATCTGAAACGTCACCTATTTATCATCATATTATTTATTATGATTACATATTCTGTTGTGCTGCAGCAAGTAAGAATGTCATTGTTCTATCTGGGACACATGACAATAAACACTCTTGACTCTTGACATCATGTTCTCTAGAGATGCTGCCTGACCTGCTTACGTACTCCAGCATTTTATGCCTATCTTTGGTCACATTTCCTTTTTAGTTTGTGCAGCCTGCCTCCAAATGGCATGAGCCATCCATGTTATCTGCTCACTGTTGATTCGGGGCAGATAACATAGAACAGGCCCTTCGGCCCACAATGTGTGAGCCGAGCATAATGCCAAGACCAACTCCTACCTACCTGCACATAATCCACATCTCTACATTCCCTGCCAATCCAAGTCTCTTAAATGTCACTATTACACCTGCCTCAACAGTGTGTTCCAGGCACTCACTACCCTTTGTGTAAAACAAACTTGCCCCTACTAGATGCCCACAAGAAGCATTTCAAACAGCACCCAGCATGAATGTAATGTGCAGCCAGCGATCAGTGATGAGCAATTAGGTTTGTGCACCTCAATCCCACACCCATTTCTGCAGATTTCCAAACATTATCCCCGCAACATGCAGCTGCATTTAATGATGTTTAATGTCCAGGCATAACAGCAAATTCACAATTCATTTTGCATGTTTAGTTTTCAAGTAATATCGGACAAGCTTCTATTCAGTGTGAAAATATTGGCATGGCAATCATCTGCAGTGATCTCGACAAAATATTGACAGGCGCATTTATTTAGCAAGTGCTCACATATACACGAGCTCTCAGAATAACTTCCCTCTAAACATGCTGTCCATTAGTATTGCCATCTGCCAAAAAGCCCATTTATAAACCCTCAAGTAATTCTTGCAAAACATTTCTAGTTTAATGTTTGTTTCCCGAATTAGATTAAAAGAACTCAGTCAACTGATGATTTTTTAAAAACTTCTGGTTTCCAATTTTGTCAAAATGAACAAGCCCGCAGGCAGTTGAATGAAGTTTCTGATGAGAACTGTTTCCATGTCAGTAATCACTAAAGAAACATTCATGATGTGAATCAGCAGCATTCGCACAGTGGCAATCATGCCAATGATTATATTTGTGACATTCTCCTCCTTTCAGCAGTCGGAGGCTCCAATGTGAGTTAAGTATTTTTTAAATAATACTGGACCAAGTGCAGACCCGTTGGGTTTACTCCCCCATCGCAATATTCCAGCTCTCATCCGTTCCCCCAACACAAACTAAGTGCATTGAAGTCTCTATGGTTTCTGAGTTGTTGTCAGGAATGTGAAGTTGGAGAATGACCTTGAATAACTTTAGAAGCTGGACTGTAAGTGGGATTGAATTCCTTTACCACGGTGTTGAGAGTTGGCCGTATAACTTTCAAATCATATTTGTGTGTGGGAGGGAAGTGTGTGGGAGGGAGGGAGGGAGGGAGGGAGGGAGGGAGGGAGCACCACGCTGTGGAGGGAGGGAGAGAGGGGGGCCGCGGACAGGTGTGGACCCGAGGACCCGAGCGAGGCCAGGGGCGGGCGTGGACCCAAGGACCCAAGCGAGGCCGCGGGTGGGCGGGTGTGAAACGGGCGCCGACCTGAGCCATGGTGCCCGCCCACCTCATTGTGACTTCATCAGTCGAAGCTGGTTGAAGAATCTGTGTGTGAAAGTCGGTTTAAAAGGCAGTTTTGTCTTTAAAAAAAAATTTAATCACGAATAAGTCATGAAATATAGCATCAAATCTTAAGTGAGCCTGATCACTGCGTAGAGGAGAAAAATATGTCAGAATATGTAAAAATCTTAGCTTCACCGCGTAGCGTTTTGGTGAAAATATAAAGACACATACACACACACACATACAAGATGAGACTTTTATAGGTATATAGAGATAGAGATAAAAATACTATCCCAAAGATCATGCCATACTTGCAGGCAGTAATCATAATATTTTGGGCCAGCTACATTGTTCACTTATTCCAAACAGTTGCATAGTATGCATTCTTTAAATATTGGAACAACTGAAAATATGATTGCTATGTTTGAGAATGGAAGTTGGGAGGCCACATTGCTGTTATATAAGACGTAGGTGAGGACACATTTAAAGTATTGCGTTCAGTTTTGGGCACCATATTATAGGAAAGATGTTGTCAAGTTGGAGAAGGTGGAAGAGAATATTTACGAGGAAGAGGGAGGAGTCGAAGGAGAAGTTGTGAAGAGTAAGAACCACTTCTGCTAGGCGGAGGAGAGTGTTAGTAGAGGGAAATTAGCTGGTTCTGTGGTCGAGGAAGAAATGGAGGGCTTTAAGACCTCCCTAGTGGGGGATGGAAGTGTAAAGTGACTGAACATCCAAAGTAAAGATGAAGGAGTGGGGGCCTGGAAAACTGAAGACATTGAAGAGAATAAGGGCCTGTGAGGTGTCTTGTACATAGATAGGCCCATTTCAGTCTGAAGAAGGGTCTCAAACCAAAACATCATCCATTCCTTCTATCCAGAGATTCTTCCTGTTCCGCTGAGTTACTCCAGCATTTAGTGCCTATCTTAGGTGTAAACCAGCATCTGCAATTCCTTGTTACATATTTACAAGGGTGTTGCCAGGACTCAAGGGCCTGAGCTATAGGGAGAGGTTGAGCAGGATACGACTCTATTCCTTGGAGCGCAGGAGGATGAGGGGTGAGCTTATAGAGGTGTACAAAATCATGAGAGGAATAGATCAGGTAAAAGTAGGGATGGGGAATAGAGAACCAGAGGACATAGGTTTAAGGTGAGAGCGGAAAAGATTTAATAGGAACCTGAGGGATAACCGTTTTACACAAAGGGTGGTGGGTGTATGGAACGAGGTGTTGGTCGGTGAGTGATAGGCATGCATTGTGTTGGGCGGAGTTTGAGCTTGGAAATGCAGTTGAGGGAAGGCATTATTTGTCCATAGCCACACGTGCAAGGTCTTTGAACAGTTTCTGCTCTGTAGCCATGTCCCTGGGACTCAACCTTCTGCATTGATCTCATATCCTCTCCGTGCTACTTAAGTATGTATCTACTTAAGCAGGATCAACAAGCTCATCAGGAAGGCTGGCTCTATCCTGGGGGCAGACATGGATTCATGGGAGGTGGTCTTGGAGGGGAGGATGCTCTTCAAACTGTGGAGCATCCTAGACAATACAGCTCACCCCCTCCATAACACACTGGTCAACCTGAGGAGTAACCTCAGCAACAGACTGGTTCCATCAAGATGCAGCACAGAACGCCACAGGAGATCCTTCTTCCCTGTGGCTATCAAACTGTACAACTCCTCCCCCTCCTGTCATGGGGTAGACTGAGACTGACTCCCCTACCAGCCCTCCACCCCAATCTTTGCACACCCCCAACCCTTTCCACACATCACTTTAATTTCATGTTTCATGTATTTTGTGTTTTTCTGGAGTGCTGGTATGGGTGTTGTTGGCTGCAGGGACTACTGGTCTCCAGAGGGCTAGTATGGACATTGTGGGCCAAATGGATTCTTGGGGTGGCAGCTCAGTCCCTCATGCCTGATGTGCTGGCAGCTCACTCATGGCTGGTGGGCTGGCAGTTGACTCACGGCTATTCCTTGAAATTCCATTTCAAGCAGAGTGCAAGGCCACCAAATTCTAATCCATTTCCCTACCATTTCAAGCAGGGTGCAAGGCCACCAAATTCAAGTGCAGTTTCTTACCTCTTTGAGCAGGGTGCAAGGCCACAAAATTCAAGTGCAGTTTCCAACCACTTCAAGCAGGGTGCAAGGCCACCAAATTCAAATGCAGTTTCATACCATTTCATTCAGGGTGTAACGACATCACATTCAAATGCAGTTTCATACCATTTCATGCAGGGCCACCACATTCAAATGCAGTTTCATACTATTTCAAGCAGGGTGAAACCATCATAAAAACCACCATAAAACCACACAAACACAACACTCACAGTTCAGTAGACATTCAGTGTGTTCAGTTGATTCACAGCTCAGACAGAGTCGTGACCTCTCCCTCCCCCATCATGCAGAGACTGAGCCACACCAACACTTCCGGGTTTTATAATCCCTCCCCCTCCCACCGGAAAAAGGTGTGGCCTTCATGCGGTGATTGACAGGAGCGAGATTCTCAACATTTTTTAAACACTAATAACACTTTTGTTTTTCATTGATGGGAAGAATCCTCTGCACCTGATGAGCGGAGGGGAACTGAGTAAGATGGCCAAAAATCACAGCCGTGTGGTAGCGTTTTATCTAAAATCAATATAGTGCAAACAGGAAGTTGTCAAGTTTAGACAAACAACCATTTGCAGGCAGTGCCCTTTTCACTTCAACCCAAACCTCCCAAACAACCATTTGCAGGCAGTGCCTTTCCACTTCAACCCAACCCCCCCAAACAACCATTTGCAGGCAGTGCATTTTCACTTCAACCCAAACCCCCCAAACAACCATTTGCAGGCAGTGCCTTTTCACTTCAACCCAAACCCCCCAAACAACCATTTGCAGGCAGTGCCTTTTCAATTCAACCCAAACCCACCAAACAACCATTTGCAGGCAGTGCCTTTTTACTTCAAACCAACCATATTTTCATTTTCAAACCACATCAAGGGCACTCACCGTTGAGTAGACATGTGTTCAGTGTTATTCAGAGCTCAGAGAGACGTGACCCTCTGGCCTTCCTCCATCTTGCAGAGACTTAGTGAGGCACACCAATTCCTGGTTTTATAGTCCCCTCCCCCTCCCTCCAGCAGGGGCAGCAGAGAGAATGGCAATTAAAAAAAAAATTAATATCTCTCTGATTTTTCATCAATGGGAAAAATCCTCTGGTCAAGGAAGGCGGAGGGGGGGCTCTGAGCGAGGTGCCCAAAAATGACGGCCGTAGGTGGCGGCGTTCTCTCGGAAATCACAGCACAGTGAGCCAAAAGCGGTCAAGATCAGACTTTTAGTAATATAGATACTGCATCTGCCATGCATCTGCCCACTCATTCAACCTGTCCAAGTCACCCTGCAACCTCCTAGCATCCTCTTCGCAGTTCACACTGCCACCCAGATTTGTGTCATCTGCAAATTTGCTAATGTTACTTTTCATTCCATCATCTAAATCATTAATATATATTGTAAATAGTTGTGGACCCAGCACCGAGCCTTGCGGCATTAAACTCGCCACTGCCTGCCATTCTGACAGGGACCCGTTTATTCCTACTCTTTGTTACCTGCTGCCAACCAATTCTCTACCCATGTCGATATCTCTCTGATAGCAGATATTAGTAGTAAGCACAAGGTAGTAAAAGGGCTGGATGGTTTGGAGTTTGTAAAATGTGTGCAGGATAGTTTTTTGCAGCAATACATAGAGGTACCTACTAGAGAAGGGGCAGTGCTGGACCTCCTGTTAGGAAATGAGACAGGGCAGGTGGCGGAGGTAAGCGTCGGGGAGCACTTTGGGTCCAGTGATCACAACACCATTAGTTTCAATATAATTATGGAGAGGGTCAGAACTGGACCTAGGGTTGAGATTTTGATTGGAGAAAGGCTAACTTTGAGGAGATGCGAAAGGATTTAAAAGGAGTGAATTGGGACATGTTGTTTTATGGGAAGGATGTAGAAGAGAAATGGAGGACATTCAAAGGTGACATTTTAAGAGTACAGAATCTTTATGTCCCTGTTCGGTTGAAAGGAAATAGTAAAAATGGAAAGAGCCATGGTTTTCAAGGGAAATTGGACACTTGGTTCGGAAAATGAGAGAGATCTACAATTATTATAGGCAGCATGGAGTAAATGAGGTGCTTGAGGAGTATAAAGAATGTAAAAAGAATATTAAGAAAGAAATTAGAAAAGCTAAAAGAAGATATGAGGTTGCTTTGGCAAGTAAGGTGAAAGTAAATCCAAAGGGTTTCTACAGCTATATTAATAGCATAAGGATAACAAGGAATAAAATTGGTCCATTAGAGAGTCCAGAGTGCACAGCTATCTGCAGAGCCAAAAGAGGGGGGAGATATTGAACAATTTCTTTTCTTCGGTATTCACCAAGGAGAAGGATATGGACTTATGTGAAGTAAGGGAAACAAGCAGAGTAGCAATGAAAACTATGAGATTCAAAGAAGAGGAGGTGCGGACACTTTTGAAAAATATGAAAACGGATAAGTCTCCAGGTCCTGACAGGATATTCCTGAGGACATTGAGGGAAGTTAGTGTAGAAATAGCAGGGGCTATGACAGAAATATTTCAAATGTCATTAGAAACGGGAATAGTGCCGGAGGATTGGCGTACTGCGCATGTTGTTCCGTTGTTTAAAAAGGGTTCTAAGAGTAAACTTAGCAATTGTAGACCTGTTAGTTTGACGTCAGTGGTGGGCAAATTAATGGAAAGGATACTTAAAGATAATATATATAAGCATCTGGATAAGCAGGGTCTGATTAGGAACAGTCAACATGGATTTGTGCCTGGAAGGTCATGTTTGACTAATCTTCTAGAATTTTTCGAAGAGGTTACTAGGGAAATTGACGAGGGTAAAGCAGTGGATGTTGTCTATATGGACTTCAGTAAGGCCTTTGACAAGGTTCCTCATGGAAGGTTGGTTAAGAAGATTAAATTGTTGGGTATTAATGGTGGAGTAGCAAGATGGATTCAACAGTGGCTGAATGGGAGATGCCAGAGAGTAATGGTGGATGGCTGTTTGTCAGGTTGGAGGCTGGTGACTAGTGGGGTGCCTCAGGGGTCTGTGTTGGGTCCACTGTTGTTTGTCATGTACATCAATGATCTTGATGATGGTGTGGAAAATTGGATTAGTAAGTATGCAGATGATACTAAGATAGGTGGTGTGGTGGATAATTAAGTAGATTTTCAAAGTCTACAGAGAGATTTAGGCCATTTGGAAGAGTGGGCTGAAAGATGGCAGATGGAGTTTAATGCTGATAAATGTGAGGTACTACATCTCGGCAGGACAAATCAAAATAGGACGTACATGGTAAACGGTAGAGAATTGAGGAATGCAGTTGAACAGAGGGTTCTAGGAATAACTGTGCATAGTTCCCTGAAGGTGGAATCTCATGTAGATAGGGTGGTAAAGAAAGCTTTTGGGGTGCTGGCCTTTATAAATCAGAGCATTGAATATAGAAGTTGGGATGTAATGTTAAAATTGTACAAGGCATTGGTGAGGCCAATTCTGGAGTACGTAGTACAATTTTGGTCGCCTAATTATCGGAAGGATGTCAACAAAATAGAGAGAGTACAGAGGAGATTTACTAGAATGTTGCCTGGGTTTCAGCAACTAAGTTACAGAGAAAGGTTGAACAAGTTAGGTCTTTATTCTTTGGAGCGCAGAAGGTTAAGAGGGGACTTGATAGAGGTCTTTAAAATTATGAGCGGGTTAGACAGAGTTGACGTGGATAAGCTTTTTCCATTGAGAGTAGGGAAGATTCAAACAAGGGGACATGACTTGAGAATTAAGGGACAGAAGTTTAGGGGTAACATTAGGGGGAATTTCTTTACTCAGAGAGTGGTAGCTGTGTGGAATGAGCTTCCAGTGGAAGTGGTGGAGGCTGGTTCGATTTTATCCTTTAAAAATAGATTGGATGGGTATATGGACAGGAAAGGAATGGAGGGTTATGGTCTGAGTGCAGGTAGATGGGACTAGGGGGAAGTATTTATTAAAAAATAATAATAATAATAAAAAAATAAAAAAGTGTTCAGCACGGACTTGAAGGGCCGAGATGGCCTGTTTCCGTGCTGTAATGGTTATATGGTTAATACCCTACCCCCAATACATGTGCTCTAATTTTGCCCACTAATCACCTGTGTGGGACCTTATCAAAGGCTTTCTGAAAGTCCACTGACACTTCTTCATCCATTTTACTTGTCACATCCTCATAAAATTCCAGAAGATTAGTCAAGCAGGATTTCCCTTTCATAAATCCATGCTGACTTGGACCAATCCGTTTACCGGTATCCAAATGCGCCGTTATTAGTTCTTTAATCATTGACTCCAGCATCTTTCCCACCACCGATGTCAGGCTAACTGGTCTGTTATTCCCCGTTTTCTCTCTCGCTCCTTTCTTGAAAAGTGGGATAACATTAACTACCCTCCAATCCACAGGAACTGATCCTGAATATATAGAACATTGGAAAATGATCACCAATGCATCCACGATTTCTAGAGCCACCTCCGTGAGTACCCTGGGATGCAGACCATCAGGCCCTAAGGATTTATCAGCCTTCAGTCCCATCACTCTACCCAATACTATTTCTTGCCTATTGCAAATTTCTTTCAATTCCTCTGTCTCCCTGGATTCCCTGCCATCTAGTACATCTGGGAGATTGTTTGTGTCTTCCTTAGTGAAGACAGAACCAAAGTACCTGTTCAACTTTCTGCCATTTCCTTGTTCCCCACAATAATTTCACCTGTTTCTGCCTTCAAGGGACCCACATTTGTCTTTACTAATCTTTTTCTCTTAACATACCTAAAGAAGCTTTTACTATGCTTCTTTATATACTTGGCCAGCTTACCCTCGTACTTCATCTTTTCACACCGTATTGCCCCTTTGTTACCTTCTGTTGTCCTTTGAAAGTTTCCCAATCCTCTGGCTTCCCGCTACTCTTTGAAATATTATACACCTTTTCTTTCAGTTTTATTCCATCCCTTGTCAGCCATGGTTGCCTCTTACTCCCCTTAGAATCTTTCTTCTTCTTTGGAATTAAATGATCCACATCTTCTGGATTATGCCCAGAAATTCCTGCGATTGCTGTTCCACTGTCATTCCTGCTTGGATCCTTTTCCAGTCGACCTTGGCCAGCTCCTCTCTCGTGCCTTCATAGTCCACTTTGTTCAACATGCAACACTGAAATTTCTGATTTAACCTTCTCGCACTCAAATTGCAGATTTTACTTCGGAGTCACATGAGTGATTCCGTGAAGAACCCCGCCAGTCGGCATGCGCGTCATTTACGTCTGACACATGGAGCAGCGACCAGCTCGGAGGTGCAGCACTCCTCCAGCGGTAAGTTAAAAAAGCCTCAGGTAAGTATCAAACTTAGTCGGAGGTCGTCTCTGCACTTGTTAAATCTTGTTACAGGAGGGCAAGTCCAAGCATGGAGAAATCGTTGAGAGCAGGGCGAGGTACAAGCTGAAATAAAAAAAATAGTAAGATTAAACGAGAACTTACCAGTTTGAAGTTTGATCTGTATTTTATGAGGAGTTACGATGAGGGATTACGTGAAGAACCCGTCCAGCACGCATGCGCGACATTCTTCAAAGCAGCGGTGTGGAATCACAGGAAACACAATAATTGAAATAAACATAGTAAAGAAAAGGAGAACTAAGATACCTGTCGATCTATAAATTTGAGGGTGGGAGCGGAGGGCACGTAATCCCTCATCGTAACTCCTCATAAAATACAGATCAAACTTCAAACTGGTAAGTTCTCGTTTAATCTTACTATTTTACTTCGGAGTCACGTGAGTGACTACGTGAAGATTTTAAAGCTCTGTGATTTCAAACCGTTTAACAGTTCATACTTCACTCGCTGCCGAAGTCATTCAAGGGAGGAAGTATGTTATCGTAATCAACCATAATCTGTTTGTAAACAATAATGGTATCCATTAAACAATAACAAAAGACAAAATGTCCCCCGGGCTTAAATTATATATTTTTGCAGATTTTAAAACTCTTTCTGCAAATAACACAGGTTCTGCTAGCGGCTTGTGGTAGAACGTTTGGAACGTTTTCTCCATGTTCATTCTTTTAGCCGCCGATGTGGATGCTGCCCTGGTGGAGTGAAATGTATATACATCAGTATCTACTCCAGCAGCTCCCAGTACCTGCTTGAGCCATCTCGAGATGGTTTGGCTCGACACCCAACCATGAGGTTTCTTGTGGCTGACCCATAAGGCTTTTTATTTATTTTTTTCCTTTCTCCCTCGAGAATCTCTTGTTGTGTTGATGTAAGTGAATAAGTGAGTCATGACACACAACCGTAGGTCAGGTGGGTATGCCCGGAAATCCATAACTAGGACTCAAGTTCCTGGCTTGCTCTGCTTTAGCAGCTCCTGAATGGTGAATGAGACCCGGTCTGGTGTTATAACCATGTTGTCCAGTCGCAGTAAGTGGAGGGACTGGACTCTTTGTGCTGAGACTAGTGGCATCAGCATGACCGTTTTCAGGGTTAGCTTTTCCAGGGTGAGAGACCTGGCTGGGGACCATCCCCTTAGGTATGTCAGGACCACACTGACATCCCAGATTTGTGTATACCTAGGTCTAAGAGGGTTGGAGTTGACGATACTCCTCATGAGTTTGATCACCAGCGGGTGAGACCCTATGGCCTGTTGTCCTGGCACCTGTTTTAAGTAGGCTGACAGCGCACGTCTGGCAGTATTGATGGCGCTGTAGCTCAATCCTTTATTATGGTGAAGGCCCCCCAGGAACTCCAGTACATTGGTTATGGTTGCAGATGAGTATGTTGTCCCAGTAGTCGAGCAGTATCTTTCCCACTTCCTGATGCTCGATAGGTATTGTTTCCTGGTGGACATACGGTGTCATCATGTTGATGGTCCTGTCAGACAATCCCAGTCCCAGCAGTGGTCTTTTGATAATCTGCAACCCAGTAGGTTAATTTTGCCATGGCATGTATGACTTATGTCTGATACAGGGTGCGTCAATAGGTCTGGGCTACTGGGAAAGGTCATAGGAGTTTCGATGACCATGTCGAGGACCACTGGGAACCATGGCTGTGTAGGCCAGTTGGTACTATCAAAATACCTGAAGCAGAGTCCATCTGTATTTTGCGTAGTACCCTACAGATTAAGGCAGAAGGGGAAAAAGCATAGAAGAAATCGGTCCCCCAGTTCAGCGCGAATGCATCTATCGCTGCTGCCTCAGGGTGTGGTTCCCAAGGGACATACATTGGTACGTGGTGATTTAGTCTGGATGCAAAGAGATCGATATCTGGTGTACCATATTGGTTTGTAATTTTAGCAAAAGCTCTAGGATTTAACATCCATTCGGTGTTTATCATTGAATTTGCGTGACCTGGCACTGTATTTAGCTTACCTGGTAGGTAAGTTGCTGATAACCAAATATGTCTATCGACCCACCATTACCAGATTGTGTTGACCCAATTGTCACATGATATCGATTTTATTCCGGTCATATGGTTAATATAGGCCACCACCGTGATATTATCAATTTGTAAATGAACATGCAAGTTGTGCATATTCCTAGAATATGCTTTAAACCCATAAAACGCACCCAACATTTCCAAATAATTTATGCCCAGTGTTTGTAGTAAAGACGAGTCTAGGTTAGTCCATCTACCACCTGTGCTGGATATGGTATTAGTTGCTCCCCAGCCTTGAGCACTGGCATCTGTTTGTATAGTTAACGTTGGGTTATTGATGATGATGGGGCTGGAACTATGCCAAATGTGTTATATCCACCATTGTAACTCTGATATTGCTTCAATGGGTAGTTTCATGGATCTGTCAAAGTGACCTGCATGTCGTTTCAACGCCTGTACTTTTTCCCTTTGTAGGTGCTGATAGTGCAGGAGTCCAAATTGTGTAGCTGAAAATGCTGCTACCATTTTGCCAATTACTCTTGCCACTTGTCGGATGGTTGGTCGATTGCTTACCATTAAATTGTTGCACATCTGTGCCAATTCTGCTGCTTTACCTTTTGGCAACGTTACAGACATGTGGATTGAGTTAATTGTGAATCCCAGATAATCCATAGTTGTGGATGGCGTCAACTTAGATTTATCTGGATGTATGACAAACCCAGGGTTTCAAACAATTGTTTGGTAGCTAATACAGCTGATTTAGCCAACTCCATGGTTTTGCCAACTATTAGGATATCATCAAGATACGCCATGACAATATGTCTTTGTTTCGCTAATGTTGCCAAGGCTGGTTTTAATATCTTGGTAAATAGTCTAAGGCTGATGTCAACCCATTAGGCAACACTTTATACTGCCATAGTTGCCCCATCCAGGTAAATTTTCAGGTATCTGCGATGACTCTTGTGAATGGGTACTGAATAGTAGGCATCTTTTAAATCAATGCTTGCCATAAAGTATACTTTGGAAATCAGTTGTTTAGCAGTTACAAATGTTTCCATTTTGAAATGTACATACTTAACAAAGGTATTTAGTGAGGTTAAGTCAATGATGATGCGACATCCACCATCTTTTTTGCTTTTGGTAAATATATTTGAGACAAATTCCAAAGGATCATGTTTGGATTTCTCAATGACACCCTTTGTAAGTAACCTCACCAGTTCAGCTTGAGCCTCTAGTTCTCTTTGACTGAGAGGGTAAAGACCCTTTGGGGTACGTGCTGAACTGGTGGCATGTTTTCTTGAATGAACTCTATTTTGTATCCCCGAATACTGTTAAGTATATAACTATCATTCGTGAGACACCTCCTGTTAGTACAGTTCCCCATTTACATGCTGGTAGGAACCAGACCCACCTACCTCCATAGTTATGGTAGTGTCCTTTCTTCCGTTTGTTCATCCGTCGTTATACTGCTGGATGTACCGCTGATGTACTGCTGATTGGGGGTGGCGCATTTTCCATGGGGTCCGCTCTGGGCCCTGGCCTAAAAAGGCTTTCGGGGATAGTATGTGGACCCCGAGCTTTCACCAGTTACATAAATTTGACCTTGACTGGTGGACGCGGTGGGGTACTGCCGTGGTCATATCCACCCCATCCACGGAACGAGCATAGGCTGTTATCCCTGTCGTCAGGAGCTTGAGGATTTTAGCTCCTGGTTCCGGATACTCTGTCCCCCCCCCCAGATTTGGCTGTTAACAGCCGGTACATTGAGCGAACTGCAGTTTTCCAGCTCTAGTGCCTCATTAAGTACCTGTCTTGTAGGGGTTTGAGGGACAGGTGGTTGATGCTGGCCGCCAGTTTTGGCTCCAATGGCCGCCCTGCTCGTGGTGTAACCACGTAGCGAATCTCCACACCCAGCAGCTCTTCCTGATCCTGTACCCCAAGCGTACTCCCAACATCTTCAGCCAATGACCCCTGTTCCTGACCAGCCCAGCCCTGGTCGCCAACGCTGCCCTGCTTTGAGGGGAAAGCGATGGCCAGTGCATTGTAGAGCACTGCTGTGGGAGTGCCTGATCCCCCTGGCGAGACTGCTCCAGCTCCCGAAACAAGTCTCGCTGGAGCAGTTGCTCCATGAGCCTTTCCATTCGGCTCAGGCGGCTAGCTCTGCCGCTCTAAGGCGGACCCTCCTCATCGGAGTCAGACATAACCGGCCGTTTTTAAAAAAAAAAAAAATTTTTTAAACTTTTCCTCCAGCCCGCTGCCGCTCATCAGGCTGCGCTAGCGGTACTGGGCTCGGCTCGGTCTCGATGAGGGTGGACCGCCGCATATGCGGTCCAGGTGCCGCCTCTCGCCCCCCACTTATGGAACACTCCCGTTCTGTTGGAGTCGAACGGGGGGCGGTTTTCTTCCTTTGCCGTGCTGCTCATGTTCCCAGTTCCTCTGGAATAGAGAGCAGAGCACAGCTTGCTGATTACGACCTCAGTGTAAGACTTACCTGATGGTCCGCTGTTTCGTTTTCACTGACGTGTAGCGGGAGCGCCTGTACTCCCGGTCGTCGCTGTTGCACTGCGTGAACGCTAATGTCGCGCATGCGTGCTGGACGGGTTCTTCACGTAATCCCTCATCGTGACTCCGAAGTAAAATTATATATAAAAGGTGTAATTGAGAAGACAGTTTGTCAACCTCACCAATTCGTATCTAATATTTTTCCTAGACAAAAGAAAGATGGTGGGAGTCGGATTATTTTGGACCTGACTGACCATAATCCGTTTGTGCAGTATAAGCATTTCAAGATGGAAACTTTTGCCACTGCCAAGCAATTGGTTTCCAGAGGTGTTATATGGCATATAGATCTAAAGGATGCATATTACTCAGTGCCTGTTCATAAAGATCATCGGAGATATTTGAAATTTAGTTGTATGAGGCAGTTGTAGCAATTTAAAGCGTTGCCTAATGGGTTAACCTCAGCCCCTAGATTATTTACAAAGCTGCTAAAACCAGCATTGGGGCTACTCCGGGTTCAGGGTCACATTGTAATGGCTTCTTCTACTTCTTCTTCTTGTAGGATTCCGGCAGTGTAGACGCTGCTAAGCGTATTACTGCCCTCCACAGTTCAAAGTTTGAACTAAATTCTTACATACAGTCCTGTAACTTGCAGGAATTGAAGAACAGCCCTGGATATCAATTGATGTTTCTCATTGTGTCCAAACAAAGATAAAATAGAAAAAACCTCAACTCCAAGTCTTGTCAGTCTAACAAACAATACTTTTCTTTCTACCCTATACTTTTTACATTCTAGGAAAACATGCTTAACTGTCTCATTACTCCCACATTCACACAAGCCAGAAACATGTTTCCCTACAATGCACAATGTACAGCGATGTACAGAAACATATTTTCCTAACTTCAGATTGTATAGAAAAGTAGTGTCTACCCCTGACTTCTATTTCCCATCCTCTCTGCCATTCTTTTGTTAAGCCCTCTTTAATTATTTCTCTCAGTTCCACTCTTCCAATGATACATGGATATCTATTTCTCTTCTTAAACTCGCCTTTGCTATGAGGTCCACCTGCTCATTCCCCCTCACCCCAGCATGCCCGGGAACACAGCAAAAAGTGATGTTACACGCAAACCCAATTCTAGAAAACACACTCAAGATTTCATTTAGAATGTTAGGACAAGCTTTAGATTTCCCTACTCTTAAAGTTTCAAGAGCAGCTGCAGAATCAGAGATAAAACTGGCTTCCTCAATCCACCATAGAGCCCATTGAATTGCCATTAATTCAGTCGTGAGAACAGAACTTCCATCAGAAATGCGCCGGCCAATCTTCAACCCAAGCTGCTCCACATACACTCCAAACCCAGCTCTCCCACTAACTGGATCTTTAGATCCATCTGTAATAACAATCAAAGTGCTCTCACTGATTGAATTAAGATATTCCACTATTCTTGGAGTCACCTCGCGCTTATCTTTTTCCTGAAGAAAAGCAAGCTCAATAAACAGTTCAGGAAGAACCCAATAGGGCACAGGTAGCCTTATTGTATGCTCTATAATACCCCCTTGTTCCAAACCCAGCTTCCTAGCCCACTGATTTATAATGACAAAAAATGTGTTATATTTGTTACCATCATCAACCTCTTGCAACAAACACCTTGCTGGGAAGGTATCATTACACCCACAAAGTTTAGCCCAGTAATGTAACCCTAGCTTAATGCGCCTTAACCATAAGGGCATTTCTCCCATTTCAACAATCAGGGCAGGGACTGGGGAAGTCCTGAAGGCTCCACAGCAAAGCCTCAAAGCCTTTGCCTGCAACACATCTAGCCTAGCCAGAACAGTTTTAGACGCAGACATATACACAAAACACCCATAGTCAAGAGAAGATCTGATCATGGCCTGATAAATTAGCAGATTGTCTCCCTGTTGGCCCCCCACTCACACCCAACCAGACTTCTCATAACATTCAGAACTTTTTCACACTTCAACACAATTTTACCTACATGCACAGCCCAAGTCATACGCTCTTCAAACCAAACACCCAAAAACTTAAAAACCTTTACCTTCTCCAATAGAGACCCATACATATACAGCCCTAACTTAGGTAACTTTCTTTTAAAACCAAATACCATATATTTAGTCTTAGAGGCAGAGATTTTAAAGCCCCATGTGTTCCCCCATTCCTCTACAGACACTAACACTCTTTGAATCTGTTTTAAAACAAACTCTACATTACAACCTCTTTTCCAGATGGCCCCGTCATCTGCAAACAAAGACAGACCAAATCCTCTCTCTAATTTACAAAATATGTCATTTATCATGATATTAAATAAAACTGGACTGATAACACTTCCCTGCGGGGTTCCATTCTCTATTTCTACAGTCTCTGATCTGACACTACCAACCATTACTTGTATTGTTCTATTCAATAAAAAATCCTTAATCCAGTTGAACATTCGTCCCCTGACTCCCAAGTCAAAAATTTTAATCATTAATCCCTCCTTCCACAAAGAATCATATGCCTTCTCAATATCAAGGAATACACTCACTACTGTTTCCTTGCTTCTAAATGCCCTTTTAATATCCTGATCCAAAACTGATACAGACTCCATTGTAGACCTTCCATTCCTAAAGCCATTCTGTACATCAACCAATAGTCCTCTGGTTTCTAAAAAATAAACTGTTGGTTACCATCCTCTCCATAATTTTACAGAGCATTGCTGTGAGCGCTATAGGGCGATATGAACTAGGGTCAGATGCCTCTTTGCCCGGTTTTAAAATAGGGACTACGACTGCATGTTTCCATTCCTTTGGTAAATAACCCTCTGCCCACACAGTATTAAACAAAGCTAAGATTTCATCAAGTACAGTATCATCCAGATGTTTAAATAACTCATACGACAACCTATCTCTCCCCAGGGTGGTATTTGCCCCAGACATAATTGCATCCTTCAACTCTTTTATGGTAAAAAACAGATTAAAGGTATTATCATTTACTAAACTCCTCTCCAGCTTCCACTGATTAACTGCCATCATCTCGGTTCTCTTTCTACACCTCTCCACTCCCATGCTCTCTGATCCATGCACTGCTTGAAAACTGTCAACACACATCTCTGCTTTTTCCTTATTGGTGACTGCTACCACCTCACCCTTCTGCAACACTGGTAACAAACTTCTTTTATATACTCCTGACATTCTACGCACAGCTGACCACAAATGCCTTACTGGAGTTTCCGGGCCTAGCGTACCACAAAACTTCCTCCAACTATTCCTTTTTGCATCCTTTACAACTCGTCTTGCTACTGCCCTTAGCCGCTTGTACTCCATTGCATTGACCAAAATTGGATACTTTCTTAATTTTCGATAGGCTATATTCCTATTCCTTACAGCTTCATCACATTCTTTATTCCACCAAGGAACAGACATACGGGACCTAAGTTCCTGCTTCACAGGAATAGTACAACAAGCTGCCTCATGAATCATGAGACTAATGGAAGTATTCCAACTATCTACAGAACCCTCACTATTAACCTCTCCAACTAAACTTTGAGCCTTCTCTTGGAATTTATCCCATTTGGCCTGATAAAAGTTATATCTAGGGACTTTCTTTTCCACTTCTCTCCTCAAATCCCTACCAAACCTACATAAAATTGGATAATGATCACTACCCAGTGTATATCTATCCATTACATCCCATTCACCAATTCTTGCTAAATTTGATGAAGCAATTGATAAATCTATGTGGCTGCAGGTGTTTCTCACAATATTATACCTAGACGGCCTTCCATCATTTAACAATACCAACTCATACTTGTCTAGAAATTCTTCAACAATAACACCATTTTTATCCCTGTGATCACTACCCCATAAAGGATTATGCGCATTAAAATCTCCAATCCATATAACAGGACACCTTACCTTCTCCATTATCTCATCAAAATCTGACAATATCAAGGATTGACAGGGGTTATAATAATTTATCACAATGATAGAATTCTGGCTGCTCCAAACTTCCACAGCCAAAACCTCAAGATTAGAATTAATATCTACTTTCCTATACTGCAACCCAGTCTTAACAAAAGTTGCACAACCCCCACCTGATCTATCAGACCTATCTAATCGCACACATTCATAACCTGGGATTACAAAATCTAGACATGGCTTTAACCATGTCTCTTGGATACATATTAATTCTGGTGCTTCTTTAAATTCATCAACAAATCTCTTTAACTCTTGACCATTTCCAATCAGACTCCGGGCGTTTCATTGAAGTATATAAAACATTATGGTGTTAATGAGGATCACCATCATCCACCTCACTGACATACTCCATACTGCTAGCTCTCGACAACTGTGACCTCTCCATACACTGACTCTCCGTCATGTATGGATGCTACTTTTCTGGCAACTGCTTTACACTGAGGAACCTTTCAGCTTCCCCCACCACTAACCTGATGATATCTGACCGGTTAGCTGCTTTCTTAGCTCCTACCAGCACATCAGAAACAAAAGACAGAAATGACTCCTTATTAAAAATCAACATGTCAGATGGAAAAGCCGACGGCAAGTTTGGCACAGTGATCTGGCTTCCTAGCACCACTCTTCAGAAATCTGGGATGTCAGTGTGGTACTCACGCTGCTTCGTCAGTGGGGTCCAGCCACATCCTTGTCTTTGGTAAAGATTACCCTGAAGTTGGTCATGCTTATGGCACTGGTGTCAGCGCAAAGGGTTCAGACTCTGCAGAAGTTGCGACTGGACAGGATGGGGTCATCTGGGAATGACGTTATGTTTTACATCTATGATCTCATAAAACAGAGCAGACCAGGGGTGTCAGGATTCAAGATTGTACTGTCAGCATATCCCACAGATTTACGACTGTGTGTAGTGGCGCACTTGCGATGTTATATTGAAGTCACCAAGGGCCTCAGAGGATCGGAAGTATCATTGTTTATTAGCCACAAAAAGCCACATAGGAAAGTGTCGGTCCAGACCATCTCAAGATAGCTGAAACAAGTGCTGGTTTGTGCAGGAGTTAATACTGACAATTTTAAATCTCACTCCACCAGGGCGGCATCAACGTCAGCAGCGAGGGGAATGGACGTCCCTCTAGACCATATCCTCGCGGCCGCAGGATGGTCAAATGAACTGACATTTCACCGGTTTTATAATAAACCACTTATCGAAACCGGGGTGTTCGCCCATTCCATTTTAAGTTCTGTTTCCTAGCTTCCCCCTGCGAGAGAGGGGTCGCTATTGTATTTTTCTTTATTTATTTGTGAATTAAAGCAACATGTTAATCTGTACCATGTTTCACTGTATTGCTCAATATTCACTCCTCCTGAGTCAACTGATGCAGTGTGAGACGCCTGGATTCGTATCTACGGCATGAAATCACAGAGCTTTGAAATCTTCACGGAATCACTGACGTGACTCCGAAGTTAAATAGTAAGATTAAATGAGAACTTACCAGTTTGAAATTTGATCTTTATTTTATGAGGAGTTACGATGAGCGATTACGTGCCCACCGCTCCCGGCCCTCAATATCATAAAGGTCAACTGGAAGGTCTGTTTTATATTCTTACTATGTTACTTCAGTTACTATTATCTGTGATTTCACACCGCTGCTTTGAAGATTGACGCGCATGCCGACTGGCGGGGTTCTTCACGTAATCGCTCATCGTAACTCCTCATAAAATAAAGATTAAACTTCAAACTGATAAGTTCTCGTTTAATCTTACTATTTTACTTCGGAGTCACGTGAGTGACTACGTGAAGAAGGCCATCAGCACGCATTCGCATCATTATGTCTAGCACATTGCGCAATGCGCTGACTGGCAGGCGCGCTGCTCCTGCCAGCGGTAAGTTTAAACCTGCAGTTAAGTTTTAAACTTACCAGGTTATGTTTTCTATTACAGGAATCTCCTCTCACAGAGTTCCTGTTGGATTTTGGGGCGAAGTCGGGACGGGCCGAGGGGAAACCGTTGTGGACCGCGGGGTAATCCCAGCCACGGACCGTGGGGAACCGGCTACGGAGAACGCAGAAGTGCGGGTAGCGGGCGGCGGTCCAAATCCGCCTTCCGAGTCGCTGCTTGGAGGGTAAGCCACTAAATTATATTTCCCTCTCTGAGGAAGGGAGCGTAGGGAAGAGGCCCGTTGACTCAAACGATTCGGGCCAGGAGGATTCCTAATGGAGAGGATCCTCTCCTTCAATGGGTAGCGTCTTCGGACGTCTAACCCACTTGGAGCACCTGATGGAGAGGTGCTCCACAATGGTATGCTCCAAGAAGGGAGTTTTATCACCGCAGGTCTCCTCGGGGCCCACGGCAGCGGCACCTGATTACAGGGCTGCACAGTGTCTCCCTCTCTGAGGAGGGGAGCAGTCAGGGTCAGTCCTGTCTGACTCGGAGTTCGGTACCACGAGGCACGAAGGGTATGGTCCGTGGAGGGGACGGTTGTGGGGAGGGACTCAAATAGTGAAAGCTAGTGGAAAATGTGGGAGGCAGGAGGTAGAGAATGGAAGCACTCGGACCCAAAATGTAGGGGAGAAAGAAGAAAAAGATAATAAACAGAGAATAAGTGGTGGTGGGTTTCTTAAATGTATATATTTTAATGCTAGGAGCATTGTAAGAAAGGTGGATGAGCTTAGAGCCTGGATTGACACCTGGAAGTATGATGTTGTGGCGATCAGTGAAACATGGTTGCAGGAGGGCTGTGATTGGCAAATAAATATTCCAGGATTTCGTTGCTTCAGGGGTGATAGAATTGGAGGGGCAAGAGGTGGGGGTGTTGCATTGCTTGTCAAGGAAGATATTACAGCAGTGCTTTGGCAGGATAGATTAGAGGGCTCGTCTAGGGAGGTTATTTGGGTGGAACTGAGAAATGGGAAAGGTGTAGCAACACTTATAGGGGTGTATTATAGACCGCCAAATGGGGAGCGAGAATTGGAAGAGCAAATATGTAAGGAGATAGCAGATATTAGTAGTAAGCACAAGGTAGTGATTGTGGGAGATTTCAATTTTCCACACATAGACTGGGAAACACATTCTGTAAAAGGCCTGGATGGTTTGGAGTTTGTAAAATGTGTGCAAGATAGTTTTTTGCAGCAATACATAGAGGTACCTACTAGAGAAGGGGCAGTGCTGGACCTCCTGTAAGGAAATGAGACAGGGCAGGTGGCGGAGGTATGCGTCGGGGAGCACTTCGGGTCCAGTGATCACAATACCATTAGTTTCAATATAATTATGGAGAGGGTCAGAACTGGACCTAGGGTTGAGATTTTTGTTTGGAGAAAGGCTAACTTTGAGGAGATGCGAAAGGATTTAAAAGGAGTGAATTGGGACATGTTGTTTTTATGGGAAGGATGTAGAAGAAAAATGGACGACATTTAAGGGTGAAATTTTAAGAGTACAGAATCTTTATGTCCCTGTTCGGTTGAAAGGAAATAGTAAAAAATGGAAAGAGCCATAGTTTTCAAGGGAAATTGGACACGGTTCGGAAAAAGAGAGAGATCTACAATAATTATAGGCAGCATGGAGTAAATGAGGTGCTTGAGGAGTATAAAGAATGCAAAAAGAATATTAAGAAAGAAATTAGAAAAGCTAAAAGAAGATATGAGGTTGCTTTGGCAAGTAAGGTGAAAGTAAATCCATAGGGTTTCTACAGCTATATTAATAGCAAAAGGATAACAAGGAATAAAATTGGTCCATTAGAGAGTCAGAGTGGACAGCTATCTGCAGAGCCAAAAGAGATGGGGGAGATATTGAACAATTTCTTTTCTTCGGTATTCACGAAGGAGAAGGATATGGAATTATGTGAGGTAAGGGAAACAAGCAGAGTAGCAATGGAAACTGTGAGATTCAAAGAAGAGGAGGTGCGGACACTTTTGAAAAATATGAAAACGGATAAGTCTCCAGGTCCTGACAGGATATTCCCTAGGACATTGAGGGAAGTTAGTGTAGAAATAGCAGGGGCTATGACAGAAATATTTCAAATGTCATTAGAAACGGGAATAGTGCCGGAGGATTGGCGTACTGCGCATGTTGTTCCGTTGTTTAAAAAGGGTTCGAAGAATAAACCTAGCAATTATAGACCTGTTAGTTTGACGTCAGTGGTGGGCAAATTAATGGAAAGGATACTTAAAGATAATATATATAAGCATCTGGATAAGCAGGGTCTGATTAGGAACAGTCAACATGGATTTGTGCCTGGAAGGTCATGCTTGACTAATCTTCTTGAATTTTTCGAAGAGGTTACTAGGGAAATTGATGAGGGTAAAACAGTGGATGTTGTCTATATGGACTTCAGTAAGGCCTTTGACAAGGTTCCTCATGGAAGGTTGGTTAAGAAGATTCAACTGTTGGGTATTAATGGTGGAGTAGCAAGATGGATTCAACAGTGGCTGAATGGGAGATGCCAGAGAGTAATGGTGGATGGCTGTTTGTCAGGTTGGAGGCCGGTGACTAGTGGGGTGCCTCAGGGGTCTGTGTTGGGTCCACTGTTTTGTTTGCATGTACATCAATGATCTGGATGATGGTGTGGAAAATTGGATTAGTAAGTATGCAGATGATACTAAGATAGGTGGTGTTGTGGATAATGAAGTAGATTTTCAAAGTCTACAGAGAGATTTAGGCCATTTGGAAGAGTGGGCTGAAAGATGGCAGAAGGAGTTTAATTCTGACAAATGTGAGGTGCTACATCTCGGCAGGACAAATCAAAATAGGACGTACACGGTAAATGGTAGCGAATTGAGGAATGCAGTTGAACAGAGGGTTCTAGGAATAACTGTGCATAGTTCCCTGAAGGTGGAATCTCATGTGGATAGGGTGGTAAAGAAAGCGTTTGGTGTGCTGGCCTTTATAAATCAGAGCATTGAATATAGAAGTTGGGATGTAATGTTAAAATTGTACAAGGCATTGGTGAGGCCAATTCTGGAGTATGGAGTACAATTTTGGTCGCCTAATTATAGGAAGGATGTCAACAAAATAGAGAGAGTACAGAGGAGATTTACTAGAATGTTGCCTGGATTTCAGCAACTAAGTTACAGAGAAAGGTTGAACAAGTTAGGTCTTTATTCTTTGGAGCGCAGAAGGTTAAGAGGGGACTTGATAGAGGTCTTTAAAATTATGAGCGGGTTAGACAGAGTGGACGTGGATAAGCTTTTCCCATTGAGAGTAGGGAAGATTCAAACAAGGGGACATGACTTGAGAATGAAGGGACAGAAGTTTAGGGGGAACATTAGGGGGAACTTCTTTACTCAGAGAGTGGTAGCTGTGTGGAATGAGCTTCCAGTGGAAGTGGTGGAGGCAGGTTCGATGTTATCCTTTAAAAATAGATTGGATGGGTATATGGACGGGAACGGAATGGAGGGTTATGGTCTGACTGCAGGTAGATGGGACTAGGGGGAAATTTATTTTTAATTTAAAAAAAAATAATTAAAAAATGTTCGGCACGGACTTGAAGGGCCGAGATGGCCTGTTTCCGTGCTGTTATGGTTATATGGTTATATGGTTATATGGTTATATCAGCGCAGGGCTCCTCGGAGGCCTGCGGCAGCACCTGTTTCAGGGCTGCTTACTATCGCCCTCGCTATGGAGAGGAGTGCGAGGGGTCAGTGTGTGACTGACTCCAAACTGGGAAGTATGTCCGTGGAACATACTGGAGTACGTGTGTGAGGTACAGAAATGTCTGTCATGACATCCAGGCTTGCAACATCCTCGCAAATGAAGGAGTGCTGCAGGAAGAGTGGTTCCAGCCGTTGGCAGCAAAACCTCACGTCACGTCATAACAGGAACAGGTGACGGCTGTGAGATACCATGCACCTGTAAATTGTTCCTGAAAGTGCCGGCAGTGAACAGCGCTATCAGGGGTGACTTTGGAGGGGCATGGAACCCCAGGAAACCAGCCGTCGAATCTTCTCTTCAGGTAAGCCTATTCAACAGGTGGACCTGCATGAGGGAGCTAAAGCTGTCGAACTGCGAGTACAGCCTCATCGTTTCGGCAACAACACACCCCATGCCTCAACCGGCAGTAAGCGGTTCACTGAAGCTGGTGGCAGCCAGCAAGCTGGGCAGAGGTCTTTTAGGCCAAGGCCCAAACCGGTCTCAGGAAAAATATGGAATCCACGTACCCTACCAGTCCTGCTCTCCAATCAAGGACGGAAATAGAACCCGAATCAGGGGCCTTTGGGCTTACCACAAGACCACCGGTAACCATGAAGGTAGGTGGGTCTGGTTCTTTCCGAAACATGGGGTATGTGGACCATTTACAAGTTGGTAATATTTACACTTATTTTTTGTACAAATGACAAAGTGAACATGTGATTAGAGTTGTCTTTCGAAGCAGCCTCAGTATTATGGCCAGGTTTGCCTTTTGAGACGGGCTTGGAAATATGGGCAGGCACAGAATGATGGCCAGAGTTGTCTTTCAAGGCAGCCTCAGTATTATGGCCAGGATTGCCTTTTGACACAGGCTCGGAAATATGACCAGAGTGTTTTTTCAAGGCAGGCTCGGAACTATGGCAGGCATGTGTAAGATGCAGGATGTCGGTTCATCCTTGATTAACTCGCATGTGCAGTATAGACATTTCAGCATAGCAAACTTTGTTACTGTCTAACATCTGATTTCCATAGGATCTTTATGGCATGCATTGATCTCAAAGATGCATACTGTTCAGTTCTCATTCACAGGGATCACCGGAGATATTTGAAATTTAGCTGGATGGGGCAATGATAACAGTTAAAGCGTTGCAAAATATGCTAACTTCAGTTCCCAGGCCATTTACCAAATTACTAAAACGTGTGCTTGGGCTGCTTAGAGCTCAAAAACACTTGTTATGGCCTATCTACATGATATTCTAAATGCTGTATTTTCCTAAAATTAACTGTTTCGGCCGCACACTATATTTGAGAAATTGGGGTTTCTCATCCATCCAGTTAAGTTTAAGTTGATACCAACTAGAGTTATTGATTATTGGGATCTATCTTTAACTCTATTAATTTACTGTGACTCCGCCCTGTGGCAAGAGATTGGAATTAATTAAAGCCTGTAACAACCTTGTTGTTATGAAGCAGCCTCTATTCATCAAGTGTAATTGGCAATATAGTGGCTGTGTTTTCAGCTGTGCATTTGGACCTTTGCATTATCAGAAATTACAACGTGCAAAGGAGTAACTTCTTCAGTGCCATATTGGTCATTATTAACAGACCTATGCTATTACCAGCTGAAGCTATCAGAGTCACAATGGTGGACGAACAGTATTCAACATTGCTCCTGTAACTTTTCCTCAATAACTCTTCAGATATTACAAACTGATGAAAAATTAGGAATACCATCTCTAGTTACGCAGGCGGATGGGCTTTGCATGAGTTACCATTTTTCAGTTATATGGTATCAACTACCTATAAGACACTAGGTGTATTCTATGGGTTAAAAGTTTATTGTGTGAATATGCATAATCTGCATGCTCAACTCCAAGTTGATACACTATGGTGGTGGCATATGTTAATCACAAGGGTGCAGTCAAGTTAAATATCCTGTGATAATTTACCTAACCTAATTTGGCATTGGTATATCATCATGTAAAAACCTATGACAACACAGAATGGATGTTGTATCACAAAGTATTTAATGACATTGTGGTTCGATGGAACACCGAATATCAATGTTTACATCCAGGTTCAATCACCATCGTAAAAATATGTGGCACAGTGGCAATAGATGTATTCTCGCTACACTGAGGAGGAATGTTCTTTATGCCTTTCCTCCATTTTGCCTCATCAGTCGGGTATTGCACAAAATCCAGCAAGGTCTCACCTCAGGCATTTCGTACTGCCTGACTGGCCTATGCAGCCCTGGTTCCCGCTAATGTTGGGAATATATCGGACCTTATATGGTTATCCTAAACACTAAATTTTGGTGGTTCAACCCCGTGACTCGGGAAACCATCCTCTGCATGATATAATCAATTTATACACTTGCAGACTCTGAGAGACCGTTCCGGTGGCTCAGGTTGCCAGACTGATCTTTGTACATGCTCACTGCAGAGTGCAGGGATAGCACCGAAAAAGCAGCATATTTTACCTCATCAGGAGATGGGAAGTGTTTTGTTTTAATGCCTATATTACATATAATACGGCACGGATAACTAACGTCTCGGAGTTCATTTTCAGATGGGTCTTTGACAATTAATTAAGTTACAGTACCATTAACTATGCCAACGTGCTTTCTTATCATAGTTGCTGCAGCGATAGGGACCCACTCTGTTGGGTCTCACCCTCTCATATCCAGATTTCTAAAGGATATCTTGAACGCAAATTCTCCCAGGCCCAGGTACTCAGAGATATGGGATGTTAGTAATTGTTCTAACTGCTTCGCCAGTAGGGCCCAGCTACATCTCTATCCCTGGTCAAACCCACTTTCAAAGTGGTTATGCTCATGGCGCCAGTCTCAGCGCTACGGGTTCAGCCACTACTTGAATTGTGACTGGACAGGATGGTTACATCTGCTAATAATATAATATTTTATGTTTATGATGTAGTTAAGCAGAGCAGACCAGGGGCGTCAGGTCCTAAACAATTTTTATGGCATACCCCATGGACCTTTGGTTGTCAGTGGTCACACATTTACAACAATACATCAAGGTCAACAAGACCCTTAGAGGCTCTGCACTAGCAATGTTTGTTAGTTACTAAAAACCTCATAAAGGTATTAATCCAGACCATCTCCAGGTGGTCAGACGGGTTTTGGCTTATGCAGCAGTAGATACTAATATTTTCTATCTCACTCCACTAGGGCTGCTACAATATTAGCAGCTAGGGTTATGTACGTTCCACTGGACCACATCCTAGCGGCTGCAGGATGGTCAAACGAATGAACTTTCCAACTTTTTATAATAACCCATTGCCAGACTGTTTTTTTTTGCCAAATTCCATTTATGTTTTGTTTCATAGTTTCCCCCAGGATGGTAGGGGTCACTATTATTTTCCTTTGATGATTAAAGCATCAGCATTTTTAACAAACTATGTCATGGCTGAATGCATTAATCTTTTTCACTCATCCATGGTCAATTGATGCAGTGTGTGACGCTTGGACTCGTATCCGGCATGAAATCACAGAGCTTCAAAGTCTTCATGTAGTCACTCACGTGACTCCGAAGTAAAATAGTAAGATTAAACAAGAACTTACCAGTTTGAAGTTTGATCTTTATTTTATGAGGAGTTACGATGAGCGATTACGTGTCCTCCGCTCCCAACCCTCATATTATAAAGGTCATCTGGTAGTTCTAGTTCTCTCCAATCTTACTATTTTCAGGTCAACTACTGTTATCTGTGATTTCACACCGCTGCTTTGAAGATTGACACGCATGCGTGCTGACGACCTTCTTCACTTAATCGCTCATCGTAACTCCTCATAAAATAAAGATCAAACTTCAAACTGGTAAGTTCTCGTTTAATCTGACTATTTTTTGCACAAATGACAAAGTGAACGTGATTAGTTGATACTAGGATTCCAAGCAGACTTGGAATTGTGGCCAGAGTTGTCTTTCGAAGCAGCCTCAGTATTATAACCAGGTTTGCCTTTTGAGACAGGCTCGGAAGTATGGGCAGGCACAGAATGAGTTCCCTTATTAAATTTGGTTCATTTAATAATTCATTCAGCCATGATCACATTGAATGGCGGTGCAGGCTCGAAGGGCCGAATGGCCTATTGCCTATTGTCTATTGTCTATTAGACACACTAAATCCAGAATTGTCTTCTCTCTGGTAGGCTCCAGTACAAGCTGCTCTAAGAATCCATCTCGGAGGCACTCTACAAACTCCCTTTCTTGGGGTCCAGAACCAACCTGATCTTCCCAGTCTACCTGCATATTGACATCTCCCATAACCACAATGGCATTATCTTTGGTGTAAGAAAGAACTGCAGAAGGTAGACACAAAATGCTGGAGTAACTCAGCGGGTGAGGCAGCATCTCTGGAGAGAAGGAATGGGCGACATTTCGGGTCGAGACCCTTCTTCAGACTGATGTCAGGGGAGTGGGCGGGACAAAGATAGAATGTAAGCGGAGACAGTAAGACTAGTGGGAGAACTGGGAAGGGGAGGGGTGGAGAGAGAAAGCAAGGGCTATCTAAATTTAGAGAAATCAATATTCATACTGCTGGGGTGTAAACTACCCAAGCGAAATATGAGGTGCTGTTCTTCCAACTTGCATTGGGCCACACTGTGACAATGGAGGAGGCCCAGGACAGAAAGGTGAGATTGGGAATGGGAGGGGGAGTTGAAGTGCTGAGCCACCGGGGGTTTAGGTAGGTTAAGACGGACTGAGCGGAGGTGTTCAGCGAAACGATCGCCGAGCCTGTGCTTGGTCTCACCGATGTAGAGAAGTTGACACCTGGAACAGCGGATACAGTAGATGAGGTTGGAGGAGGTGCAAGTGAACCTCTGCCTCACCTGGAAAGACCGTTTGGGTCCTTAGGTGTAGTCGAGGGGGCAGGTAAAGGGACAGGTGTAGCATTTCCTGCGGTTAATGGGGAAAGAACATGGGGAAGGGGTGGTTTGGGTGGGAAGGGATGAGTTGACCAGGGAGTTTCAGAGGGAACAATCTCTGCGGAAAGCAGAAAGGTGTGGAGATGGGAAGATGTAGCCAGTAGTGGGATCCCGTTGGAGATGGCGAAAATGTCGGAGGATTATATGCTGTATGCGACGGCTTTGAACATGCCAATTTTAACTCCTGCCGCAACTTGCACCCTATATCCAGGCTACTGTTTGGGGCCTGTAGATAACTCCCATTAGTGTCTTCTTACCTTTACAATTCCTCAATTCTATCCACAGTGACTACATCATCAGTCCCTATGTCACCCCTCGCAAGGGACTGAATTTCATCCCTCACCAACAGAGCTACCCACCTCCTCTGCCCACCTGCCTGTCCTTTCTATAGGACGTATAACCCTTAATATTCAGTTCCCAGTCCCAATCCTCCTGCAGCCACGTCTCTGTAATCCCCACAATGTCATATCTACCAATCTCTAACTGAGCCTCAAGCTCATCCACTTTACTTCCTGTACTTCGTGCATTCATATATAATACTTTTAATCCATTACTCACCTCACCTTTCACATCGATTCCTATTTCACTTGGCCATACTCTCCTATCCGTGAGTTTTGTGTCCCGTTAATTCTGGTGTCTTTCTTAACTTTCCCTTTAAGTCCATCCTTGTATTTCCAATTTGTCTCCCCCCCCCACTATTTAGTTTAAACCCACCCGTGTAGCAGTGGCAAACCTGCCTGCCAGAATGCTGGTCCCCCGCCTGTTAAGGTGCAACCCGTCCCTTTTGTACAATTCACCCTTACCCCAAAACACATCCCAGTGGTCTAAGAATCTAAATCCCTGCCCCCTGCACCAGCTCCTCAGCCACACATTCAGATCATCTATCTCCCTGTTCCTGCCCTCACCAGCACGAGGAACTGGAAGCAACCCGGAGATAACCACCCTGGAGGTCCTACGTTTCAGCCTTCTTCCCAGTTCTCTAAAGTCACACTTCAGAATCTCTTTCCTCTTTTTCCCGATGTCATTTGTGCCGACATGCACTACCACTTCCTGCTACTCACCTTCACCCTTGAGGATGCCCTGTAATCCTGGATCCTGGCACCAGTGAGGCAACACACCATCCTTGAATCCCGCCTGTTGCCGCAGAAACTCCTGTCTGTATCTCTCATTATGGAGTCACCGACTACCACGGCTCTGCCTGACGTCTGTCTCTTCGGCTTTGCTTCAGCGCCACGTTTTGACTGGCAGTGTCTTCTGACCTGACAGCTACCAAGAGGGTGAACCTGTTTTCAAGAGGTACATCCCCCGGGGTCTCCTGTACTCCAAGCTTCCTTCTCTTCCTCATCGTCACCCACCTTCTCTCTTCCAGTACCTTCGGTGTAACGATCTCGCTGTAGGTCCTGTCCAGGAAACTCTCGTTTTCCCGGATGATCCGGAGGTCATCCAGTTGCCTCTCGAGTGCCCCAACACGGTCCTTCAGGAGCTGGACCCGGAAACACTCTCCACAATTGTAGCAGCCAGAGGTACCATCAGTGTCCCTGACCTCCCACATCCAGCAAGCATCACACTGAATCAGCTGACCTGTCATTTCTTCACTGCGTCTCACCCTCTCCAACTTTTGGCGTAGTCTCCTCCCTCAGCCTCCTCGCTGAAGACTCCCAAGCCAAAGACACACTTTTCCACAAGGCACTTCGCCCTACTCAGCCAATCCCCACACACTCTTCACCTGCTGCTCCTCTGCTGACCTTGAAGTTCTATCGTATCGTGTCTTGTCTTGTGGGGGAGTAAAAGTACCCTTCTCTTCCTTTCCACCTCACCACCCTAAACCTGGAGGGCTGCTGCAAAACTCTTTGTTAACTGTGGCATGCATAATACTCATGGTTTGAGCTCAAAAGCACCACTGCCTTTAAAACAGCAAATTGTTTCTAATCATCTCTGGCTATCTTGAACTATTGGAATCTACTTAATGAAGAAATGATTACATTCACATGGTTCATTGTGAAATTTATTATGCGGAACTTTAAATTAAAAGCTAATTAAATGTCTTAAGATATTAATATTCTGAAAATGTATCAGTCCAGCACCATCAAAATCCAGTGGGTGCCAGATTACTGGTTTTACAGTATTCTACAGTTGGGCCAATAACTATATTTGTTACAGAAAGAATAAAATCTATGAGTTTGAGTCTTTCTGCAATGTTCCACTTGTTAATAACAAGGAATTTCATGTGTTAGGATAAACTGGATATATTACAAGAATCGAGAACCAGAGGACATAGGTTTAAGGTGAGGGGGGAATGATTTAATAGGAACCCGAGGGGTAACTCTTTTACACAAAGGATGGTGGGTGCATGGAACGAGTTATTGGAGAAGGTAATTGAGGCAAGTACTATCACAATGTTTAAGAAACATTTAGGCAGGTACATGGATAGGATAGGTTTGGCAGGATATGGGTGAAATGCAGGCAGATGGAATTAGTGTAGATGGGACATGTTGGTCAGTGTGGGCAAGTTGTGCCGAAGGGCCTGTTTCCACACTGTATGACTATGACTTTAGAATTTTTCAAATATAAAACAATTGCTTACTACATCAAAACTAAGTAGGTTGATCTGAGTTATTATGGTGCCTAGAACTATTAAATATTAACTGGAGGAATGTATTGAATACGGTAAAAAGTGGGAATGACAAAGTGGTTAAGCGTTTTCAAATGATTCTGACCAAAGAAAAAAGGTGATGAAATAGTGCAGTTAGAAAGTACTAATGCAGTGCAGAACAAATCTATTATCAAACCACTACCAACTAGTCTGAATGATATCATGAAACAGCGAAACAATTTGCAATATAAAACTATAAAATAAATCTAGCAGTTCTTTAACAGATGATTGGAGATGATGTCTCTATGGACTTTTTGTAATATCTACATAAAACGAACAAGGGTTGAATAAAACTAAATAATTGAAGTGAAATAAGATTAATTTAATCTATTTATAACTTACATAAAGTCGGAACCAACTGTCAATGGAAAATCTGAGCTAACAGAAGTCTAATAAATGTGAGTTTCCAAAACACAACAGCAAAACATTCAAAAAGCTATGGTTTTCCTCTAGACTATTGGCTTCATGTTGAGGTATAATTCCACAGACATTATGTGACATTCACATCATACTGATTTTTTGTTTGGCAGTATAGGGTAAATTTTGTGAATAGCAAATTGCTGGATCAAAAGAGGACACAAAGTGCTGGAGTAACTCAGCGGCAGTCAGTCAGCATCTGTGGAGAACTTGGATAGGTGATGTTTCAGAGACCCTTCCTCAGACTGATAGGGGGTGGAAAGAAAGCTTGAAGGGGCAGGACAAAGCATGATAGGTACTAGTTGAACACGGGCAAGGGGGTTCTTGATAGGCAGATAGTTGGGGAAAAGCGAAAGATGAAAAAGAAGCCTTTGCCCACCAATCTTCTCATCAACACCCCCCTCACCCCCCACCTGTATTCACCTATTACCGGCCATGCTTTGTCCTCTCCCACCTCTCTCCTAACTTTCTTTCCTCTCCACCCCCCCTACAATCGGTCTGAAGCAGGGCCTCCATCCTGAGTGTCACTGGTAAGATGCTGCCATTCGGGACAAGGACAAACAAGAGTGGAGAGATTGAAAATGCAAATAGTGGGCCTGTAAATAGTGGAAGTTGTTGCAAATTTGGTTTGTCATAATGGGGAGAAAGCTATAACCTGCTGCATCAGCCCATTCACCACTGAGGCTGTCGTGGGATTCATGACTCCTCCGCCCACAGCTCATTAAGCCACTCCAGGCTCAATATCACCATCTGCTGCGACCAACACTTACTGGAATCAGGGTCAGGATGCAGGTTTGGGAACAGGTTTGGAAATCAGGGTCAGGTTTGGGAACAGCTCCACCCATGACCGCAAGAAATTGCAGCGAATTGTGGACACAGCCCAGACTATCACACAAACTTACCTCCCTTTCATTTACTCCATTTATACCTCACGCTGCCTCGGCAAGGCCAGCAGCATAATCAAGGACCAGTTGCACCCTGGCCACTCCCTCTTCTTCCCTCTCCCATTGGGCAAAAGGTATAGAAGTGTGAAAACGCACACCTCCAGATTCAGATACAGTTTCTTCCCAGCAGTTATCAGGCAACTGAATCATCCAACCACAAAGAGAGCAGCGCTGAACTACTATCTACCTCTTTGATGACCCTCGGACTATCCTTGATCGGACTTCACTGGACTTTATCTTGCACTATTCCCTCTATGGGGGCGCCGTCCTGTGTGGTATGGCTGCCCAGCCTGCAGCTGTCCGTTTTTCATCTTTAAAAAAAAATTTTAGTTAGTTGTTTTGTTTTTAGGAGTTATATTCTTTTTTATGTGGGGGGTGGGGGGGGGTGGGGAAGGGGGAAACTCCATGGTGGAGCTCCATCGAGCGTGGCCTGTCGGCTTCGGAAGCCGCGGACTCCGGTAGGGAGACGGCCGTTCCAGGTGTCCCAAGCTGCTGAGAGGGTTCTCCCGACGCCGGAGCACCATCACCCGGCGAAGAAGGGCCTGTAACATCGGCCCCCGTAGCGGCGACTGTGGAGGCCTATATAGGCCCGACTATGGGTGGACAAGGGGATATGGACTGGACTTTGTGCCCTTCCCCCACAGTGGGATCCATTGTGGGGGGATGTTTTTATGTTTTATGTTAAATTTCTTTAATGTTGTGTCTATTTGTGCTGCATGGCAAGAACAAATTTCACTACACCATTTGGTGTATGTGACAATAAATGTCCTTTGTCCTTTGTCCTTTGTCCTATCCTCTGGATGGCTTGATTGTAATTCACTGACTGAATAGCACGCAACTAAAGATTTTCACTATCCCTCAGTACAGGCGAGGTCACCTCATTGGTGACCCTCGGACTATCCTTGATTGGACTTTACTAGCTTTACCTTGCACTAAACGTTATTCCCTTATCATGTATCTATACACTGTGAATGGGTCGATTGTAATCATGTATTGTCTTTCTGCTAACTGGTTAACACTCAATAAAAGCTTTTCACTGTACCTGGAACGTGACAATAACCTAAACTGGAAGGTAGACAAAAATGCTGGAGAAACTCAGCGAGTGAGGCAGCATCTATGGAGCGAAGGAATAGGTGATGTTTCGGATCGAGACCCTTCTTCAGACTGATGTGGGGGTGGGGGGAGGGGGGCGGGAAGAAGAAAGGAAGAGGCAGAGACAGTGGGCTGTGGGAGAGCTGGGAAGGGGAGGGGAAGGAGGGAGAAAGCAAGGACTACCTGAAATTGGAGAAGTCAATGTTCATACCGCTGGGGTGTAAACTACCCAAGCGAAATATGAGGTGCTGCTCCTCCAATTTGCGGTGGGACTCACTCTGGCCATGGAGGAGGCCCAGGACAGAAAGGTCGGATTCGGAATGGGAGGGGGAGTTAAAGTGCTGAGCCACCGGGAGATCAGGTTGGTTAATGCGAAAGTGTGCGGAGGTGTTGGGCGAAGCGATCGCCAAGCCTGCGTTAACTGGAAGACTGTTTAACACAGATTCGTTGGAGATTCCCAGCACTTCTTGCATTTATCAACAATCCAATAACCTTTTGGTCAAAATTCTCAGCCAGGGCCCCAGAAACATTTCTGTGTAAAATGCCTCCAATGCCATTTGTTATGCATACTCCTTAAAGGTTTGACTTGTTTTATTGGGAAAATAAATATTTTGAATTTACAAGAGTAGAATGCAAATATAGATTTTATACTAGCTGGCGATGATTGCGGGAGGTGGTACAAAGCAATATGAGCATCAAAACCCCATCCATTCCAGTTTTTAGAAAAATTAACAAATTACTGTGATAACTTATTTTATATAAAGGGTGGTGGGTGTATGAAATAGCTGCCGGAGGAGGTAGTTGAGGCAGGTACTAACGCAACACTTAAGAAACATTTAGACAATTCACGGATAGGTTCAGAGGGATACGGGCCAAACGCAGACAGGTGGGACTAGTGCAGATGGGACATGTTGGGCAGGTGGGCCTGTTTCCATGCCCTATGACTCCACGACTCTCCAAAATTATATCTGTATCCCTATTTAAAATAAATAAGCTTGTTGATGACAAGTGGAAACTTTTGCTCATTCATTTCTTTCCAAAGCAGAGGCACCTGCAATGAACAGGGTCAGAGTGAAGGTAGTACAGCTAGTTGGGCACACACTCACAAACAAGAATCTCCAGGCCTGAGGCAGCTGGGCAAGGACTGTTGATGGCAGGAGGAGGTCTGAGAATCCAGTCGAACAGGAACAGGAGCAGCAGGAATCCAAAGAGAGTGAGAGAACCTCAGGCAGCAAAGAGGCTGTTTACCTTCTCCTGACTGTCAGTCATTACGCTCAAAGAGCTCTCACGTGGAAACCACCTGCACCTCAAACCCTTTCATTTACACACGCACAATCCTATGGTATGTGAACAGAACCAATGAGTTGGGGAAGCAAGCGGAAAAAATATTTGACTTTTTTTTTAGTCTGGTGATTTTCAGAAATCAGCGCAATTAATAACATGGATCCAAATATGCTATCAGTAAGTGAGAATACACAATAAACAATAGACAATAGGTGCAGGAGTAGGCCATTCGGCCCTTTGAGCCAGCACCGCCCATTCAATATGATCATGGCTGATCATCCACAATCAGTACCCCGTTCCTGCCTTCTCCTCATATCCCCCGACTCCGCTATCTTTAAGAGCCCTATTTAGTTCTCTCTTGAAAGTATCCAGGGAACCGGACTCCACCACCCTCTGACGCAGAAAATTCCACAGACTCACCACTCACTGTGTGAAAAAGTGTTTCCTCATCTCCGTTCTAAATGGCTTACCCCTTATTCTTAAACTGTGGCCCCTGGTTCTGGACTCCCCCAACATCGGGAACATGTTTCCTGCCTCTAGCGTGTCCAAACCCTTAATAATTTTATATGTTTCAATAAGATCCCCTCTCATCCTAAATTCCAGAGTATACAAGCCCAGCCACTCCATTCTCTCAGCATATGACAGTCCCGCCATCCTGGGAATTAACCTTGTAAACCTACGCTGCACTCCCTCAATAGCAAGAATGTCCTTCCTCAAATTAGGGGACCAAAACTGCACACAATACTCCAAGTGTGCTCTCACTAGGGCCCTGTGCAACTGCAGAAGAACCTCTTTGCTCCTATGTTCAACTCCTCTTGTTATGAAGGCCAACATGCCATTCGCTTTCTTCACTGCCTGCTGCACCTGCATGCTTACTTTCATTGACTGATGAACAAGGACCTCCAGATCCCATTGTACTTCCCCTTTTCCCAATGTTGTACTTCCCCTTTTCCCAACTTGACACCATTTAGATAATAATCTGCCTTCCAGTTTTTGCTACCAAAGTGGATAACCTCACATTTATCTACATTAAACTGCATCTGCCATGCATCAGCCCACACACCCAACCTGTCCAAGTCACCCTGCAGTCGCATGGCATCCTCCTCACAGTTCACACTGCCACCCAGCTTTGTGTCGTCTGCAAATTTGTTAATGAATCCCTTCATCTAATTCATTGATGTATATTGTAAATATCTGTGGTCCCAGCACTGAGCCTTGCGGTACCCTAGTGGGGTGCCTCGGGGATCTGTGTTGGGTCCACTGTTGTTTGTCATATACATCAATGATCTGGATGATGGTGTGGTAAATTGTATTAGTAAGTATGCAGATGTTACTAAGATAGGTGGTGTTGTGCATAATGAAGTAGATTTTCAATGTCTACAGAGAGATTTAGGCCATTTGGAAGAGTGAGCTGAAAGATGGCAGATAGTGTTTAATGTTGATAAGTGTGAGGTGCTACATCTTGGTAGGACAAATCTGCAACGCCCAGGGACCGTTGCAGAAGGAGGAGCAGCGTCCGGGTAGGGAGTAGTTAAACAGCGCGGGGCTTTACTTTACAGACGCCCAAGGACCGTTGCAGAAGGAGGAGCAGCGTCCGGGTAGGGAGTAGTTAAACAGCGCGGGGCTTTACTTTCCAGAGGCCCAGGGACCGTTGCAGGAGGACCAAAACTGCAACGTTCCATTCAAGTTTCCTATAAGTGAGGAAGCCGCTGATTGGTGGAAGAGGACCAAGAGAAAGCAGCTGATTGGGAGTCAGATCCCTGCTGATTTCCTCGACCAGTTTTGTATTGTATCCAGGGTAAGGGGGGAGTATGAGGGCCAGGGCAGTTTACTGTTCTGGATGTCAGATGTGGGAGGTCATGGAGTCTGATACCCCTCCAGACGTTCACATCTGTGTCAGGTGCGTAGAGATGGGGTTCCTAAGGGACCGTGTTAGGAACCTGGAGCAGCAGCTCGATGACCTCTGTCTGATCAGGGAGAGTGAGGAGGTCATAGAAAAGAGTTATAGGGAGGTGGCCACTCCAAGACCACGGGAGGCAGACAAGTGGGTCACGGTTAGGAAGGGCAAGGGGCAGAGGCAGGGACTAGTGAGTACCCCGGTGGCTGTACACCTTGAAAATAAGTACTCCTGTTTGAGTACTGTTGAGGGGGACAGCCTTCCTGCGGGTAGCAATAGCGGCCGGGCCTCCGGCACAGAGACCAGCCCTATTGCTTAGAAGGGTAGGGAAAAGAAGAGGAGGGCAATAGTAATAGGGGACTCTATGGTTAGGGGGTCGGATAGGCGATTCTGTGGACGCAGTCAGGAGACCGGATGGTAGTTTGCCTCCCTGGTGCCAGGGTCAGGGATGTGTCTGAACGCGTCCAAGATATCCTGAAATCGGAGGGAGAGGAGCCTGAGGTTGTGGTACATATAGGTACCAATGACATAGGTAGAAAAAGAGAAGAGGTCTTGAAAGGAGAATTTAGGGAGTTGGGAGGAGAGTTAAGGAGAAGGACTACAAAGGTAACAATCTCAGGATTACTACCTGTGCCACGCGACGGTGAGAGTAGGAATGGAGTGAGGTGGAGGATAAATGCGTGGCTGAGGAACTGGTGCAACGGGCAGGGATTCAAATTTCTGGATCATTGGGACCTCTTTTGGGAAGGTGTGACCTGTAGAGAAAGGACGGGTTGCACTTGAACCGGAGGGGGACCAATATCCTGGCGGGGAGATTTGCAAAGGCTACTGGGGAGACTTTAAACTAGAACGGTTGGGGGGAGGGACTCAAATAGAGAAAGCTAGTGGAAAATGTGGGAGGCAGGAGGCAGAGAAGGGAAGCACTCAGACCCAAAATGTAGGGGAGAAAGAAGAAAAAGATAATAAACAGAGAATGAGTGGTGGTGGGTTTCTTAAATGTGTATATTTTAATGCTAGGAGCATTGTAAGAAAGGTGGATGAGCTTAGAGCCTGGATTGACACCTGGAAGTATGATGTTGTGGCGATCAGTGAAACATGGTTGCAGGAGGGCTGTGATTGCCAAATAAATATTCCAGGATTTCATTGCTTCAGGGGTGATAGAATTGGAGGGGCAAGAGGTGGGGGTGTTGCATTGCTTGTCAAGGAAGATATTACAGCAGTGCTTTTGCAGGATAGATTAGAGGGCTCGTCTAGGGAGGCTATTTGGGTGGAACTGAGAAATGGGAAAGGTGTAGCAACACTTATAGGGGTGTATTATAGACCGCCAAATGGGGAGCGAGAATTGGAAGAGCAAATATGTAAGGAGATAGCAGATATTAGTAGTAAGCACAAGGTAGTGATTGTGGGAGATTTCAATTTTCCACACATAGACTGGGAAACACATTCTGTAAAAGGGGGAACATTAGGGGGAACTTCTTTACTCAGAGAGTGGTAGCTGTGTGGAATGAGCTTCCAGTGGAAGTGGTGGAAGCAGGTTCGATGTTATCCTTTAAAAATAGATTGGATGGGTATATGGACGGGAAAGGAATGGAGGGTTATGGTCTGAGTGCAGGTAGATGGGACTAGGGGGGAGTATTTATTTTTAATTTAAAAAAAAAATTAAAAAAATGTTCGGCACGGACTTGAAGGGCCGAGATGGCCTGTTTCCGTGCTGTTATGGTTATATGGTTATATGGTTATAAATAGGACGTACATGGTAAATGGTAGCGAATTGAGGAATGCAGTTGAACAGAGGGATCTAGGAATAACTGTGCATAGTTCCCTGAAGGTGGAATCTCATGTAGATAGGGTGGTAAAGAAAGCTTTTGGTGTGCTGGCCTTTATAAATCAGAGCATTGAGTATAGAAGTTGGGATGTAATGTTAAAATTGTACAAGGCATTGGTGAGGCCAATTCTGGAGTATGGTGTACAATTTTGGTCGCCAAATTATAGGAAAGATGTCTACAAAATAGAGAGAGTACAGAGGAGATTTACTAGAATGTTGCCTGGGTTTCAGCAACTAAGTTACAGAGAAAGGTTGAACAAGTTAGGTCTTTATTCTTTGGAGCACAGAAGGTTAAGGGGGACTTGATAGAGGTCTTTAAAATGATGAGAGGGATAGACAGAGTTGACGTGGATAAGCTTTTTCCATTGAGAGTAGGGAAGATTCAAACAAGAGGACATGATTTGAGAATTAAGAGAGAAGTTTAGGGGTAACATGAGGGGGAACTTCTTTACTCAGAGAGCGGTAGCTGTGTGGAATGAGCTTCCAGTGGAAGTGGTGGAGGCAGGTTCGATTTTATCATTTTAAAATAAATTGGAAAGGTATATGGACGGGAAAGGAATGGAGGGTTATGGTCTGAGTGCAGGTAGAAGGGACTAGGTGAGAGTAAGTGTTTGGTACGGACTAGAAGTGCCGAGATGGCCTGTTTCCGTGCTGTAATTGTTATATGGTTATATGGTTACCCCACTAGTCACTGCCTGCCATTCTGAAAGGGACCTGTTAATCCCTACTCTTTGTTTCCTGTCTGCGAACCAATTTTCTATCCATGTCAGCACTCTACCCCCAATACCATGTGCCCTAATTTTGCCCACTAATCTCCTATGTGGGACCTCATTTCAGTAATGAGGTTATTGAAGTTCATCAGCTCAAGGAGAAAAGCAGATGAGAAAAGCTGTCCTGAACTTCTATCTACCTCATTGGAGACCCTCGGACTTTCTTTGTTCACGTTATTTCCTTCATCACTGTGGATGGCTTGATTGTAATCATGAATTGGCTTTCCGCTGACTGGTTAACACGCAACAAAATTGTGTCCTCCCCGACCAGCAACCTCCGCACATTAACACTATCCTACACACACTAGGGACAATTTTACATTTTTATACCAAGCTAATTAACCTGCAACCTGTATGTCTTTGGAGTATGGGAGAAAACCGACAATCTTGGAGAAAGTCCGCACAGGTCAAGGGGACAATGTACATACTCTGTATAGACAGCACCCATAGTCAGGATCGATCGATTGATCCCGGGTCTTTGCTGCTGAAAGGCTGTAGCTCTACCGCTGCGCCACTCTGCCACCCTATTAGGGGCGGCACGGTGGCGCAGCAGTAGAGTTGCTGCCTGACAGCACTTACAACGCTAGAGACCTGGGTTCGATCCTGACTATGCGTGATGTCTGTACGGAGTTTGTGGGTTTTCTCCGAGAACTTCAGTTTCCTCCCACACTCCAAAGACGTACAGGTTTGTAGGTTAATTGGCTTGGTATAAATGTAAATTGTTCCTAGTTGTGTGTAGATAGTGTTAATGTGCGGGGATTGCTGGTCAGTGCGGACTAGGTGGGCTGAAGGGCCTTTTTGCTGTATCTCGAAACTAAACTGGACTAAACTATAGGGTGTTGCATGCTGTGAAGGAAGGAACTGCAAATGCTGGTTTCAACCGGAAATAGACACAAAACGCTGGAGTGACTCAGTGGGACTGGCAGCATATGTGGAGAGAAGGAATGGATCCTTGTTTCAGACTAGTTAGGGAAAAGAGAAAACGAGAGATATAGACAATGATGCAGAGAGATAAAGAACAATGAATGAAAGATATGCAAAAAAGTAGCGATGATAAAGGAAATAGTCTATCGTCAAGCCCGCAGTTGCCGAAAAGTTTTAAACATTTCAAAATCCAGCGGCGACCAGAAAAACATTACAACTCTTTAGGGGACTTGAGGAGACAACTCACGACTATACAGGCGTCACCCCACGACCATGTGGTGACAGCAAAGTCGCCTGTAGTCGCAGAAAAAATCGCTAAGTGGGACAGGGGCTTTACTGACATTGAGTCTCGATGGGACAAGGTGCAACATTTTGAAGGAGTAGTTAAAATCTTTTCTCACCACATTAGTCATTTTCACTGTTAATGCACCACAAGTTTCCGCCTTCCTGCAGCAATTGCCTTCATGTTCCAAAACAATCTCAAGCATTAAATGACGTTTACTACTTGAGAAAGCAAACACAAAGATCTTCTTTCTTCCACCAATTCTCCGCAGCACATTCCACAATGTTTTGCAGGAAAAGAATTCAGATGGTCGAGATTGTGAAAAGGATATAATTATAGAAAGTTATCTCGGTGTTGCAGCGGTAGAGTTGCTGCTTTACAGCGCTTGCAGCTGTAAAGGGACCCGGGTTCCATCCTATATACCGGAACTGTCTGTACGGAGTTTGTACGTTCTCCCCGTGACCTGCGTGGGTTTCCCCCGAGATCTTTGGTTTCCTCCCACACTCCAAAGACGTACAGGTTTGTAGGTTAATTGGCTTGGTATAAATGTAAATTGTCCCTAGTGTGTGTAGGATAGTGTTAATGTGCGGGGATCACTAGTCGGCACGGATTCGTTGGGCCGAAGAGCCTGTTTGCGCGCTGCATGTCTAACTAAAACTAAACTAAAAGCCGCAGAATGTTAAAATTGTTAATTGCCACATTTAATTGCCAGCATTCAAATACTGAAGCCTAGAAACTGGCATTATGCAATATTTATCCAAGAATAATAAAAATATTACAGTTCACTTTGGTTTATTAAATGGACTGGAAGAGTGGCGTTCGAAATTGACGAAACAACAAATTGGAAAGGAAGACAATAATCTTTTCCAGCTCCCAAACTCCAATCCTAACAGATCAGTGGTAATTATACAAAGCCAGAGTAGAATATTAAAATTTATTATCGACATCAACAGTGAATGTGAAACACAGGTTTTGCAATATTTTTTACCTTAACAGCAGTAATTCAATTATTTATTTTAAGCAACTGACATGTCCACTGACCTGCCAGGGAGAATGTTATGTACAGTACGTGAATCATCCACCCACTGACACCACCCAGCACCTACAGAAGCCATTCAATCCACTGTATCCTTGCAATCTGCTCCAAAGTGCAAAACAAATACTCCTTCCTGTCTTTTCTGCAGCTCAGTTTTTTTGTCATCAAGTGCTCTTTTGAAAGTTACCTGGTCAGCATGGACAATTTTGTCCAGTTTTGGTCTCCTAATTTGAGGAAGGACATCCTTGCTATTGAGGCAGTGCAGCGTAGGTTCACAAGGTTAATTGTGGAGTATTGTGTGCAGTTTTGAGTATTGGAGTATTGTGACATCTGGAGTATTGTGTGCAGTTTTGGTCTCCGAATTTGAGGAAGGCAGTGCAGGTGTGGAATTCTCTGCCACAGAAGGCAGTAGAGGCCAAATCACTGGATGAATTTAAAAGAGAGTTAGATATAGAGCTCCAGGGGCTAGCGGAATTAAGGGATATGGGGAGATGGCAGGCACAGTTGCTGATTGTGGATGATCATCCATGATCACAATGAATGGCGGTGCTGACTCGAAGGGCCAAATGGCCTCCTCCTGCACGTATTTTCTATGTTTCTAATATGGGCCGAAGGGCCTATTGCCTTGCTGAATGACTCTAATTATTATAATTAGGAGGCTGTAGCAGCACCTAGTGGTGGGTTAGGGAGGTCAGAACCCTCGTCATTGGTCGGCTCGATCACGTGACCGCTGGGGTTGGTTCGCGGGCTTTTCAGTTAGTTCGTCAGCGCTCCTCCCAGCAACAGGAGCTGTTTTTTGTTAGCTAACCAGGCACGCGTATTGTACGAGTTTTGTTTTCGTTTTTATTAATAATAAAAATTACTTTACTCAACCTGCCTGGTCTCGCTACAGTGGTGATCCCGCCAATCCGAACACGTTTCGGATTTTCAGTATGAACATTGCCGAGGAACTTGATGCCCAGCCCGCCCAGCAGAACGCGGTGGCCCTTAAACTGCCCGTTTTCTGGGCGGTTCAGCGTCAGGTGTGGTTCACGCACATCGAGGCCCAATTCGAGCTCCGCCAAATCGTCGCGGATGTTACCCGGTATTTCTACGTGGTGGGTGCACTCAGTCAGGAGACTGCCACCCGGTTGCTGCCTTACCTGCAGAATCCGCCTGCCTGCTGCATATGGACGGTCTCGCCGATCGTAAGCCATCTGTGTTGATGAGCAAGATGCTCGAGCTCATGGATGGCCACCAGCCTTGCCTTTTATTCGAGCAGGCTTTTCTGGAGCAGATGACCGACGACATCCGCCTGCTCCTCGCCGGGTCCGACTTGGCCGCCCCCCTGCAGCTCGCTGAACGGGCAGTCGAGCTGTGACTTGCCAAGCAGCAGGACGGTGGTTCCACCAACCGGGTGTCCGCGCCTTCGCAGCAGCAGCCTCGACGGGCCGTTCCACCCTCAGCCGACATCGCTGCACCGCAGTCGACCGCCATGGATCGCAGTAAGCTCCAGTGGTGTTATTACCACCAACGCTGGGGTGCGGCGGCCGCCTGCTCATTTCCGGGAAATGCCTCGGCCGATCGCCAGAAGAGGCTATCGCACTTGGCCACAATCATCGCCTCTACGTCCAGAACCGCCATTCCGGGCTTTGTTTCCTCGTGGACACTGGGGCTGTGCTGAGCATCCTCCGTCTGGGCTCGATACACGTGCTGGTAAGTGTGGCCTCGCCCTGACCGCCGTCAATCGCAGCCCCATCCGCACCTGTGGCACACGGACTGTTTCCTTCGTCCTCGACTCGCCGTTACTCGTGGCGCATCACCATCGCGGACATTTCCCAGCCGTTGCTGGGCGTCGATTTTTTGTGGACTTTTTCCCTCCTGGTGGACGTTCAGAGCTGGCGTCTCGTTCTACCGGTGTCTCTCCAGCCGGTTTCCTCCAGCCCGTATCTCAGATCTGTGACGGATGTGGGTGGGGCATACGCTCCGATTCTGGCCGAGTTCCCGGAGCTCATGACCCCTCACTTGCACTCGGCCGCCCATAAGCATGGGGTCGTACATCATATCCTCACTGCCGGTCCTCCGCTGCACGCACGGGCACACAGGCTCCCGCCCGACAAGCTGCCTTTAGCTAAGGAGGAGTTCCAGAAGATGGAGGACATGGGGATTGTGCGGCGCTCCGACAGTCCATGGGTTTCCCTATTACATATTGTTCCCAAGTCGTCCGGCGGGTGGAGGCCGTGTGGGGACTACCGCCACCTTAACACCGTCACAACCGCTAATTGCTGCCCAGTCCCTCACATCCAGGACTTCACGGCCCACTTGGACAGTGCTACCATCTTCTCCAAAGTGGGTCTGGTGCGCGGCTACCACCAGATTCCCATCCACCCCGATAATGTGCCCAAGACTGTCATCATCACCCCATTCGGCCTGTTTGAGTGGCTGCGGATGCCGTTCGGGCTTAAGAACGCTGCGCAGTCTTTGCAGCGGCTGATGGACATGGTTGGTCGAGGATTGGACTTTGTTTTTGTGTACCTCGATAACATTCTGGTTGCCAGCAGCTCTGGGACCACGGGCTGGTTATTAACGCCACCAAGTGCCAGTTTGGTCTCAGCTCTATTTCCATCCTTGGGCATCATGTTACCCCGCAGGGCGCCACGCCTCTTCCCAGTAAGGTGGAGGCGATTCGGAAGTTTCCTCGGCCGCTCACCGTCAAAGGGCTACAAGAGATCGTGGGGATGGTGAACTTTTATCATCGATTTGTGCAGGCGGTGGCCGGGATCATGAGGCTCTTGTTCCAGTGCCTGGACGGTAAGCCGCGGGACCTCGTGTGGGACGCTGAAACTGCGGCCGCTTTCGACGGTGATGAGGAGTTACTGGCCAGGGCCACCATGCTGGTGAACCCATGGGCTGCTGCCCAAACCGCCCTCACCATTGATGCTTCGGATGCTGCTGTCCAGAGGGTCCTTGTGCAGTTTATTGACGGGCGCTGGCAACCGCTTGCCTTTTTACAACCGGCACCTGCGCCTTCCTGAGCGGAACTACGGTGCGTTCGACCGGGACCTCCTGGCTCTTTATTTGCCGGTCCGGCATTTCCGGTATTTCCTGGAGGGCAGGCCCTTCACAGCGTTCACCGACCTCAAGCCTCTGACATTTGCGTTCGCGAAAGTGTCCGACCCCTGTTCTGCTCGGCAACAGCGGCACCTGGCGTTTGTCTGGGAATATACCACCGATGTTCAGCAGGTGGCGGGCAAACTGAACCAGGTTGCGGATGCTTTGTCTCGTCCTGCAGTCCACGCCATGATGTCCGTGGCCCCAGGCATTGACTATTCTGGGCTGGCTGCTGCACAGCGCGATGGCGATTAGATGGGGGTCTATCAGACTGCTGTGTCGGGGTTGGTGTTGGCCGATGTTCCGTTCGGCCCTGCGGGTGCGATGGTCCCGTGCGATGTCTCCACCGGGCAGCCGCGCCCCATCGTCCCTGCGGGTTGGAGGCCGCATGTGTTTGACTCTGTTCACGGTCTGGCCCGCCCTTCCATCCGGGCGACTTCTGCGTTGGTGGCGGACAACTTCATCTGGCATGGACTTCGCAAGCAGGTTGCGGCCTGGGCTCGGGCCTGCATTCCCTGCCAGACGTCCACGATCCAGCGGCATGTGCGTGCGCCGCTCCAGGATTTTGTGGTTCCCCCTCACCGGTTCAAGCACATTCATGTCGACTTGGTGTGTCCTCTGCCGACGTTTCACGGTGCCACTCACCTGCTCACGATTGTGGACCGTTTCACGAGGTGGCCTGAGGCTGTTCCGCTGTCTGACACCACCGCCGCGTCTTGTGCTCGGGCCCTCGCGGCCCACTGGGTGGCACGTTTTGGTGTGCCTGCCGACATCTCCACCGACCGGGGTGCCCAGTTCACCTCTGCCCTGAGGTCGGCCATGGCTCAGCTGTACGGGGTGCAGCTGCATCATACCACCGCATACCATCCTCAGGCCATGGGTTGGTGGAGCGGTTCCACCGGCATCTGAAGTCTGCGTTGACGGAGCGGCTCAGGGGCCCGGATTGGGTGGACCAGTTGCCTTGGGTGTTGCTGGGGATCCACACAGCCCCTCAGGTGGATTTGGACACGTCTCCTGTCTCCACTCGGTGTGGTCCCGTCATTCGGCCTCCCGCTCGTTTCCTTTCCTCTGGTTCTGGGGGTGTCCTGTAGCGGCACCTAGTGGTGGGTTGGGGAGGTCAGAACCCTCGTCATTGGTCGGCTCGATCACGTGACCGCGGGGGGGGTTCGTTCGTGGGCTTTTCAGTTAGTTCGTCAGCGCTCCTCCCAACAACAGGAGCTGTTTTTTGTTAGCTAACCAGGCACGCGTATTGTACGAGTTTTGTTTTTGTTTTTATTGATAATAAAAATTACTTCACTCAACCTGCCTGGTCTCGCTATAAGGCGATCATAAGAATAAATGAGAAAATAGACCTGACAGCGATAACAGAGGTAGATAGAGGCACAAGCAGCTGCAGATGCTGGTTTACAAAATAAAGATGTAAACTGTTGCAGTAACTCAGCGGGTCGAGCAGCATCTCTGGAGAACATGGAAGTTAGATAGCCTTCTTTGTCAGTTCAACCCTAATATAGATTGATGCTGTTAAAGAAAATGAATCATATACAGTCATAGGTACATATTTGGTTAAAACTCTTGAAGATTTGATCTTTTCTGTTCATGTCACAAAAAATAATTTAAATTTTAATAAGTCTGACAAAGGGTCCTGACCTGAAACGTCACTTATACATGTTGCTCCAGAGATGCTGCCTGACCTGCTTAGTTCCTCCAGCATTTTGTGTCTTTCTTTTGTAATAAGATCCGCACAAGAAGCGACAAGACAGACACCATTGTATGCAGATGCCGAGAAGTATGTCCAGGTCTGGCTGAACAACTTCTAATCTTGTGTGGACTCGATAAGAAGAATAAAATCCAGCAGGTTTTTTTTTCAGAGTCTCATTAGTCCTTTCAAAGTTCTATGTTGATTAATTCTTACGAAGGTCCAGTTAAGAATTTTCAACTCTTCTTTCCACAGGTCTGAAAGACTCATGCGCATATGTTAAAGATACATTATTTAACTGAAAGCTTAATTTATTTTATTACTGTTGACTGAATAATTAGAGCTGGTACCAACAAGGTCACTAAAATATTTGTAACATAAAGAAAAACCTTTGCTCAAAAATATTTTAGTCAGCCTTGCATTAGGAATAAACATAACTGCTGGTGACTCATGATCAAATCTCTGTGGTGTTACCATGGTGCCGTACATTGTGATAACAATGCAGCTCACACTGCTGTTTATACCGTGCCTGAAGACTGGATGGCTGTTAGTTATAAACCATGGATTTCGATGCCGAGGTCATGGCAAGTGGGTGTGAGTGGGGGAAGAGCATCATTGCCTAGGACCTGCTAGATACAATTTTCAAATTGTTTAGCAAATGAGTGTGCAGCTGCCCACCTGAAAGAGGAACTCGTCTGCATAGAGTCAGGTCAAGAGTTGCGTGTTTGAGGCATCTTCTCTGAAAGATCCCTTCAATGGTGGGGAGGTCAGTACGTCAGCTTTAGTGTAGAGATACAGCGTGGAAACAGGTCCTTCGGCCCACCGAGTCCACACTGATAACGATCACCCATACACTAGTTTTGTCCTACACACTAGGGACAATTTACAGAAGCCAATTAACCTACAAACCTGTACGTCATTGGAATGTGCGAGGAAACCGGAGAGCCTGGAGAAAACCCACGCGGTCACAGGGAGAATGTACAAACTCCATAGAGACAGTGCGTGTAGTCAGGATGGAACCCAACTAGTGAGGCAGCAACTCTACCGCTGTGCCACAGTGCCACCCTACCTGTGATGGACTGGGCAATGTGCACCACTCTTGTAGTATCCTTTGTTCCTGGCCATTTGAGTAGCTGAAGCAGGCCATGATGCAACTAGTCAGGATGCTCTCTGGCATGCAGCGGTGGAAGTTTAATAGGGTATTCATCCACACACCAAATCTCCTCTATCTTCAAAGGAAGAAGAGGCATTGATGGACTTTCCTTGTGAATGCATCAATGGGCCGGGTCCAGGACTGATCTTCAGAGACATGAACACCCAGGAACTTGAAGCCGTTGACTAGCTTTCTGTTGATGAAGACAAGTGAATGGATTCCAGGTCTTCCTTTCTTGAAGTCAACAGTCAGCTCCATGGTGTTGCTAGTAGTCTTGCACCTTCATTCAGATGAGCGATCTCCCTCCTCATCATTACTGGTTATTCGTCCAGCAACAGTGCTATTATCAATTAATTTGAAGGATACAAAATGAGTTTTACCCCAAGGTTTAGGCAGAATTGGTAGAACATTCAATATAAGATGGTGCATTTGGACCGACCCAAGTCAGAAGATCACTGCAGCTTTCATGCCAGTTCAATACCTGGACTAACACTCATCTTTTTATGAATTATCCAGCCCTACGGGATGTGACAAACCCATGTTCTCCCTCAGGAATGAACTACAGATCAAGTGATGTTAAATACCTTCAACTCTCATCCTCCCGAGCCCCATCTGGACGTATCTATTTCTCCCCTTCCTTCCCCTTCCACCTTCATTGTTCCTCTAGCTTCACAACTCTTCAATCCTTTTGTCTCTCACCTTCTGTCTTTTCATCCATGGCCATTGTCCAAGCATCTGCCTATCAAACCGCCCCCCTTGCCTGTATCCACCTATTACTCATCAGGCTTTGTCCTGCCCCTCCTCACCTCCAGCTTTCTCCCTCCCCCCCTACCTCTCATCCCCAAAAATCTGTCTGAAGAAGGGTCCCGATCCAAAATGTCACCCATCCGTGATCTTCTGAGAAGCTGATTGACCTGCTGAGTTACTCCAGCACTTTGTGTCTTGTTTTGTAAACCAGCATCTGCAGCTCCTTGTTTCTACATAGTTTGATTATTGGCATAAATAGTTGGGCCAGGCAACCTGCTTCTATGCGGTATGTCAATTAATCTTCTAAAATCTCCATCTACACTTGATAGAAACAAAATGCTGGAGTAACTCAGTGGAACAGGCAGCATCTCTGGAGAGAAGGAATGGGTGATGTTTTGGGGCGAGATCCTTCTTCAGACTGAAGAAGGATCTCGACCCGAAAAAGGATCTCGACCCAAAATGTCACCCATTCCTTCTCTCCAGAGATGCTGCCTGGGCCGCTAAGTTACTCCAGCTTTTTGTGTCTATCTTCAGTTTAAGCCAGCATCTGCTGTTCCTTCCTACACTTGATGTTCGGGCCGGTTGGCTTTATTTAAAGCTCGTGACTGCCCACATTTCTAATGCTACCCAAGTGCCAGCTGTTGATTCAGCCCATGCTACGCAGGCAGCTCAAAACTGGCTTGTAGATGAGGCTCAAGGATTATTATAATCCCCTTTCTAGATAAGCCTGTAAGGTTGTTACAAACTAGTTCCCACAGCTCAGGGGAAGTTGAACTTGACACATGGGCCCAGCCTTCCATCACTCTCTGCTTCCACCCTTCTCATCAATGACTCAGCGGGTCAGGCAGCATCTCTGGAGAACATGGATAGGTGACGTTTCACAGAGTGCTGGAATAACTCAGCAGGTGAGGCAGCATCTCTGGAGTACACGGATAGGTGACATTTCGGGTTTGGATCTAATTCTATTCCTCTTGCTTTTTTCCCCATTTAGTATTTATCAAAGGCTTTTCTAAATATCCATGTATAACAGATCCATTTTTATTTCTTTCAGCCACTCACTCACTTTCGCCTATCAGGCTTGTTAAGCCAATGTTTCCTTTATAAAAGATGGTGGCTTACTTTAAGCCCAGCTGGTAGAGTTGCCACATTACAGCGCCAGAGACCCAAGTTCATTCCTGACTATGGGTGCTGTCTGTGCGGAGTTTGTACTGTGGTCATTGCTCCACCTTCATACCACACTCCAAAGTCGTGCAGGATTGTAGGTTAATTGGCTTCTGTAAATTGCCCCTAGTGTGTAGTGTGAGTTTGAATATAGTTTATTGTTACATGTACCGAGGTAGAGTGAAAATCTTTTGTTGCATACTAATCAGTCAGCAGAAAGACAATACATACCTACAATGGAGCCATCCAATGTGTACAGATACATGATTAAGGGATTAACGTGAATCACGTTTAGTGCAAGATTAAGTCCAGTAAAGTCTGATCAAAGATAGTCTGAGGGTCTCCAATGAGGTTGATAGTGGCTCAGGACTGCTCTCTATTTGTTGGTGGGATAGTTAGGATATAGAACTGGTGTGAACAGGTTGGCATGGACTCGATGGGCCAAAGGGCCTGTGTCCACACTGTATCTCTAAACTAAGCTAAGATATCAGTGGTGTGGCAATACCTGGAATACACCCAGGTCTAATGATGCTCTCAAACTGATTCACTGTTCACCCAGTACTTGAGAGTAAGTAAAAAGCCGACTTTTATAATCCTCTGCAACATACAAGCCTTCTGCTGCTTGGAAATAGCACGTTGCCATTTGTGTAACATTGGCTGGAAAACTCCAGCATTTTCAAATGGATAGATTTTCCTTTGTTATTCCTCTCTTTAAAATATAACAAAATATTATCTTTCAAATATAACAATGATTTTGTTCATTAAGACAGCGCAACACAAACCATTACCCTACACCACACTTTACTGATCGCTGCATGTTCCCGTGCACGAACTATTTAGGTCATGAAAAGTCTTACTAAAGAATTAAAACATAATATTGTTTGTATACCGCTGTTTTATGAGATCACTATGGGACTGCAGATGACCTAAAAATGACACTGAATTTGAACATTGGAAGTCTTGGCTTGTGACAACAGTTGAAATCTGTTTAAGGCAGGAGAATGGGGTTGAGAGGGAAAAGTAGACTTACCTTGATTAAACGACGGAGCAGACTCGATGGGCTGAATGGCTGAATACTATTCCTCTGCCTTATGATCTCATGACCTCATGTTTAATGTTCTGATATGCAGGTGCAAAGACTGCTTGCCTAAAATTGGATTGGATTTCCCTTTTTGTTGCTGCATGTAGCGCTCTTGCCAAAATAGTTCTCCTAAAATTAGCTAGAAACAACTGTGCAAGAATGTAGGCTGGTTTTCACTCCAAAAGATTTGTTAAATTGTTTTTTTTTTTTAATGATGTGCTGGGGGGGGGGGGGAAACTTTTTTTTAATCTCTTCCCCCGACGGAGATGCGACTTTTCCCGATCGTATCTCCGTCTGCATTGCGGCCTAACATCATGGAGCTGGCGTTCCCTTTGTTTGGGACCGACTTCGGGAACTCCAGCTGCAGGAGCTTCGACTGCCCCGATCGCGGGAGCTTCGATCGCCCCATTGTGGGGGAGCTTCCATCGCCCCGAGTGTGGGAGCCTTGATTGCCCCATTGTGGGGGAGCTTCCATCGCCCCGAGTGTGGGAGCTTCCATCGCCCCGACTGTGGGAGCTTCCATCGCCCCATTGTGGGGGAGCTTCCATCGCCCCGACTGTGGGAGCCTTGATTGCCCCATTGTGGGGGAGCTTCCATCGCCCCGACTGTGGGAGCTTCCATCGCCCCGACTGTGGGAGCTTCCATCGCCCCGACTGCGGAGAAAAGGAGGAAGAAGGTAACAGTTATTTGCCTTCCATCACAGTGGGGTGAGAGATCACCGAAAGCAAGATGGATGCCGCCTGCGCTGGTGGGGACTTGCCGTGGGTGCAGTGATCTCGCTGTTTGCGGGAACGTCGCATCATGGGAGCGTCATGCGGACGGCTTTCTGACCAGCTGGACAGGGACTGCAAAGAGAGCGACAAGCGGTCAGTCCAACTCTGGTCACTACACAGTGAAGAGCGTGTGTGGCCCGGACATTGGACTGATGGCTATGGGTCTCTGCTTTTGCTGTGTGCCCTAGGGATTTGCACACACCACTGTGGTGGCTGTTTATGTTTAATTTTCATGTAATATTGTGTCTCGTTGCTTTTTTTGGTGTGACTGTATTGTAAAATCAAATGTCACTGTACCTTAGGGTACATGTGACAATAACAGACTATTGATCGATTGAACTATTGAACTCAGTGGTTAAGGCAATGTCTGTACAGGGAATGGACAGATGATATAGTTTGTGTTTTAAGGTTATTACTCTCACTTGTAACGCGATACAGTGAAAAACTTTGTTTTGCACGTAATCCAAACAGATCAGATATACCATGAATAAATACAATCAGTTCAAACTCAAGTACACTGGGTAGAGCAAAGGGGAAGAGACAGAGTGCAGAATATAGTTCTCAGCATTGAAGCGTGTCTGTCTAAGGTCCACATTAGGATAGCGTTGAAGAGCTCAGTACCCAAGCTTATTGGGAGTTTGGCCCGGGTTTCAACTAATTTGTGTGTGTAAGACAAGAGGGCCCTAACTGGAACAAAGCACATTTTGCTGGTTTATACACAAGCTGCATACTTTGCGAGGTGTCTGAGCAATTTCCAATTATTTTTGATTTGCTGTGTGAAGTATCTCATTATGGGACAACTGCCTCTTAAAATGTCATTAAACGGTGAGATTCATTGCCTCGGATGCCTGTGGAGGGAGGCCAAGTCATTGGGTATTTTTTAAAGTGGACATCGATAGGTTCTTGATTAGTAGGGATGTCAAAGGTTAGGGGGAGAAGGCAGGAGAATGGGGTTGAGACGGAAGAATAGATCAGCCATGATTGCATGGTGGAGCAAACTTGATGGGCCGAATGGCCTAATTCTGCTCCTATGACTTATGATATTAAACATTGAGCTTAGTTTAGTTTAGCTTAGAGATACAGCATGGAAACAGGTCGTTCGGCCCACCAAGTCCATGCCGACGTGTAATCCCCGGACAC
>CM075978.1:68236658-68276609 GCA_038087875.1 Malacoraja senta
AAGAACCAGACCCATCTACCTCCATGGCTACCGATGGTCTTTGGTAAGCCCAAAGGCCCCTGATGTGGGTTCTATTCCCGTCCTTGATTGAAGAGTAGGACTGGTAGGGTGTGCAGATTCCATATTTCCTGAGACCAGCTTGGAACTTGGCCTGAGAGACCTCTGCCCAGCTTTCCACCTGCCACCAGCTTCAGTGAACTGCTTACTGCCAATGAGGCGTGGGGTGTGTTGTCGCCGAAATGATGAAGCTTTGTTCGTCGTTGGTACCTTGATTAGTCCGACAGCTTTTGCTTCCACATCCATGTATACCTGTTGGATAAGTCTTACCTGAAGAGAAGCTTCGGTGGCTGATTTCTTTTCTCCAATGTCACCCCTGATAGCGCTGTTCACTGCCGGCCGTGAGGGGAACTCTGGCCCCTCCCGGGTTTTCTGCCCACGGCAGTAACCCTTTTGCTTGCGAGAATTTCCTTGGAGCCATATGCATGTGCTCCAGTATGTTCCATGGACATACTTCAAATTTGAAGTCAGTTACACACTGACCACTCGCACTCCCCTCCACAGAGCGGGAGATTCATAGGCAGCCCTGAGAACAGGTGCTGCCGCAGGCCCCTGAGGATACCTGCGCTGACATGGCCCCTCCTACGGACCTATAACAGGATTTTTGCTCTGAGTCAGACTGAAACTGACCCTGAATGCTCCCCTCCTCAGAGAGGGAGACATTGTGCAGCTCTGAAAAAGGTGCCGCTGCCGCGGCTGATAACTCCCTCCTTTGGAGTATATCATTGTGGAGCACCTCTCCATCAGGTGCTCCATGTGGGTTAAAACGTTCAAAGACGTTACCCATTGAAGGAGGGGATCCTCTCCATCAGGAATCCTCCTGGCCCTACTCGTTTGAGTCAACGGGCCTCTTCCCTACGCTCCCCTCCTCAGAGAGGGAGATATAATTTAGTGGCTAACCCTCCAAGCGGGGTTGCCTAGGTGCTACCGGCACCAGACTGAAGCCGCTGGCTCCATCGCCAGCGACTCGGAAAGCGAATTCAACCGCCGCCCGCTACCCGCACTTCCGCGGTCTCCGTACTGGGTTCCCCGCGGTCCATGGCCGGGATTCCCCGAGGTCATGACCGGGATTCCCTGCGGTCCAACTGGGATTCCCCGTGGTCCATAAAGGTTTCCCCGCGGGCCGCCCGGAATTCGCCCCGAAATCCAACAGGAAACTCTGTAAGGAGAGATTCCTGCAAGAAAGCACATAACCTGGGAATAAGTTTAAAACTTACCTTGCATGTTTAAACTTACCGCTGGCAGGAGCGACGTGCCTGTCAGTCAGCCGTTGCGCAATGCGCTAGACGTAATGACGAGCAAGCGTGCTGACGGCCTTCTTCACGTAGTCACTCACGTGACTCCGAAGTAAAATCTCCTCTCTAACCAGCAACGCTACCCCACCTCCTTTTCCTTCCTGTCTATCCCTCCTGAATATTGAATATCCCTGGATGTTCAGCTCCCAGCCTTGGTCACCCTGGAGCCATGTCTCCGTGATCCCAACTATATCATAATCATTAATAACTATCTGCACATTCAACTCATCCACCTTATTACGAATGCTCCTTGCATTGAGACATAAAGCCTTCAGGCTTGTTTTTACAACGCTCTTACCCCTTATACAATTATGTTGAAAAGTGGCCCTTTTTGATTTTTGCCCTGGATTTGTCTGCCTGCCACTTTTACTTTACACCTTGCTACCTATTGCTTCTACCCTCATTTTACACCCCTGTCTCTCTGCTCACACATTTAAGAAACCCACCACCTCTTATTCTCTGTTTATTATCTTTTTCTTCTTTCTCCCCAACATTTGCTCCCACATCTTTGGAATGTGGGAGGAAATCGGGGAAAACCCATGCCATCATGGGGAGAACATACAAACTCTGTACAGACTGCACAGGATGGAACCCGGGTCTCCAGCACTGTAAGGCAGCAACTCTACCGCTGCACCACCGTGCTGAGTTGCTCTCATTGTTTTTGCGTGACTGCCAAGCAATAGGCATTTTCTGTTCTCGGAACTTTGATTTATGTAGAGAGAGTTTCAAACATACATTACGTGATGCCCAATGTCATTAGATGTGCAACTAAACCTGGGAAACATTGAACATTATAGTGTAAACCCCAAGCAGAGATGCCAGATACAACTCCACAGTTTCACCCTGAAAGAATTGCTGAATCCCTTTGTTCTGTGTCATATTAGATCACATAATTCTAGAAAAGAATCATGTGGCTGTGTCTTCCAGTTTCCAGGCAACAGACTTTTTGATGCCTCAGGATTGATAAATCATATAAAAAAAGAAAGCAAAGGATATATTCAGGTCAGCATCAAAAGAAGTGAAATAAATAGAATTAACCTTTCTTTCTGGTCGGTGACCTTACATCAGAGCTAAAAAATGCTGGGGCTTTTAAGTAGCTAAGCAGGGAGAGTGAGGGGCAAGAACAAAAGGTAAGGTCAGTAGTGGATGGAGAGGCAGAGTGATTAGATGACAAGTAGGATGATGCAAGACAAATGGAAATGGCAACACAACAACAAATTTTAGTTTGGGAACAGCTCCATCCAAGACCGCAAGAAATTGCAGAGAATTGTGGACGCTGCCCAGACAATCACACAAACTAACCGCCCTTCCATTGACTCCATTTAAACCCCACGCTGCCTCGGCAAGGCCAGCAGCATAATCAAGGATGAGTTGCACCCTGGCCACTCCCTCTTATCCCCCTCCCATCGGGAAAAGGTACAGGTGTTAAAATGCACACCTCCAGATTCAGGGACAGTTTCTTCTCAGTTGAACCATCCTACCAAAAACTAGAGGGCAGTCCTGAACTACCATCTACTTCATTGGACTATCTTTGATCTGACTTTACTGGGTTTATCTTGCACTAAATGTTATTAACGATATACCCTTTATCATGTATCTATACACTGTTGATGGTTTGATTGTAATCATGTATTGTCTTTCCGCTGACTGGATAGCACGCAACAAAAGCCTTTAACTGTACTTCGGTACACATGACAATAAACTAATCTCAAACTCAAACTGGTGTTGAGGAGGTGTAAAATGATCAATTCCTGCCTCTGCATACCTCCTCTCGACTTTGTTTGCTTCTTATCCATTTACCTAACCCATTTCAAATATGTTGAAAGTGTATTTGCCACTGTTTGGCCCAGGTGCAAACCCTATTCAGCATTCTTGACAAGAAAGGCACAAAATGTTGGAGTAACACAGCGGGTCAGGCAGTATCTCTGGGGAAAAAAGAAATGGTTGATGTTTCGGTTCAATCTTTCAGTCCGAAACATCTCCCATCTTTTTTTCTCCAGAGATGCTGAGTAACCCGCTGAGTTACTGCAGCAGATTGTGTTTATCTTTGGTAAAAACCAGCATCTGCAGTTCTTTGTTTCTACATTCTTGACAAGATCGTGGTTGGATACATACCATGCACATAATGCAAGTTGCAGCAGCCATTCAGAATGGATAAGATATATAACTGCCACGAGAAGTCTAAAAGTGTAGATGTTAGATGCAAGTATCTTGAGAGAAGCAACAGGAGGAATTACCTTATAGAAACAAGGAACTGCAGATGCTGATTTACAAAAAAAGACAATGTGCTGGAGTAACTCAGCAGGTCAGGCAGCATCTATGCAGGCCATGGATAGGTGACATTTTGAGTCGTGACCCTTCTTCTGAGAAGAAGCATCACGTGAACTGACCTGGAACATCTACCTGTCCATGTTCTCCCAAGCAATGCCCTTATATGGTGATTTTATTTCAAAATGTATTAGGATTGTTTTAATTAACATGAATTTTGTTTGCTTACTTCAATCTTCAATGAACATTTGTGCTCTTTAGTTGTGAAAACATTTAGATTCTACTCACTCTTTATTTTGTTCGATCAATCATGGCGAACAGATTAGAAGTCATTCCATTATTGTTTTTATACCTCGAAAATCCTTTAACGAAATGATCTCTGCAGCTTACAGGCAGCATGAGACCATGTAAACAATTCTTATAAATTGATGAGTGAAATCCACATAATGCAGCCACGCAGTGACCTGGAGCAAGAGGTTTGAATGTCCATCACGGCAGAAGCAAGCTCTTCTGTGAACAATGGAGTCTTGCTAATGATAGAAAATTGCTTAATTACTCCAAAACGTTTCAGAATATGTTCCCGAATTTATCTTTTGTAGGTCGTGATGTTAATTAACATCAGATTGGTATTGGCGCAGGCTGCACTGAGTTAATATTTTGTACATGGTTTTTACAAGTCCTGGTGGATAATTGTGGAGGTGAAAAACAAGTGGGGATGAGAGAGGCTCCATTTTAGTCACCAAACAATAAAAAGAACAAACTGGCGTCAAGCATTTTGATGTGCAGATGCGAATGTTTAATTTTCAAAGAAAAATTACAGTAGCCTGCAATAAAACATTGGAAAGAAAGGAACATTGAAAGTGACATGCTTTTAATTCTGTTCTATTTGATTTAGCTTTCAAGTGGTTTTCAGTCTGCAATATCAATTGTGTAAACAAATGAATATATACATATGCAGATCATTGTGAACAAAATGAATAAACTGTAGGTGGCATCATCTCATCTTTGATGTATTCACATTTGTTTCATTTAGTTTATTTAAACATACATATGAAACATTCACTTCCCATGTTGGAAAATTAACTCTTGCCTTTTTAGTTGAACAGAAAGTTAGAAAAAGAAAATTAAAAAGGTACAAGAAGATAGACACGAAATGCTGGAGTAATCAGTAACTCAGCATGACAGGCAGCATCTGTGGAGAGAAGGAATGGGTGACTTTTCGGGTTGAGACCCTTCTTCAGACTGAACACCTGAAGAAGGGTCTCGACCTAAAATGTTACCCATTCCCTTCCTCCAGAGATGCTGCCTGTCCAACTGAGTTACTCCAGCACTTTTTGTCTATCTTCCTAACTGGGTTTCTTGCATGACTCTTGCTTGTATATCCGAGATCTGTTCCTGAGAAGAATGCAGAGCTTCTGGTTCATCCAAGGCTTCTGGTTGTGAACACTCGGATGGTTTTCATGATCACCTCCACACATTTCCTTAAGAAGTCGGGAACAACTATAGTGTTTGCATTCACGTCCATGGCCAAGTCTTGAACATTGAACTCCAGTATTCTGTGTCCACCTTCGGTTTAAACCAGCATCTGCAGGTCCTGCACAAGGTACAGGAAGAGTAATGCAGAGCAGAGACTTGTGCATGGAATCAAGTGGAGAACATAGAGAGATGATCTTTACTGTGATGGCAAATTTATGTAGTCTGGTGTGTTGTGATGCAAACTAGCTTTTTCACAGATTGTATTCCTGATCTGGGGCTTTGGACGCTAAGAAAAACATTAAGACATCAGTTTCTCCAGAGATGCCACCTGACCGGCTGAGTTACTGTGGCTTTTGTGTCCATCTTTGGTTTAAACCTTATATCCTGATCAGATATATCCGAGGACATTGTGGGAAACTAGAGAGGAAATTGCAGGAGCCCTGGTTGAAATTTATGAGTCGTCTTTAAATACTGGAGAGGACTGGAAGGTGGCAAATATTGTGCCTCTATTCAAGAAGGGCTGCAAGGAAAATGCTGGGAACTATAGGCTGATGAGTTTGACATCTGTAGTGGAAAGTTACTAGAGAGGTATTCTGAAGGATAGGACATACAAGCATGTAGACAGACTGGGCTGATTAGTGATAGTCAGCATGGTTTTGTATGTGGGAGATCATGTCTCACAAATCTGATTGAATTTTTTGAAGATGTGACCAAAAAGATCGATAAGGGCAGAGCTGCAAATATTGTGTACATGGACTTCTTTTTTTATTTTTTTTTAATTTTTATTTATTAGAAGTACATTACATTACAACCACATACATTAGTACTCGTCATTTATATCTTCTTACAATTAATGTACTCCATTTATTTTTTACACTAGAAAAGGAAAAGATTGAAAGAAAGAAGAAAGTGAAGGAAAAAGTGAAAGTGTGGGAAATGTGACAACAAAAAAGGACGAAGACCCTATAAGAGCAAAATTAAAAACAAAAGAAAAAGAGTTAAGAAATAGACCCTAGGAAAGAAAGAGAGAGAGAAAGAGGAAAAAGAGTGAAACAAATATTTTTATGAGCATTACGTAAATGGGACATACCAACTCTTCAACTATCATCCCCCCTTACCTGACCTCAATTTTTTTTTTTAAGTACTTTTTGTGTACATGAACTTCAGCAAAGCATTCGACAAGGTCCCGCATGGTAAGCTGCTCTGGAAGGTTAGATCACTTGCCGGAGATTCGATTTTTTTCTGGATCGTATCTCCAGTTGCTCTGTGGCCTAACATCATGGAGCTAGCGGTCTTGCTCGAGACTGACTTTGAGCCCCACCGCGGGGCCGTGGACTTACCATCGGAGCCTGCGGTCCCTTTCCTGGGATCGACGCTCCAACCGCGGCCTGCAGATTTCAACATTGCAGATGTCAGGTAGAGACTGATGTCGGGAAGCTCCAAGCCTCAGGAGGTTCAACTAACCCTGACCCGGGGTCCGATCGCCCGGTGCAGGGAGCTGACATCCCCCAATGCGGGAGTTTGATCGCCCCGGCGCGGAAGGCTCAACCGCCGGCTGCAGGAGATAAGATCACCCCGACAACGGAAGGTTCGAATGCCCCGACCATGGGAGAACAAGGGAAGAAGATTGAACCTTTTTGCCTTCCATCACAGTGAGGAAGTGGGGGAGTCGCTGTGATGGATGTTTATGTAAAAAAATTATCTGGGGGTCTTGTTTCTCTTTATTGGTATGACTGTATGGCAAATCAAATTCCTTGTTGCAAAACCTACCTGGCTAATCAATTATTATTATGATTATGATTATGATGGAATCCAAGGAGAGATAGCTGAATGGATAGAAAATTGGCTTCATGGAAGGACACAGAGGGTGATGGTGGAAGGTTGCTTCTCGGAATGGAGGCCTGTGACTGGTGGTGTGCCTCAGTGCTGGACCCGTTACAGTTTGTCATCTATATCAATGATTTGGATGAGAACATACAGGGCAAGATTATATGGCGTCTCCAGTTATGATTAGCAAGTTTACAGATGTTACAAAAGTGTGTGGTTTTACAGATACTGAAGATGGTTGTGAAAAATTGCAGAAGGATCTGGATCGATTGGCCAAGTGGGCTGAGGAATGGTTGATGGAATTTAATGCAGAGAAATATAAGGTGTTGCATTTTGGGACATCGAACAAGGGCAGGACCTACACAGTAAATGGTAGGGCTCTGGGTGGTGTTGTAGACCAGAGGGATCTAGGAGTACAGGTGCATGGTTCCTTGAAGGTCGAGTTGCAGGTAGATAAGGTGATCAAAAAGGCTTTTGGCATGTTGGCCTTCATTATCTGAATGGTGGCCGATTAGGAAAAGGGGAGATGCAACGAGACCTGGGTGTCATGGTACACCAGTCATTGAAAGTAGGCATGCAGGTGCAGCAGGCAGTGAAGAAAGCGAATGGTATGTTAGCATTCATAGCAAAAGGATTTGAGTATAGGAGCAGGGAGGTTCTACTGCAGTTGTACAGGGTCTTGGTGAGACCACACCTGGAGTATTGCGTACAGTTTTGGTCTCCTAATCTGAGGAAAGACATTCTTGCCATAGAGGGAGTACAGAGAAGTTTCACCAGACTGATTCCTGGGATGTCAGGACTTTCATATGAAGAAAGACTGGATAGACTCGGCTTGTACTCGCTAGAATTTAGAAGATTGAGGGGGGATCTTATAGAAACGTTCAAAATTCTTAAGGGGTTGGACAGGCTATATGCAGGAAGATTGTTCCCAATGCTGGGGAAGTCCAGAACAAGGGGTCACAGTTTAAGGATAAGGGGGAAGTCTTTTAGGGCCGAGATGAGAAAAACATTTTTCACACAGAGAGTGGTGAATCTCTGGAATTCTCTGCCACAGAAGGTAGTTGAGGCCAGTTCATTGGCTATATTTAAGAGGGAGTTAGATGTGGCCCTTGTGGCTAAAGGGATCAGGGGGTATGGAGAGAAGGCAGGTACAGGATACTGAGTTGGATGATCAGCCATGATCATATTGAATGGTGGTGTAGGCTCGAAGGGCCGAATGGCCTACTCCTGCACCTATTTTCTATGTTTCAATGTTTCATCAGTCAGAGTATTGAGTATAGGAGTATAGAGAGGTCATGTTGCATTTGTGTAAGACGTTGGTGAGGCCGCATTTAGAGCATTGTGTTCAGTACTGGACCATGTTATAGGAAAGATGTTATCAAGATTGAAAGGGTACAGAAAAAAAACACAAGGATGTTGCCAGGACTAGAGGGTCTGAGTTAGAGTATAGGGAGAGGTTGAGTAGATTGGGACTCTATTCCTTGGAGTGCAGGAGGATGAGAGGTGATCTTATAGAGGTGTATAAAATCATGAGCAGAATAGATACACAGAGTCTCTTGCCCAGAGTAGGGGAGTCGAGGACCAGAGGACATAGGTTTAAGGTCAAGAGGAAACATTTTTTTTAGGGAGAGGAATCTATGGTGTACCTTTTTCACACAAAGGGTGGTGGGTGTATGCAACAAGCTGCCAGAGGAGGTCGTTGAGGCAGGGACTATCCCAACATTTAAACAACTGTTAGACAGGTACATGGATGGGACAGGTTTGGAGGGATATGGACCAAACACTGGCAGATGGTTTAGTATAGCTGGGACATGTTGGCCGGTGTGGGCGTTGGGCCGAAGGGCTTGTTTCCATGCAGTATCACTCTATGACTCTATGATTCTATCTTCAGTTCCTTCCTACACAAGACATCAGTTCAGATGGGTTTAGCTGAGAGATGCAGCGTGAAAATAGGCCCTTCGGACAAATGTGTCCACGCCAACTGAAGATCACCCATACACTAGTTCTCTGTTACCCCAGTTCCGTATCCTATACACTAGGAGCAATTTACAGAAGCCAATTAACCTGCAAACTTGTACGTTTTTTGGAATGTGGCAGGAAACCGGAGCACCTTGAGGAAACCCACGCAGTCACAGGGAGAAGGTACAAACTCCATATAGACAGCAGCCATAGTCAGGATCGAACCTGGGTCACTGGCGCTGTGAGGCAGTAACTCTACCACTGCACCACCGTTGCAAGTCATCTGGAGACCTCGCTGGATTATATTGGTTACTATGTTTGGAAAATCCTGGAGGATTTATTGATCTCTGCACCTTAAAACCCCTGTTACACTGTGCGAGCTGACCCACGAGGTACCCCGAGTTTAAAACAAATTTAACTCGTGGTAATCACGTACAATTAACGTAGCGGGAACGTCGGAACTCGTGGACGCAACTTAGCGACTCGTGGCGCTAACGGCAGGTACCCGTGAAACTTGTTAACTCTTGAAAAAGTTCAAACGTGTTTGAACTTTTCCATGAGTAAAATGTACTCTTGAGGTTAAAATTTGAAACATTTAAACTCGTTGTAAGAACGTAGTGGCCCGTGCGTTTACCTTTGTGACTCGTGATTCTACCGTGGGAACTCTTTTTAGAAACAATAATCAGGGACAGAAATATCAGTTACTTAGACTTTTTAAAGACAAATTCTGCTTAACAAAGTAAAAGTTATTGATAAGGTGACAGAGTGGGTTGAAAAGAAAAAATTGCTTGAAGTTTATATATAAATTTTGTGTATTTGGGACTGAGCCCACAACCTTAAGACAAACCAGTATTGAGGAACAGCGTGAGAACATTTTATGACACTTCATGGCAGCCTAATCTGAGGTTTGCCAGTCACGTCCAGAAGCCATCTCTACCAGTGCTGTTGAAGAAGACAGGGTTGTGTTGACCTCTCCTGCACCCCTGTTCCGTAGGACAACACCAACTCTTTCATTATGCGGATGTTAAAGGCTGGGTTTTATTCTCAAGCCATGATGCCAGATTCCCGATCTCTTTACTGAACTTTACTGAATCAAAGGGGTCTATATGAGGTGCTGCCTCAAAAAGGCAGCCAGCATTGTCATGGACCCACACTACCCTGGCCATGCTCTCATTTCATTCCTGCTGAGCAGAAGGTATAAGAATCTGAAAACCATGACCTCCAGGTTCAAGAACAGCTTCTTCCCAACAACCATCGGGCTCTTGAACGCTACAAATGCTAACTAAACTATGAACTACAAACTGCCTTGGTTGCACTAAGGACTTTGGGATTTTTGCAATAATACTGGATTTTTTAATATATATTTTCTTTGTTTAGTATATTATCTATGAGTATTGTGTTTACTGGCCTGTTATGCTGCTGCAAGTGGGAACTCTTTAACAGCGGGCAGGCAGCATCTCTGGAGAGAAGGAATGGGTGATGGGATGACATTTCCAAATTGGGGGAGGGGGGGGTGAGGGGGGGGTGGAGGAGAGGGGGTGGAGAGTGGAGGGAGAGGAGGGGGAGACAGATGGGGGTGTCTTCATTCACTGGCTGCGGGTGCCTGTCACTGAAACAGGTAGGTGAGATTTCACATCCACCTTGTGTGTGTGTCTCTCTCTCCCTCCCTCTCACACAGGCTGAGAGACTCTGCCTCTGTGAGTGTACGTCCATTTCTCCCCCTCTCCCTGGGTTCTATACGCTCATTGTTTCCTATGAGAGACTTTGAAAAATAAGAATCACATTTCACACATTGATTTTATGACTTTTAATTCTTAACATGACCATAATCACAATCTTTTATGCCGGTGGCAAATAAGATCCCAAAGTGCAGTGTTAAAGTGCTAATGTTCCCAGGGAACATGAAATATTGTTACACAAATTCTGAGATGTAATAATTGATTAGTGATAATGCCAGTAATATTGCGAGTGCCAACAGTATGTCGATCTCACAATATTACTGGTATGATCACGAACCCGGAGACGACGGTATCCCGGCTGGAGTTTTACAACTTGGCACAGATTCATATCATGATCCTACCCTCCCCATCCCCCATAAACTGGGATGAGGCGGACATGGTATTGATATTGGGTTATTTTGTCACCTGAATGTTTGCGAGTTTTGAAATAAAGCCGTACATAAGTGCAATAAATAGCTAGCGCAAAGAGAAAAAAATACCAGCGTGCAGATACAACACAACAAAGTTTCGAGTTTTTTTGTCCAAGAGCTGTATATCAGGAGATCAGGACTTCAGTTATGAGAAGATAGACACAAAATGCTGGACTCAGCGAGACAGGCAGCATCTCTGGAGAGAAAGAATGGGTGACGTTTTGGGTCGAGACCCTTCTTCACACACCGAAAAACTTCCGTTTCAGCAATCTAATGACAGTGAGGAAGGAGCTGTCCCTGAATCAGGTAGTACATGTATGTGAGCGTTTGTATTATCTGCTCACGGGGTGAAAGGAGTGGAAGGAATGGTACGTTGGCTGCTTCCCGAAGCAGGTCGAAGTGTAGATTGAGTTGATAGGGGGAAAGCTGGCCTGTGTAATAGACTGCACTACATTTGCAAGTCTCTGTAATATATACTGCGCTCTAGGGCAAAGCTGCTCCCAAAACAGGCATTGATGCATCACAATATGATGCTTTGTACGATGTAGACTGTGGAAGCTGGTAGGCTGCCCAGGCAATCAGACATGACTCCGGTGACACTCATGTGCACTCTGAACTCGTCAGCTGGACAGAGGAAAAAAAAGGTGAGTAAAAAAAAGGTGACTTCAACATCAGCATGTGACCTGGGTCAATCTTGGGCGTTTCACCTCATTGCTGGTGAATCTTTTTGATAAGAAGCTTGCTAGAGATGGCTCCCAGAAAAGTTCGACGAAAGGGAAGAGCAGAGCCTTACAAAAAACCTGCAATGGAGGCTATAGTCATACAGGAGGAGGAGGAGGAGAGGCAACAGGAGATTCAACAGCCAATTTAAACAAGGCAGGCTTTTTATAGTATGTAAAAAAAAAGCATGACATCATTTTTTTAACATGTGATGATTTTTCAACACGTCGATATACATTGTTGCCTCAAGATTAACGGGAGAGGAACTTGGTACACTCGGGAGACGAACTTGGAACATCGCAGAAATGAGAAGTAAACGGGAAACTTAGACATACCCGTGGGAACTCGGTTAAACTCTGGATCATAAACTTGTAGTCTCGTACGCAACCACGAGTCTTTCACTCGGGGTACCTCGTGGGTCAGCTCGCACAGTGTAACAGGGCTTTAACACGGCAAATCTGCTTCAAGCACACAAACCCTGTGCCAAGAAGGCAAATTCACACAGGGATGGGTTTTTCCAGCGGTTTCTGGTTTTATTCCATGTAAAAACAAACTATTGTTGGAGATGGCAGCAATCAGAGTTAATATATTTCCACACAAAGATATCATTCACGGTTTGATATATATGGGCAGACACATTTTGTTTGGCCACTCCAGCATAAATACAGATCACAAGAGCCTGACAAAAAGCCTTTTTTTTAAGTTTCCATGGGGATTTAACTGACAGCATATTATAACACTCGCTAGAAACCTTTAATAGAAATCCACAACTTTATTTGATGCCCCGTAAAAAGGACTTTATCGGGATGCATTTGGATGGAGGGTTTGGGAACAGCTCCATTCAAAACATCAAGAAATTGCATAGAGTTGTGGACATGGCTCAGACCATCACACAAACCGACCTGCTTTCTATTGACCATCTCCACTTCACGCTGCCTCAGCAAGGCCACCAACATTATCAAGGACCAATCACTCCCTCTTCTGGATCCGATACGATACAATATAACTTTATTTATTCCAGGAGGGAAATTGGTCTGCCAACGGTCTTAAACAGAATTCCATTGTGATCAACCATGATCACAATGAATGGCGGTGGTGGCTCGAAGGGCCGAATGGCCTCCTCCTGCACCTATTTTCTATGTTTCTATGTTTCTAAAACACAACAAGATACATGAAACATGAAATTAAAGTGACGAGTGGAAAGTCCAGGAGTGGGGATGTGCAAAGGTTACGCTGTATCTTGGTGGAACCAGTCTGTTACATAGATACATAGATACATGGACAATAGGTGCAGGAGTAGGCCATTTGGCCCTTCGAGCCAGCACCGCCATTCAATGTGATCATGGCTGATCATCCACAATCAGTACCCCGTTCCTGCCTTCTCCCTATACCCCTTGATTCCGCTAGACCTAAGAGCTGTATCTAACTCCTTTTTGTATGCATCCAGTGAATTGGCCTCCACTGCCTTCTGAGACAGAGAATTCCACAAAAATTCACAACACTGTGTGAAAAAGTTTTTCCTCATCTCAGTTCTAAATGGCCTACCCTTTATTCTAAAACAGTGGCCCCTGTTTCTGGACTCCCCCAACATCAGTAACACGTTTCCTGCATCTAGCGTGTCCAATCACTTAATAATTGTATATGTTTCCATAAGATCTCATTCTTCAAAATTACAGTGAATACAAGCTCAGACACTCCATTCTTTCATCATATGGCAGTCCCGCCATTCCGGGAATTAACCTTGTGAACCTACGCTGTACTCCCTCTTGTTGACTACTCCTCAGGTTGCCCAGTCTGTCATGGAGGAATGAGCTGTATTGTCCTGGATGTTCCACATTTTGAGGAGCATCCTCCCATCCAAGACCACCTCCCATTAATCCAACTCCGCCCCCAAGACATAGAAACATAGATAATAGGTGCAGGAAGAGGCCATTCGGCCCTTCGAGCCGGCACCGCCATTCATTGTGATCATGGCTGATCGTCGGAGCCAGACGGAGCCAGCCTTCCTGATAAGCTTGTTAATTCTGTTGGTGTCTGCGGCCTTCGCCCTGCTACCGCAGCACATGACAGTGAGGAAGATAGCACTGGCCACCACCGATTGATAGAACATCTGCAGTATCTGACTGCTGACGTTGAAAAGATTGAAGCCTCCTCAGAATGTACAGCCGGCTCTGTCCCTTCTTGTACAGGGCCTCAGCGTTCCTGGACCAGTCTAGTTTTACTGTCCAGGTAAACTCCAAGGTACTTGTACTCCCTGGTAAACTGCACTTCCACACCCTTGATGGAGACAGGGTACAGGGGTGTTCCTCTCCTCCTAAATCCACCACTAACTCCTTAGTGTTGTCGGTGTTGAGCTGCAGGTGATTCAGCCCACACCACTCAACAAAGTCGTTGACTACACCTCTGTATTCAGCTTCCCTCCCCTCACTGATGCAGCCCACAATTGCAGAGTCATCTGAAAACTTCTGCAGGTGGCAGGAGTCCGAGTTATATCTGAAGTCCGAGTTGTATCTAGTCCGAGGTGTAGATGATGAACAGGAAGGGTGAGAGGACCGTCCCCTGTAGGGGCCCTGTATTGCTCACCATCATGTCAGAGGCACAGTTCTGTAGCCTGTGGTCATTCAGTCAGGTAGTTGGTGATCCAGGACACCAATGGAGCATCCACCCGCATCTTCATCAGTTTGCTCCCTAGCAGTGCAGGCCGGATGGTGTTCAAAGCACTGGAGAAGTCTTAAACACGACTCTCACAATGCTCCCCGGCTTATCCAGGTGAGCATAGGAACGATGGAGAAGGTGGATGATGGCATCCTCAACCCCCATCTTTGTTTGGTAAGCGAACTACAGGGGGTCCAGGTAGGGTTTAACCAGGGGTCGCAGGTGAGTGAGCGCCAGCCTCTCCAGGGACTTCATGATGTGTGAAGTCAGTGCCACCGGTCTGTATTCATTGGAGGAGCTGGGGCGGGTCCTCTTTGGTACAGGAACCAGGCAGGATGTCTTCCACATCACAGGAACCCTCTCCAGACTCAGGCTCAGGTTGAAGGTATGCTGGAGTACTCCGCACAACTGGCCTTGAGTACCCCTCGGGACCCGTGGCTTTGCCTGAGCGGAGTCTGCTCAGCTCCTTCTTCACCTGCTCAGCCCTGATGGTCAGGTACGACAAAGAAAGGGCAGAGGAAGTGGACCAGGGGGATTGAGGGAGAGAGTCTGTCGGGAAGCAGGGGGGAGGGTGGGCAGAGGCCCCATCATCAAATCTGTTAAAAAAACAGATTTAGCTCGTAGGCCCAGGCCTGATTGCTTTCCCTCCTCAGGCCACTGGTCTTGTAGCCTGTAATGTTCTTGATACCGCTCCACACATCCCTCATGTTGTTCTGCTGAAGTTTCAGCTCCTGCTCCCTCCTGTAGTTGTTCTTGCCCCGTCTCAGTCTCACCTTCAGCTCTTTCTGCACCCGTTTCACCTCCTCCCTGTCACCATTCCTGAAAGCCCTCTTCTTCTGGTTGAGAAGGGCCTTGATGTCACTGGTGACCCAGGTTATTGGGGAAACAGTGTAGTTTCCTCTGGGAGAACATTATCCACACAAAACGTTATGTAGCTCGTAAAACAGTCCGCGAGTCCATGATAATCATAATCATAACCAAATCATACTTGATTAGCCAAGTATGTTATGTGACACACAAGGAATTTAATTTGCCGTACAGTCATACCAATAAAAAGCTGCACATTCCTCACTGTGATGGAAGGCGAAAAAAAAGTTCAATCTTTTCCCTTCTTTGTTCTCCCGTGATCGGGGGTCTCGAGCCCTCCGTTGACGGGACGATCTTGGCTCCCATAGCCGGCGGTCGGGCCCTCCGCATCGGGGCGATCAATCTCTCGAATGGGGGGATCTCAGCTCAGAGTTACGATCCGGAAAACAATCGCATCTCCAGCAAGGTAAGAGATTGAAAAAAAGTTTTCCCCCGACCTTCTCCCCCACCCCGCACATAAAACAAACCAGAGAACATTAACACAAACTTTTTAAAACACACTAAAATGAACAAAAAAGACGAAAGGACAGACAGACCGTTGGCGGGGCTGTCATCACTGATGGCGCCACCCGGTGGAATGTGCTCTCCATGGGGACTACAGAGTGCGTCCTAGTCTGTGACCTCAAACCAGCCCTGTAGAGCATCATAGTCTCCTGTGACCACCTCCTCACTAACCTTGTGGTCACAGGCTGCCTCTGGACCATTGGCTTATACCTGGGTCGGAGGTGAACATGGTTGTGGTCAGATTTTCCCAGTGGGGAAGGGCTATGGAGCTGTACGCCTCTTTAACATTGGCAGACAGCAGCTCCAATGTTTTCATATCCCTGGTGAGACAGCCAACAAACTGAGTGAAAGTGGGTAGGGTAGCGTCCAAAGTCACGTGGTTGAAATCCCCCGAGATAGCGATGAAAGCACTTGGGTGTTGCGTCTGGAGTCTCGCGGTGGCTGTGTGGAAGACGTCACATGCGCGCAGAGGGTCAGCGGATGGAGGAACGTAAACAGTCACCGTGTTTTGTATTGTAGCAGTTTGTTTTGTATTGTATCCTAGGTAAGGGGATTATGAGGGCCAGGGCAGTTTACTGTTCTGGATGTCAGATGTGGGAAGTCGTGGAGTCTGATAGCCCTCCAGACGTCCACATCTGCGCCAGGTGTATCGAGATGGGGCTCCTAATGGACCGTATTAGGAACCTGGAGCAGCAGCTCGATGACCTCCGTCTGGTCAGGGAGAGCGAGGAAGTCATTGAGAGGAGTTACAGGGAGGTGGTCACTCCAAGACTACAGGAGGCAGGCAAGTGGATCACGGTTGGGAGAGGCAAGGGGCACAGGCAGGGACTAGAGAGTACCCCGGTGGCTGTACACCTTGACAATAAGTACTCCTGTTTGAGCACTGTTGGGGGGGAGAGCCTACCTGGGGGTAGCGACAGCGGCCGGGCCTCCGGTATAGAGACCGGCCCTGTTGCTCAGAAGGGTAAGGAAAAGAAGAGGAGGGCAATACTAATAGGGGACTCTATAGTTAGGGGGTCAGAGGAGATTCTGTGGACGCAGTCGGGAGACCCGGATGGTAGTTTGCCTCCCTGGTGCCAGGGTCTGTGATGTGTCTCAACGTGTCCAAGATATTCTGAACGGGCAGGGAGAGGAGCCCCAGGTCGTGGTACATATAGGTACCAATGACATAGGTAAAAAAAGAGAAGAGGTCCTGAAAGGAGAATTTAGGGAGTTAGGAGGGGTGTTAAAGACAAGGACAGCAAAGGTAACAATCTCGGGATTACTGCCTGTGCCACGCGACAGTGAGAGTAGGAATGGAGCGAGGTGGAGGATAAATGCGTGGCTGAAGGACTGGTGCAGAAGGCAGGGATTCAAATTTCTGGATCATTGGGACCTCTTTTGTGGAAGGTTCGACCTGTACAAAAAGGATGGGTTGCACTTGAACCTGAGGGGGACCGATATCCTGGCGGGGAGATCTGCAAAGGCTACTGGGGAGACTTTAAACTAGAATGGTTGGGGGGAGGGCCTCAAATAGAGAATGCTATTAGACAGTGTGTGAGGCAGGAGGCAGAGAAGGAAAGCACTCAGACCCAACATGTAGGGGGGAAAGAAGAAAACAATAATAAACAGAGAATAAGAGGTGGTGGGGTTCTTAAATGGGTGAGCAGAGAAACAGAGGGGTGTAAAATGCGGGCGGAAGCAATAGGTAGCAAGGTGAAAAGTAAAAGTGGCAGGCAGGCAAATCCAGGGCAAAAATCAAAAAGGGCCACTTTTCAACATAATTGTATAAGGGGTAAGAGCGTTGTAAAAACAAGCCTGAAGGCTTTGTGTCTCAATGCAAGGAGCATTCGTAATAAGGTGGATGAGTTGAACGTACAGATAGCAATTAATGATTATGATATAGTTGGGATCACGGAGACATGGCTCCAGGGTGACCAAGGCTGGGAGCTGAACATCCAGGGATATTCAATATTCAGGAGGGATAGAGAGAAAGGAAAAGGAGGTGGGGTAGCGTTGCTGGTTAGAGAGGAGATTAACGCAGTGGAAAGGAAGGACATTAGCTTGGAGGATGTGGAATCGGTATGGGTAGAGCTGCGAAACACTAAGGGGCAGAAAACACTGGTGGGTGTTGTGTACAGGCCACCTAGCAGTAGTAGTGAAGTTGGGGATGGCATCAAACAGGAAATTAGAAATGCGTGCAACAAAGGCAAAACAGTTATAATGGGTGACTTCAATCTACATATAGATTGGGTGAATCAAATTGGCAGGGGTGCTGAGGAAGAGGATTTCTTGGAATGTATGCGGGATAGTTATCTAAACCAACATGTAGAGGAACCAACGAGAGAGCAGGCTATTCTAGACTGGGTATTGAGTAATGAGGAAGGGTTAGTTAGCAGTCTTGTTGTGCGTGCCCCCTTGGGCAAGAGTGACCATAATATGGTTGAGTTCTTCATTAGGATGGAGAGTGACATTGTTAATTCAGAAACAACGGTTCTGAACTTAAAGAAAGGTAACTTTGAGGGTATGAGACGTGAATTGGCCAAGATTGACTGGCAATTAGTTCTAAAAGGGTTGACGGTGGATATGCAATGGAAGGCATTTAAAGACTGCATGGATGAACTACAAAAATTGTTCATCCCAGTTTGGCAAAAGAATAAATCAGGGAAGGTAGTGCATCCGTGGATAAAAAAGGGAAATCAGGGATAGCATCAAAGCAAAAGATGATGCGTACAAATTAGCCAGAAAAAGCAGCATACCAGAGGACTGGGAGAAATTCAGAGTCCGGCAGAGGAGGACAAAGGGCTTAATTAGGAAAGGGAAAATAGATTATGAAAGGAAACTGGCAGGGAACATAAAAACTGACTGCAAAAGTTTTTATAGATATGTGAAGAGAAAGAGATTAGTTAAAACAAATGTAGGTCCCTTGCAGTCAGAAACAGGTGAATTGATCATGGGGAACAAGGATATGGCGGACCAATTGAATAACTACTTTGGTTCCGTCTTCACTAAGGAAGACATAAATAATCTGCCGGAAATAGCAGGGGGCCGCGGGTCAAAGGAGATGGAGGAACTGAGTGAAATCCAGGTTAGTCGGGAAGTGGTGTTGGGTAAATTGAATGGATTAAAGGCCGATAAATCACCAGGGCCAGATAGGCTGCATCCCAGAGTACTTAAGGAAGTAGCTCCAGAAATAGTGGATGCATTAGTGATAATTTTTCAAAACTCTTTAGATTCTGGAGTAGTTCCTGAGGATTGGAGGGTAGCAAACGTAACCCCACTTTTTAAGAAGGGAGGGAGAGAGAAAATGGGGAATTACAGACCAGTTAGTCTAACATCGGTAGTGGGGAAACTGCTAGAGTCAGTTATTAAAGATGGGATAGCAGGCTCAGTGCTGGGACCCCAGCTATTTACAATTTATATTAATGAACTGGATGAGGGAATTGAAAGCAACATCTCCAAGTTTGCGGCTGACACTAAGCTGGGGGGCAGTGTTAGCTGTGAGGAGGATGCTAGGAGACTGCAAGGTGACTTGGATAGGCTGGGTGAGTGGGCAAATGTTTGGCAGATGCAGTATAATGTGGATAAATGTGAGGTTATCCACTTTGGTGGCAAAAACGGGAAGGCAGACTATTATCTAAATGGTGGCTGATTAGGAAATGGGGAGATGCAGCGAGACCTGGGTGTCATGGTACACCAGTCATTGAAAGTAGGCATGCAGGTGCAACAGGCAGTGAAGAAAGCGAATGGTATGTTGGCTTTCATAGCAAGAGGATTTGAGTATAGGAGCAGGGAGGTTCTACTGCAGTTGTACAGGGTCTTGGTGAGACCACACCTGGGGTATTGCGTACAGTTTTGGTCTCCAAATCTGAGGAAGGACATTATAGCCATAGAGGGAGTGCAGTGAAGGTTCACCAGACTGATTCCTGGGATGTCAGGACTTTCATATGAAGAAAGACTGGATAGACTTGGCTTATACTCGCTAGAATTTAGGAGATTGAGAGGGTATCTTATAGAAACGTACAAAATACTTATGGGGTTGGTCAGGCTAGATGCAGGAAGATTGTTCCCGATGTTGGGGAAGTCCAGGACAAGGGGTCACAGCTTAAGGATAAGGGGGAAATCCTTATAGACCGAGATGAGGAAAAACTTTTTCACACAGAGAGTGGTGAATCTCTGGAACTCTCTGCCACAGAGGGTAGTTGAGGCCAGTTCATTGGCTATATTTAAGAGGGAGTTTGATGTGGCCCTTGCGGCTAAGGGGATCAGGTAGTATGGAGAGAAGGCAGGTACGGGATACTGAGTTGGATGATCAGCCATGATCATATTGAATGGCGGTGCAGGCTCGAAGGGTCGAATGGCCTACTCCTGCACCTATTTTCTATGTATCTATGTGGCGTGTGAGAATGGCGATGGCGTGTGAGAATTCCCTGGGCATATATTATGGACAGAGACCCACAGCCATCAGTTCAATGTCTGGGCTACACACAAGCTCCTTAACCGTGATGTGACCAGGATTGTACCATTTGTTGTTAATGAGAATAGCAAGCCCCCCACCTTTACACTTGTCACTCTCTCTGCAGTCCCTATCCGCCCGAACAGTCTGAAAGCCGTCCACACTCGCGTTGGATTCAGGGATGCCTTGTGGAGCCATGTCTCTGTGAAATACAGCACACTGCTCTCATGGTACTCCCTCTGAGGCCTCACTAGTGCAACTAGTGCAGGCCTCACATGTTGTTAGCTGGCGATCTCACATTGCCCATTGTGATGGAAGGCAAGTATGGCTCGTACCTCCTTTTCTCCGCACGTCGTTTTACTCCCGACCGGCATCCGCTGAATTTCCTCCTCAGTTCCTTGGGGATTTCTGAGTTAACCCTGGCGAAGCCAGCCGGTCGAGGCAGTCGGAGCTCCAGCAATTCATCCCTGGTGTAGACAACAAAGAGACCAGCTCCTAGTTGTTGTATCACCCCAGCGAGCAAAGCGATTAAAAGTTTTCCCTATCACACGGTGACGCAGCAGTAGAGTTGTTGCCTTACAGTTCTTTTAGTGCCAGAGACGCGGGTTCGATCCTGACTACAGGTGCTGTCTGTACGGAGTTTGTACGTTCTCCCCGTGACCTGCATGGGTTTTTCTCCCAGATCTTCGGTTTCCTCCCACACTCCAAATAGCAATGTTACAAAATTTTGAGATTTTAAAAATAAAGTCTGCAATTTATCCCATCATATAAAGCATAAAAAGAAGTTTAATTTGACACCTAATTCACTTTCATATCTTCAGTATTAAAGAAGTTATGGCCATTTTCATACTCGGAAATTAGCATCTTGTTCCATGTTGCTTTTCCATTGACTTAACACAAAAGCTGTGATCGAGGACAGTCAAAAGCCCATAACTTTCTTAAAAATTAAGATAACTGAAAGAAATTTTCAGTTATTATAGATTGAAGCATTCTGAAACAAATATGAAACAATCTTACTTAGAAGACATGAAAGTAAAGCATATAATTAGTTAGTTACCTAATTGTAGCTAATTACAAAATTCAATTACTAGATCTAAACATCTATCAATTTCTTAAGAATAGATTAACATTTTTAAATAGCCTAAGTGTCCAAATAACATTCACACAATAATTCACAATATAACATAATTTTTAAATCTCATTTTCATGAATTTACAGGCCAAATGGAAGGAATTGAATGTTTAATACCTGTAAATTAATGGGGATTTAATTCATCTTGTGAGTGAGAATTTCTGGAACGCGATCTTTTGGAACGTTCATTTGCGGTGAATTTAACCCCGTATTGGCATGAAAAATTCTGCCGTTAATTCGGGGAATAAAATCACCGTGTCGCATGAAAAAATGTGAATTAAAGGCTTCTTAAGAAGCACTTTTATACATTTAAAGAAAGCACTTTCGTTTACCTGTCCCATGTGTGAAATCCGTCCCCGTTATCGGCGTTGACTCTTCAGGAGCTGCTTTTAAAATAACTCTAGCGCTGACATTGACGGTTTAATTAAAAAAAAAACACACAAAACGCCGGTAGGAACGATTCATCAGCCAGCGCTTGTACTCCAACAAAATATTAACTAGGACAAGGGAGGAGAAACCCGCGTTTTAACCCCGCCCCCCTTAAAGGCGCCAAAATCGCGCACACGGCCAGTGGCAGAATTACAGCGCGACTGAAGGTAAGTTTTGTAACATACCTACTCCAAAGACGTACAGGTTTGTAGATTAATTGGCTCGTTATAAATGTAAATTGTCCCTAGTGAGTAGGGTAGTGTTAATATGCGGGGATCTCTGGTCGGTGCAGACTCGGTGGGCCGAAGTCTAAAGTAAACAAAATAACATGGTGCGAAAAAAAACTAACAAGTATAAAACTAATAAGTATAAAAAAGGAAAAGACAAGCGGCTGTTGCCTGGCTGCTGTACGCACAGCGCCAGAACCAGAACCCCTCCACCATCAGGCAAGAGGTATAGGTGTGAAAACACACACCTCCAGATTCAGGGACAGTTTCTTCCCAGCTGTTATCAGGTAAATGAATCATCCTACCACAACTGGAGAGCAGTGCTGAACTACTATCTACCTCATTGGAGACCCTTGGACTATTTTTAATTAGACTTTAGCGAACTTTATCTTGCACTAAACATTATTCCCTTTATCCTGTATCTGCACACTGTGGATGGCTTGATTGTAATCATGTACAGGTATAGTCTTTCCACTGACTGGATAGCATGCAACAAAGAAGCTTTTCACTGTACCTCGGCACACGTGACAATAAATTAAACTAAGCAAATTTGCCCGCCTCTAATAGAAAGAAAAGAGTGTCAACTGTTGTAAAAAACCATAATGCTGTAGTGGATAATAATTCACAATATTAAACAATGTGGTCTTATTTTCATTAGAATGTTTTTGTTGGCACTACTTTACTTAAATTATTTGCAGGTGTGAAACTGTATCTGGGCAGAAACGTTTGTTAGCATTTACAATTCATTCATGTCATGGTGGTCCGAAGGGGGGGGGGTGCGTTGGGTGCGACCGCACCCCCCTTTTTTCCCCCAGAGTAAGAAAATATCCCAGGAAAAAAAAGAAAAAAAATCGGGGAAAAAAATCAGGGAAAAATCAGCTTTTCCACTTTGTTGCAAAAGTGCCCAAAATTCTGGTTCCAGCCGCTGGATGATTTGGGAGAAAAAAATGCGACCATCCATGCATCCAGTGCAGTTGGGGAAGCGACGCAAAATGATGCCGTCTCTCCGCGCGTGCACAGTGGGCCCGGGCAGGATCAGACTGCCATTTGCACCACACATTGAGCTCGATGCCTCGTGTCGTCTACCCCAGGTAAGTAGTGGAATATTGCGTTGCAGGGGGGGAGTCTGTTTTTTATCCTCGGTTCAAACTACCCATGAGGGGGTCTAATCTGGCCTGCGGGATAAGAGAGTGCCCATTTCTCCGGGCCCTGGGGGTGGGGGGGTGTGGGGTGCGATGTCTGCCCGCCCGGTCCAGCGTCTCCATCCGCGGCGTCGGAGCCTCACCAACGGCTTGCCAGGCGACCAGGAAACCATTCTCCCGTCGCCGGTCGCGAGTGGCTGAATCTGAACCCAGCGGCTGTAACCCCAACACCAGACGCCGCAGCGGCAGGGCCTGCACCCTCACCTCCCCCGGCTGCCGCCAGGGCCCAAGCCATCTTCCGCCCACGCCACCCCCGCTGACCCCCGCTGGGCCCACGCCACCCCCGCTGACCCACACCACCCCCGCTGACCCCCACTGGGCCCACGCCAACCCCGCTGACCCCCGCCACCCCCGTTGACCCCCGCTGGGCCCATGCCACCCCCGCTGGGCCCGCGCCACCTTCATCTTCGCCCCCCCGCCAGAAAGAGGGGGGGGATGTGGGAGGGGGAGAGAGAGAGGGGAAGGGAGGGGAGAGAGAGATGGGGAGGGAAGAGGGAAAGGGGGATTATCTTTAGTGAGATTGCAAAATTAAGGTAGGTTTTAGAGCTATTATATTTTCTCCTCCATATGAATAATTTTAAACAATATCAAATAATATCAAGCAAAGGCATTAAACGAGTATTTTGTATCAGTCTTCACCATAGAAGACACAAAAAATATTCCAACGCTGGATAAACAGGGGGCGGTAGGAATGGAGGAGCTAAATACTATTAAGATCACCAAGGAGGTGGTATTAGGGAAATTAATGAGACTGAAGGAGGATAAATCCCCTGGGCCTGATGGATTACATCCAAGGGTCTTGAGGGAGATAGCGGTGGGGATTGTGGATGCATTGGTGATAATTTTCCAAAACTCCCTGGAGGCAGGAACGGTCCCAGTGGATTGGAAAATGGCCAATGTAACACCTATATTTAAAAAAGGAAGTAAACAGAAGGCGGGTAACTATAGACCGGTTAGTCTAACATCGGTGGTGGGTAAAATGTTAGAGACAATTATTAAAGAAACACTAACGGGGCACTTGGATAAACATGACTTCATCGGACAGAACCAGCATGGTTTTGTGAAGGGGAAGTCCTGTTTAACGAATCTGCTCGAATTCTTTGAGGAAGTAACAACCCGGGTGGATAAAGGGGAACCGGTGGATGTGGTATACTTGGACTTCCAAAAGGCTTTTGACAAGGTGCCACATAAGAGACTATTGCTAAAAATAAAAAATTATGGGATTGGGGGTAATATATTAGCATGGGTAGAGGATTGGCTAACAAATGGAAGCAGAGAGTGGGGATAAATGGTTCATACTCGGGATGGCAACCGGTAACTAGCGGGGTTCCGCAAGGGTCGGTGCTGGGACCCCAGTTGTTCACAATTTATATAAATGATTTGGAGGAGGGAACCAAGTGTAATATATCAAAATTTGCGGACGATACAAAAATGGGAGGAAAAGTAGGGGATGAGGAGGATAGGAAGAGTCTGCAAAAGGATATAGATAAGCTAGGTGAGTGGGCAACAACTTGGCAGATGAAATTTAATACTAATAAATGTGAAGTCATTCACTTTGGGAAAAAAAATGATAGGGCAAGTTATTTTCTAAATGAGGTGGAGCTGCGTTGTAATGCAACGCAAAGGGATCTAGGGGTAGTAGTACATGAATCACTAAAAGTTAGTATGCAGGTGCAGCAAGCAATCAGGAAGGCCAATGGAGTTTTGGCCTTTATTGCTAGGGGGATTGAGTATAAAAACACGGAGGTCTTGCTGCAGCTGTACACAGTATTAGTGAGACCACATTTGGAATACTGTGTACAGTTCTGGGGTCCATACTTAAGAAAGGATGTACTGGCCCTGGAGGCAGTGCAGCGAAGGTTTACAAGATTAATTCCTGCAATGAGGGGATTGACATATGAGGAAAGGTTAAGTAGGCTGGAACTCTACTCTTTGGAGTTTAGAAGAATGAGAGGCAATCTCATTGAAACATATAAGATCGTGAGGGGCCTTGATCGGGTGGATGCACCGAGGATGTTCCCAATGATCGGGGAAACTAGAACTAGGGGACATAGTTGTAGAATAAGAGGGGGCTCTTTTAAAACTGAGATGAGGAAGAACTTCTTCACCCAGAGGGTGGTTAATTTATGGAATTCACTGCCCCAGGGAGCAGTGGAAGCAGAAACATTAAATATATTTAAGTCTAAAATAGATGGTTTTTTAGCTGCCAAGGGGATAAGGGGCTACGGGGAGAGGGCAAGGATATGGACCTAGGTATGGTTAGTATAGTAAGACCTGAGTGATCTCCTGGACAAGTGTCGATCGCCTGGATTGGGGTCGGAGAGGAATTTCCCGGATTTTTTTCCCGAATTGGACCTGGGTTTTTATCCGTTTTTTTGCCTCCCCCAGGAGATCACGCGGTTCTTGGGGTGGAGAGGGGTGATAGCGATATAAAGGGGAGGGTAGTGTCTTGTGTTCTGTGTCTTGTGTCTACTGTTTGTGGGTAAGGGTGTCTGTTTAGTGTTCAGCCATGAGTGAATGGCGGTGCGGGCTCGATGGGCCTGGTGGTCTACTCTCACACCTACTTTCTATGTTTCTATGTTTCTATGTAATTGGAACTGCTTTCTTTTCCTTGATAACAATACTTAAAAATATGAATTCCATAGTTTGTGACATAAATTTACATTTTAATGGGATCATTATATACAGATGTAACATTTCCATTTCGAGATCGGGGGGGGGGGGGGGCAAATATGCGTCAAGCCGATAGCCTAATCGTTAAAGAGTTAAAAGGTAGCCTAATCGTTAAAGAGTTAAAAGATAGCCTCATCGATAAAGAGCTGAGAAGAGGAATCAGAACTGCCAAGGAAATGTACTCTGAGAAGTTGAGGAGCAAGTTCTCAGCTAGTGACTCTTCTCCAGTTTGGAAGGGCATGCAAGAAATCACCAGCTATAAGAGGAAAGCCCCCCGCTCTTTGGACAATCGTCAGCTGACGAACAACCTGAATGAGTTTTACTGCATGTTTGAAAATCAAAAACGTAACCCTGGTACCCCCTCCCCAACAAACACAGCCAGACCGCAGTCTGCAAAGAATGGACCCTGCACCCTCTCCTTCCCATTCACCACTTCACACCTACTTAAGGCAAGACTCCAGTATGAAAAGTGTGGACCCTTTCCCACCCCAACCAACACTTCACACCCAATTACTCATTTTTAACCAGTCCCTGCAAAGATGTACTGTCCCTGCCGGTTTCAAAGTCTCCACTATTGTCCCTGTACCCAAAAAGGTAAGGATTACTGGTCTTAATGACTACAGGCTTGTCGCGCTGACCTCTGTAGTCATGAAGACCGTTGAAAGGCTTGTGCTGGCCAAGCTGAAAAATATCGCAATCTCTCTGCTGGACCCTCTGCATTTTGCATATTGGGCCAATAGATCTGTGGATGACATAGTCAATCTGGGCCTGCACTTCATCCTCCAGCACCTAGACCGCCAATTGACCTATGCGAGGATTTTGTTTGTTGATTTTAGCTCTGCGTTCAACACCATTGTGCCAGAGCTACTACGCTCCAAACTTTCTGAGTTGACTGTGCCTGAACCCCTCTGTCGGTGGATCACCAGCTTTCTGACAGACAGGAAGCAGCATGTGAGGCGGGAAAGCACATTTCGGACCCGCAAACCCTCAGTATAGGAGCACTGCAAGATGCTTACTCTCCCCTCTCCTCTACTCTACTCTCGCCACACCAATGACTGCACCTCCACAGACACCTCTGTCAAGCTTCTCAAGTTTGCGGACGACACAACCCTGATTGGACTGATCCAGGATGGGGATCTCTGTACTCTTTTCAGTTTGACATCTTTCCTATAACATGGCGCCCAGAACTGAACACAATATTTTAAATGCGGTCTCACCAACGTCTTATACAACTGCAACATGACCTCCCAACTTCTATACTCAATACTCTGACTGATGAAGGCCAAAGTGCCAAAATACGTTTTGACCACCTGATATACCTGCGACACGACCTTCAAGAAACCATGCAGCCATCAACCATTCCTCTGCCCACCTGGCTAATTGATCCAGATCCTGCTGCAATCTTTCACAACCATCTTCACTATATTGAAAACCACTCACTTCTGTATCATCAGCAAACTTGCTAATCTTGCCCTGTTCTGTGACGTTTCACAGAGTGCTGGAGTAACTCAGCGGGTCTGAGTATAGACGTTGGGAGGTCATGTTGCAGTTGCATAAGAAGGTGGTGAGGCCGCATTCAGAGTATTGTATTCAGTCTGGGCACCATGTTATAGGAAAGATGTCATCAAACTGGAAAGGGTACAGTGAAGATTTACGAGGATGTTGCCAGGACTAGAGGGCCAGGGCTATAGGGAGAGGTTGAGTAGGCTGGGACTATTTCATGGAGCACAGGAGGATGAGGGATGATCTAATAGAGGTGTATAAAATCATGATTTGAATAGATATGGTTGAGTCTTTTGCCCAGAATAGGTGAATCGAGGTGCAGAGGACATAAGTTTAAGGTGAAGGGCAAAAGATTTAATAGGAATCTGTGGGGTATGTTTTTCACACAAAGGGTGGTAGGTGTATGGAACAAGCTGCCAGAGGAGGTAGTTGAGGCGGGGACTATCGCAACATTTAAGAAACAGTTAGACAGGTACATGGATAGGACAGGTTCGGAGGGATATGGATCAAACGTGGGCAGGTGGGACTAGTGCAGATGGGACATGCTGGGCCGAAGGGCCTGTTTCCACATTGTATCACTCTATGACTCTATCTATCTTTCCCTCTCAAACCCATTCTCCTGCCTTCTCCCCATTACCTCTGACACCTGTATCAATCAAGAATCTATCAATCTCCTCCTGAAAAATGTCCATTGACTTGACCTCCACAGCTGTCTGTGGTAATGAATTCCACAGTTCACCACCCTCTGACTTAAGATATTCCTGCTCATCTCCTGCCTAAAGGAATGTCTTTTAATACCGAGGCTGTGGTCACTGGTCCTAGACTCTCCCACTAGTGGAAACATCCTCTCCACATCCACTCCATCCAGGTTTTTACCAGGCTGGGACAGACGGCAACAGCTTCACACCGTGTCCCAAAGCTTGTGTCCTGTCCTGCATCACCCAAGGCAGCAGAGACGTTATAGGAGAGGGCAAGCACCGTAACAAAGTAGCTCACGATGGTTTGGGTAACATTCAGGAATGTCTATGCATGTCACATCATGAATATTACTGAAGAACGGTCTTGACCCGAAATATAATCTATACCTTTTCTCCAGAGATGCTGCCTGACCCGCTGAGTTACTAAAGCACTCTGTGAAACGTCGCCTATTCATATTCTCCGCAGATGCTGCCTGACCCGCTGAGTTACTCCAGCACTCTGTGAAATGTCACCTATCCATGTTCTCCAGAGATGCTGCCTGACCCGCTGAGTTACTCCAGCACTCTGTGACATGTCATCTATCCGTGTTCTCCACAGATGCTGCCTGACCCGCTGAGTTACTCCAGCATTCTGTGAAACATCACCTATTCATATTCTCCACAGATGCTGCCTGACCCGCTGAGTTACTCCAGCACTCTGTGAAACGTCACCTATTCATATTCTCCGCAGATGATGCCTGACCCGCTGAGTTACTCCAGCACTTTGTGTCTATTTTCCCTTCACCCATCTGCCCAAGCCCACTCTCCCCCTCCTTTCCTGTTGTCCTTTCCACCCATAAACCTCTCTCTGCCTTTACATTTCACTCCTCTTTCAAATCTGCTCTACTTATCTACATGCATTTTTCTTCTTAACTTTTTAGTCATAGTGATGCAGTGTGGAAACAGGCCCTTCAGCCCAACTTGCCCACACCGACCAACATGTCCCATCTACACTAGTCCTACTCACACCTGGCAGATGCAGTATAATATAGATAAATGTGAGGTTATCCACTTTGGCAGCAAAAACAAGGGGGCAGATTATTATCTCAATGGGGTTAGGTTAGGTAAGGGGGAGCTGCAGCGAGACCTGGGTGTCCTTGTACACCGGTCACTGAAAGTTGGCGTGCAGGTACAGCAGGCAGTGAAGAAAGCTAATGGAATGTTGGCCTTCATAACAAGAGGATTTCAGTATAGGAGTAAAGAGGTTCTTCTGCAGTTGTATAGGGCTCTGGTGAGACCACATCTAGAGTATTCTGTACAGTTTTGGTCTCCTAATTTGAGGAAGGACATTCTTGTGATTGAGGCAGTGCAGCGTAGGTTCACGAGATTGATCCCTGGGATGGCGGGACTGTCATATGAGGAAAGATTGAAAAGACTAGGCTTGTATTCACTGGAGTTTAAAAGGATGAGGGGGTTCTTATAGAAACATATACAATTATAAAAGGGCTGGACAAGCTAGATGCAGGAAAAAATTTCCCAATATTGTGCGGTCCAGAACCAGGGGCCACAGTCTTAGAATAAAGGGGAGGACATTTAAGACTGAGGTGAGAAAAAATCTTTTTCACCCAGAGAGTTGTGAATTTGTGGAATTCCCTGCCACAGAGGGCCGTGGAGGCCCAATCACTGGATGGATTTAAGAGAGAGTTAGATAGAGCTCTAGGGGCTAGTGGAGTCAAGGGATATGGGGAGAAGGCAGGGATGGGTTATTGATAGGGGACGATCAGCCATGATGACAATGAATGGCGGTGCTGGCCCGAAGGGCCGAATGGCCTCCTCCTGCACCTATTTTCTATGTTTCTATGTTTCTATGTATTTATCCACATTAAACTGCATTTGCCACGCATCTGCCTACTCACCCAATCTGTCCAAGTCATCCTGCAACCTCATAGCATCCTCCTCACAGTTCACACTGCCACCCAGCTTTGTGTCATCTGCAAATTTGCTAATGTTACTTTGAATCCCTTCATCCAAATCATTAATATATATTGTAAATAGCTGCGGTCCCAGCACCGAGCCTTGCGGTACCCCATTAGTCACTGCCTGCCATTCTGAAAGGGACCTGTTAATCCCTACTCTTTGTTTCCTGTCTGCCAACCAATTTTCTATCCATGTCAGTACCCTACCCCCCAATACCATGTGCTCTAACTTTGCTCACTAATCTCCTATGTGGGACATTATCAAATGCTTTCTGAAAGTCCAGGTACACTACATCCACTGACTCTCCCTTGTCCATTTTAATTGTTACATCCTCAAAAAATTCCAGAAGATTTGTCAAGCATGATTTCCCCTTTGTAAATCCATGCTGGCTTGATCCGATCCTGTTACTGCTATTCAAATGCGCCGCTATTTCATCTTTTATAATTGACTCCACCACTACCGATGTCAGGCTAACTGGTCTACAATTCCCTGTTTTCTCTCTCCCAACATTAGCTATCCTCCAATCCACAGGAACTTATCCAGAATCTATAGAACATTGGAAAATGATTACCAATGCGTCCACGATTTTTAGAGCCACTTCCTTAAGTACCCACGGGATGCAGACCATCAGGCCCTGGGGATTAATCAGCCTTCAGTCCCATCAGTCTATCCAACACCATTTCCTGCCTAATGTGGATTTCCTTCAGTTCGCTCAGGCTCAGCTTCCAAGCACGACACTCGGAGGCTGCAGCGAATCGTCCGATCAGTAGAGAAGATTATTGGCTACAACCTTTCCTCCATTGACAAACTGTACACTGCAAGGGCCAGGAAGCGAGCGGGCAAGATCATCTCTGACCCCTCTCACCCTGGCCACAAACTCTTTGAATCACTTCCCCCTGGAAGGCGACTCCGGACTGTCAAAGCTGCCACAGCCAGACATAAAAACAGTTTTTATTCACGAGTAGTTGCTCTACTCAACAGCCAGAAATCTGTCGCCTCCCTTTGATCTGGTATTTTGTTGGTTCACATGCTTGATCAATGGTGTTTTATCATTAATGTCTTATTATTATTAATGTTTAGTGTTTTCTGAGTCATTCGTAACTGTCACTGTATGTCATGTTGTTACTTGTGGGCGGAGCACCAAGGCAAATTCCTTGTATGTGAATACTTGGCCAATAAACTTACTTACTTACTTACTTCCTCCATCACTCTAGATCCTCTGGCCACTAGTACATCTGGGAGATTGTTTGTGTCTTCCTTAGTGAAGACAGATCCAAAGTACCTGTTCAACTCGTCTGCCATTTCCTTGTTCCCCATAATAAATTCACCTGTTTCTGTTTTCAAGGGTCCAACTTTGGTCTTAACTAATGATTTCGCTTCACATACCTAAATAAGGTTTTACTATCCTCCTTTATGTTCTTGGCTAGCTTATCTTCGTACCTCATCTTTTCTCCCCGTATTGCCTTTTTAGTTATCTACTGTTGCTCTTTAAAAGTTTCCCAATCCTCTGGCATCCCGCTCATCTTTGCTATGTACTTCTCTTTTATTTTTATACTGTCCCTGACTTCCCTTGTCAGCCACGGTCGCCCCTTACTCCCCTTAGAATCTTTCATCCTCTTTGGAATAAACTGATCCTGCACCTTCTGTATTATTCCCAGAAATACATGCCATTGTTGTTCCACTGTCATCCCTGCCAGGGTCTCTTTCCAGTCAACTTTGGCCAGCTCCTCCCTCATGGCTCCATAGTCACCTTTGTTCAACTGTAATACTGACACTTCCGATTTTCCCTTCTCCCTCTCAAATTGTAGATTAAAACTTATCATATTATGGTCACTACCTTTATGGCTCCTTTACCTCGAGTTCCCTTATCAAATCCGGTTTATTACACAACACTAAATCCAGGATTGCCTTCTCCCTGGTAGGCTCTAGTCCAAACTGCTCTAAGAATCCATCATGGAGACACTCCACAAACTCCCTTTCTTGGGGTCCAGTACCAACATGATTTTCCCAGTCTACCTGCAGGTTGAAATCTCCCATAACAACTGTAGCATCACCTTTACTACATGCCAATTTTAACTCTTGATTCAACTTGCACCCTATATCCAGGCTACTGTTTGGGGGCCTGTAGATAACTCCCATTTGTGTCTTTTTACCCTTAACAATTCCTCAGTTCTATCCATACTGACTCTACATCTCCTGATTCTATGTCACTCATTTCATTCCTTACCAACAGAGCTACCCACCCCCTCTGCCCACCTGTCTGTATTTTTGATAGGACGTATATCCCTGAATATTCAGTTACCAGCCCTGGTCCTCTTGCAGCCATGTTTCTGTAATTCCCACAACATCTTACTTGTCAATTTCTAACTGAGCCTCAAGCTCATCCACTTTATTTCTTATACTTCGTGCATTCATATATAATACTTTTAATCCGTTATTCCCTCACCTTTCACATCGATTCCTATTTGTAAAATGGCGGCACCTCGCGGCAGCGGCCTCTACAGTCCGTCTGTCTTTTTTATTTTTTGTCCCGTTGAGTGTATAGTTTGTAGGGGTTTATATATTGTTTTTAACTGTATGTGTGAGGGGTGGGGGAAACTTTTAAATCTCTTCCCTGAACTGGGGATCTGACCTTTCCCCTGTCGGGTCTCCATTGTTGTTGGGGCCTAGCACCGTGGAGCGGCCTCCAACCGGAACGACCTGGGGGCTCCAGTCGTGGAGCCTGCGGACTTACCATTGTGGAGCTGGCCGGCTTCGGAGCGTGAAGAGATGTGGTGGCGCGCGGCTGCGACCCGACTTCGGAGCTTCGGAGGCTCCAGCCGCAGGCCCGGTGGACGGTGACATCGGGAGCTCGCGGGTCCCTGGTGGGAGACCGCTTTTCGGAGCTCCAGCAACGGCAACTTCTCCTGCCCGAATTGCGGGGTTGAAAACGACCTGGAGCGGGGCCTTACATCGCCCGACGCGGCTTTAATGGCCACGGGACTTGCCATCGCTCGCCCGCTGGGGGCTCCAACATCAAGACCCGGACCAGGGCCTTACATCGCCCGGTGCGGCCTTAACGGCTGCGGGACTTGCCATCGCCCGCCGGGGGCTTTAACATCAGGAGAAGAATGGAAAACAGGGGAGAGACAATGACTTTGCCTTCCATCACAGTGAGGAGGAGATTCACTGTGATGGATGTTTGTGTAAATTGTGTTGGTGTGTGTCTTGTAAAATTGTTTCTGCTTGTTGTATGACTGCAGAAACCAAATTTCATTTGAACTTCATTTGAGGTTCAAATGACAATAAACGATATTGTATTGTATTGTATTTCACTTGGACATACTCTCCTATCCCTTCGTGAGCTTTCTGCCCTGTTAATTCTGGTGTCTTTCTTAACTTTTCCTATACTCTCTTTCTCTTTAACTCTATCCTTGTATTTCCAATTTGTCTCCTCCCACCCGTGACCTGGCTGTCTCATTGGTCTGCTCTTCAAAATTAGACTGTTTCCAACCCGTTACTCTACCCTCCCTTGTAAAACTGATCACCACCATGAAACCTACTACCTGCCCCCTCGACACTGTCCCCTCTGCCATCCTAAAGGACGTCATTACAACAGCTGGTCCCAGCATCCTCGCCACCTTCAACAGCTCTCTGGCCACTGGCACTGGACTGACCTGCTTCAAGCATGCGGTGGTCCAGCCACTCCTGAAAAAACCTAACCTCGACCCCACCTTGCCAAGCAACTACAGACCCATTTCTAAACTGCCTTTCCTCTCAAAAGCCCTTGAAAAGGTAATTTTAAGTCAACTTATACCTTACCTTCACCAAAACACTATCTTGGAAACTTTCCAATCAGGTTTCAGGGCTCACCATAGCACAGTCTGCCTTGTTGAAGCTACACAATGACCTACTGCTCACCGTTGACTCCAGCGACTGTGCAATCCTGCTCCTTCTTGACCTCAGCGCAGCATTTGATACTGTCGACCACACCATCCTAATTGACCCCGTATGGAGTTGGTATTGATGGCACTGCCCTGAGCTGGTTCATCTCCTACCTCAAAGGTAGGAGTTTCTCGACTAACATAGGCAACTCTTTCTCCTCCCCAGCTAATCTCTGCTGTGGGGTTCCACAAGGTTCCATCCTTGGCCCCATTCTCTTCTCCCTGTATATGCTCCCCTTAGGCCAAGTCATTGAAAGGCATGGCATTTCCTTCCATTGCTACGCAGATGATACACAACTCTATCTCCCCCTGAAGCCCCAAAACCAATCAAATCTGCTTAACCTTACCTGCTGCCTCGAGGATATAAAGTGTTGGATGGCCCAGAACTTCCTCCAACTAAACGAGAGTAAGTCTGAGGTCATCCTTCTCGGCCCCTCGGATTCAATCAAAATGATAGCAGGCAGCCTTGGAAGCCTTACCCCACTACTCAAACCTCATGTCAAAAACCTTGGCGTGATATTTGACTCAGCACTGAAATTTGACAAACAAGTCAATGCCGTGGTAAAAGCTAGCTTCTTTCAGCTTCGGACGATAGCTAAAATAAAACAATTCCTCCAGTTTGATGACCTGGAAAAGATCATCCACACATTCATCTCCTCCCGCCTAGATTACTGCAACTCCCTTTACACTGGCATCAGCCAATCGTCCCTGTCCCGCCTGCAACTGGTCCAAAACGCCGCAGCGAGACTCCTGACGGGCACCCGAAAAAGGGACCACATCACCCCGATCCTGGCCTCTCTCCACTGGCTCCCTGTGCGGTATAAACTTCAAGATCCTCCTCCATGTCTACAAAGCCCTCAATGGGCTTGCCCCCACCTACATAAAAAGTCTTCTCACCCACCACTCCACCTCCAGGCCCCTCAGATCGGCCGACTTGGGGTTGCTGAATATCCCACGGTCTAGGCATAAGCTCAGGGGCGACCGCGCCTTTGCGGTTGCAGCCCCTAGACTGTGGAACAGCATCCCCCTTCCCATCAGAACTGCCTCCTCCATCGACTCTTTTAAGTTAAGACTAAAAACGTATCTATACTCCCAAGCCTTTCCTGACGTCCACTGAGTGAGGGCTACATGTATATATGTATGTAGTTTGTTTTGTTTATGCTATTCTTATAACAAATTTAAAGTACTTTGGCCAACGAGAGTTGTTTTTTAAATGTGCTATATAAATAAATGTGACTTGACTTGACTTGACTTGACACTATTTACATTAAACCCACTCGTGTAGCAGTGGCAAACCTGCCTGCCAGAATGCTGCCTGCTGCCCGCCTGTTAAGGTGTAACCCGTCCCTTTTGTACAATTCACCCTTACCCCAAAACAGATCCCGGTGGTCTAAAGATCTAAACCCTGCTTCCCGCACCAGCTCCTCAGCCACACATTCAGATCCCCGATCTCCCTGGTCCTGCCCTCACCAGCACGAGGAACTGGAAGCAAACGGGAGATAAGCACCCTGGAGATCCTACTTTTCAGCCTTCTTCAGCCTTAGAACTGAGATGAGGAAAAACATCTTCACACAGAGTGTTGTGAATTTGTGGAATTCTCTGCCTCAGCAGTGGATGTTTTCAAAAGAGAGTTAGATATAGCTCTTAGGGCCAGCAGAATCAAGGGGTATGGGGAGAAGGCAGGAATGGGGTACTGATTGTGGTGCTGGCTCGAAGGGCCGAATGGCCAACTCCTGCACCTATTGTCTATGTATCTATGTATCTATGACCTTCGTGGGTTTTCTCCACGATCTCTGATCTCCTTCAACACTCCAAAGACATACAGGTTTGTAGGCTAATAGGCTTGGTAACATTGTGAATTGTCCCTAGTGTGTAGGATAGTGTTAGTGTGTGTTGATCCCTGGTTGGCACGGACTTGGTGGGCTGAAGGGCCTGTTTACATGCTGTATCTGTAAACTAAACTAAACTAAACTTAATTTACATCTCTCCCCTTTCAAAGTATGACACTGTAAATGATGAGCATTGCTTTTCCTTTAGTATGTTTCATTTCCTATAATGACAAGTGTCATTATAGGAAATTATATCACTTGATCAAATTACATGAAAATCAAAAAGTTGAAGATATTGGAAGCAAAGAACTCCAGATGATGGATTAGACAAAAAGACGCAAAGTGCTGGAGTAACTCAGCGGGCCAGGCAGTATCTCTGGAGAACATGGATAGGTGGTTCGGGTCGAGACTCAAGAATGGTCCGACACGCCACCTATCCATTTTCTCCACAGCTGCCACTTGACCTGCTGAGTTACTCCAGCACTTTATGTTTTTTTGCAGATATTAGAAATCTGAAATAAAAACAGTTTCCGATGAAGGAGGGTTGTAAATTTGACACTTAAAGCTGTATGCTGGAGCACATCAACAAGATTTACTTATCTACAGAGGACCGCCAACCCTTGGTTTAGTACAGATAGCCTCTAACAATCAAGTGATGCATTTATTGAGTGCATCAAGGACAATTTACACTGGATTTTATTGCTTGGAATAAATAACACTTCAGTACTGAAAGCAGCATCTCAATTTATAAGATGGCTATAGCATGAAATAGAACTGCCCCTGCTCCCTGTGTTCTTTCTTTTGCCAAACCAGCAACATTTTGAAGACATTACTGCCCCATGTTACAAAATGCTTTCTGAATCCTCTCACAATTTAGAATCACATTCCAGTCCCATCCTACAGATTGCTCTTACATGTTTGACTTTGCTTTTCCTTCATTATAAGAAAATAACCCTCAAAGTCCAGAGACACGGTGGCGCAACGGTAGAGTTGCTGCCTTACAGCGCCAGAGACCCGGGTTCGATCCTGACTAATGGATGCTCTGTATGGAGTTTGTATGTTCTCCCCGAGATCGCCTGGGTTTTCTCCGAGATCTTCAGTTTCCTCCCACACTCCAAAGACATACAGGCTTGTAGGTTAATTGGCTTGGTATGAATGTAAATTGTCCCTAGTGTGTGTGGGATAGTGTTAGTGTGCGGGAACGCTGGTCGGTGCGGACTCGGTGGATGGAAGGGCCTGTTTCCACGCTGTATCTCTAAACTAAACTAAACTAAGGTTCCACTTGCGCCCAACAAATACATGAACAAAATCTTACCATTTAGAACTGTGAAGTCCACATGTAACATTAACAGCTTAAACAGAAGACACCTGATAATTACAGCTATGGTAGACAATCCAAGAAATATAGGACAATCAAGATAAAAGGAATTAAAATGAGCATTTAAAAGACATTTGGACAGGTACATTGGTAGGAAGGGTTTAGAGGGATATGGGCCAATGCAGGCAGGCGGGACTAGTGTAGGTGGGGACGTTGATATGCATGGGCAAGTTGGGCCAAAGGGCCTGTTTCCATGCTGTTTCCTGTGAACACTATGCCAGTTCAATATATTCACACATTATACAAGCCATTTTTGTTTGCCCAGACTTTTAAACCAACTTCATATCCTCAAGGTGTTAATTCAAATATTCTGTATCATTCAAACCCATGGATTCCAATAACTGAAACATAAGATAGGTGCAGGAGTAGGCCATTCTGCCATTCAATATGATCATGGCTGATCATCCTAAATCAGTACCTAAAGCAATTCCTGCTTACTCTCCATATCCCTTGATTCTGCTAGCCCTAAGCTCTATATCCAACTCCCTCTTGAAAACATCCAGTGAATTGGCCTCCACTGCCTTCTGTGGCAAAGAATTCCACAGATTCGCAACTCTCTGGGTGAAAAAGTTTTTTCCTCATCTCTGTTCTAAATGGCCGAGCCCTTATTCTTAAACTGTGACCCCTGGTTCTGGACTCGCCCAATATCGGGAACATAACCACTGCACTGGTGTGAAAAAAGGAACTGCAGATGGTACAAGTTGGGCCGACGGGCCTCTTTCCGTGCTGTGTGACTCTATTTACAAAGTGAAGCGGATACTGCAAAATCTTTGCCTACGAGTGAACTTGTAGCATTGCTTATCGCAGTGTTACAATACCGTGATGGCATTTTAACTTGCCTTCACTTGACATGGAATAGCAGTGACTATGCTCTGAGCATGACAGCCCAAAGTATTCCTAATTCCACAGGGAATTGTGTAAGTTTCGGCAAGCAGTTCATTGATCAGCCACATGAAGAATATTAACAAATGTGCAATCTCTCTTTACAAACTAAGTTACAGAAACATAAGGCCTGTTTTCCACTTCCTAATTATTCTGGCTGTTCTGTTCTCAGATTTACATGTAAAGTCTAATCTGATAAACAGTTCAAATGTGCCATTTTTCTTCCTTCGTTGGTTTCCATTCACCGAATGAAAGAATGATCAAACTACATTTATTTTTAGAGCTGAGGAAGCCTAAAGCTCAGTCATAACAATTTTTGGAGGCACAAAACTTTTGAGCAATTGAAACTGATGAATTTTAACACTGTTGCTGTACATTGCTTCTAGCTGCTGCATTGCCAGCTAAGATTAGAAAGCAACCTATTACATTGGTTTGAGCTAAAAGCGCAACCTTCAACACAAACACTTTCACGGAATGACTCATATTGCCTTGTGCAATGCATTTTGTTACGTGCTTCTGTCAAAATAGCAGCAACGATGGGAAAATGTAAAACTGCAGGAGAGACCGACCCTGGCTGGGGCAAAAACACAAAAAAACTTCCAAATGTATTCAATACATGCATTATCAATCTATTAATAGTGTAAGGCATGCATTATTTTTACTTACCACATTCTAAATCTAAATAAAACAGTCATTAAACAAATAAAAGTCACATTTTCTCATACTTAATATTTTCTTAACATTACCATGGAACTATGAGACATAGAGGCAGAATTAGGCCATTTGGCCCATTGAGTCTACTCCATCATTCAATCATGACTGATCTATTTCTCCCTTTCAACCCCATTCTCCTGCCTTCTCTCCATAACATTTGAAGCCCTTATTAATCAAGAAGCTCTCAGTCTCCAATTTATAAATACCCAATCTTGGCATCCACAGCCATCTGTGGCAATGACTAAAACGAAATCAATTATGTTTGCCTTTGTGGTTTGTTTTTTTAGTAATATTATTTCAAGATGAACAGTTATCTCGGACAGAGGCTATTTTTGTTTTCAAATCAGAAATAATGATTGCAGAGGAATAATGGACTTCCACAGCAGCAGGTGGAGTCTTTATTTTATTTTAATTTAGTTTAGAGATACAGCCCGGAAACAGGTGAGTCCGCACCGACCAGCAATCACTAACACTATCCTACACACACACTAGGAACTGTTTACAATTTTATCGAAGCCAATTAACCTACAATTAACCAATTAACCATCTTTGGATTGTGGGAGGACCCAGAAAAAACCCAGGCAGTCGCAGGGAGAATGTTCAAACTCCATACAGGCAGCACCTGTAGTCAGGATCAATTATGTTTGCCTTTGTGGTTTGTTTGACGTGAATGGCCAGATTGACTGGCAATTAGTTCTAAAAGGGTTGACGGTGGATATGCAATGGAAGGCATTTAAAGACTGCATGGATGAACTACAAAAATTGTTCATCACAGTTTGGCAAAAGAATAAATCAGGGAAGGTAGTGCATCCGTGGATAACAAGGGAAATCAGGGATAGTATCAAAGCAAAAGATGATGCGTACAAATTAGCCAGAAAAAGCAGCATACCAGAGGACTGGGAGAAATTCAGAGACCAGCAGAGGAGGACAAAGGGCTTAATTAGGAAAGGGAAAATAGATTCTGAAAGGAAACTGGCAGAGAACATAAAAACTGACTGCAAAAGTTTTTATAGATATGTGAAGAGAAAGAGATTAGTTAAAACAAATGTAGGTCCCTTGCAGTCAGAAACAGGTGAATTGATCATGGGGAACAAGGATATGGCGGACCAATTGAATAACTACTTTGGTTCCGTCTTCACTAAGGAAGACATAAATAATCTGCCGGAAATAGCAGGAGGCCGCGAGTCAAAGGAA
>CM075978.1:68276809-68535468 GCA_038087875.1 Malacoraja senta
TTTTTTGTGTACCTTCGATTTTCCAGCATTTGCAGTTCCTTCTTAAATACAGAGAGACTATTTGCGGGCTGTTTCCCCAACGCGCGTTTGCGGGGTGGGGGTGCGGGATCACACTCACACTAACCACCCCCAAACAAATTTGAAGAGGGAGAGGAGGAGGGTGGAGAGGAAGGGGGGAGAGGAAGGGTGGGGGAGGAGGGGGAGAGAGGAGGGGGAGAGAGGAGGGGGTGGAGAGAGGAAGATGTGGGAGATAGGTGAAGGGGGGGTTTGAGTGGGTGTTCATGAGTTGAGCTGCGGGCTGTGAAGAGAGAAGGGCAGAGAGAGAGAGAGAGAGGGGAGAGACAGAGAGACTGGTACACCAAAAAAAGCTGGTGAAACTCAGCGGGTGCAGCAGCATCTATGGAGCGAAGGAAATAGTCAATGTTTGTGGCCGAAACCCATCTTCAGATGTATTTTGTTATGAAACATTGCCTATTCCTTCGATCCAAAGATGCTGCTGCACCCGCTGAGTTTATACTTCATTTTTTTGTTTACCTTGCGTTTGGGGTGGGGGGGGGGGGCTGCGGCTGCGGCATCACACTCACACTAACCACCCCCCAAACACACAGGCGGGGGGAGGGGGGGAGAGGGAGACGGGGTTGAGGAGAGGAGGGGAGGGGGGAGAAGGAGACGGGGTGGGGAGAGAAGAGGGGAGGGAGGGGAGAGGGGGACTGAGGGGAGAGGGGGAGGAGGAAAGGGGAGAGATTGGTGAGGGAGAAGAGAGCAGGGTGGGGGAGAGGGAGGGGGAGGAGAATGGGGAGTGGGAGGAGAGCGGGGAGGCAGGAAGGGGGGAGAGTGGGGGAGGGGATGTTAGAGGTGGAGAGAGGGGATGAGGGGAAGGAGAGAGGAGTAGGAGAAGAGAGGGAGAGAGAGAGGGGGGAGGGAGAGGGAAGAGTGATGAGTGAGGGGCAGAGGGTAGCGGGAGTGGTGCAAGAGAGAGGGGGAAGGGGGTGGGGGGGCGATGGGGGTGAAGAGGGGTGGTGGAGGGGGAAGAGGGTTTGGGAGGGGAGGGAGGGGGAGAGGAGAGAGGGGGAAGAGTGGGGAGGGGAGAGTTGAAGTAGGAGGGGTAGGGACAGTCCATCTGTTTCCATATTTCCACACACGTGACGATGCCCTTCGACACAGGCTGTGGATCACACACACTAAACACCCCCAAACACACTCGGCGGGAGGCGGGGAGAGGAAGACGGGGTGTGCAGAGAAGAGGAGAGGGGGAGGAGGGTAGAGGGGGGAGGATGAAATGGGAGAGATTGTTGAGGTTGAAGAGTAGGGTGGGGGAGAGGGAGGGGGAGGAGAGTGGTGAGTGGGAGGAGAGCGGGGAGGGCAGGAAGGGGGAGAGGGGGAGGGGGTGGGAGGGGAGGGATGAGGGGAAGGGGAGAGGAGTAGGTGGAAGAGAGGGACGGGGGAGGGAGGAGAGGTGGGGGAGGGAGAGTGGAAGAGTTGGGAGTGAGGGTGTTGCGGGGAGTGGTGCAAGAGAGAGGGGAAGGGGGTGGGGGGGAGATGGGGTGAAGAGGGGTGGTGGAGGGTAAGAGAGGGTGTGGGACGGGAGGGGGCGAGGAGAGAGGCGAAAGAGTGGGGAGGGAGAGTGGAAGTAGGAGGGTAGGTCAGTCGGGGTGGGGAGAGAAGAGGGGAGAGGAAGATGGGGTGGGGAGAGAAGAGGAGAGGGGAGGGAGGGGAGAGGGGGAGGAGGAAAGGGGAGAGATTGGTGAGTGAGAAGAGAGCAGGGTGGGGGAGAGGGAGGGGAGGAGAGTGGGGAGTGGGGGGAGGCGGGGAGGGCAGGAAGGGGGGAGAGGGATGTTAGAGGTGGAGAGAGGGGATGAGGGAAGGGGAGAGGAGTAGGGGGAGAGAGAGGGAGGGGGGAGGGAGAGTGGTAGAGTGGTGAGTGAGCGGCAGAGGGGTAGCGGGAGTGGTGCAAGAGAGAGGGGAAGGGGGTGGGGGGGGAGATGGGGGTGAAGAGGGGTGGTGGAGGGGGCAGAGAGGGTGTGGGAGGGGAGGGAGGGGGAGAGAAGAGAGGGGGAAGAGTGTGGAGGGAGAGTTGAAGTATGAGGGGTAGTGACAGTCCATCTGTTCCCCATTCCCTATCACCCCAAATCCTCGGGTTGGTGGGGGTGATAGGGAATGGGGCTGCGGGGTGGGGGGAGGGGCTGGGGCTGGGGCTGCTGCCAAGGCATATCTAAATGAATCCATTCCGATTGGACATCTGTTAGCATCGGGCATTGTGACATCACACAACGGAATCTTTACTAACATTCTATGGCTGAGCTGTTTTTTTAATCATTTTGAAATGTTTGGTTTGGGGGGGAGAAGTATTTTATTTTAAAAAGCGTACATAAACACGACCAAATTTAATCAGGGTTGTCTATTCGTAAAGATAAACGTAATCACAGGCTGCGGGGTTGGGGGGAAGGGCTGGTGCTGATAGGGAATGGGGACATTTCAAAATGTTAAACAAACAGCTCTCAGCAATAGAATGTAAATGAAGGTTCCGTTTTGTGATGTCACAATGCCCAATGCTGCGGGGGTTGGGGGGGAGGGGCTGGGGCTGCTGCCAAGGCATATGTAAATGGATCCATTCCGATTGGACATCTGTGAGCATTGTGCATTGTGACATCACACACGGAATCTTTACTAACATTCTATGGCTGAGCTGTTTTTTTTAAACATTTTGAAATGTTTGGTTTGGGGGTGGGGAGAGGTATTTTATTTTAAAAAGCGTACGTAGACACGACCAAATTTAATAAGGATCGTATATTCGTAAAGACAAACGTAACCTCTTTAGAAACGGTAAAAAATATCGGCGTTTCTGCGAGCTGTGTGGGCGCGGGGCGGTGTCAAAGGCCGCGCGGCAAGCAGAACGTTGGACGTACAGCCGCACGGATGGACGACAGCCACAGAGTTTTAAAAGTATACTAGACCAAGTGCAGACCCGTTGGGTCTGGACACCGAACGTGCGTTTGCGGGGGTGGGAGGGGCTGTTGCGTCACACTAACCACCCCCTTTCCTCCAAAGCACGGAATCCTGCATCCACAAACACACACACTCATCACACCCCTTGATATTACATTAATTTTTTAATTTGCTTCTTTTATCCCATCTCCACCCTATCCACTGACGAATAGCCCTCACCTCTCAGGTGCATCTGGAGGGGGGGGGCAGAGAGTGAAAATTTAATGTTAGAATTTAAAAAATTTGAAGAGGGGGAGGAGGAGGGTGCAGAGAAAGGGGGGAGAGGAAGGGGGAGAGAGGAAGGGGTGCGAGGAAGGGGGATAGAGAGGAGGGTGTGGAGAGAGTAAGGAGAGGATGTTGGAGATAGATGAAGGGGGGTGTTTTGAGCTGGTGTTCATGAGTTAAGCTGCGGGCTGTGAAGAGAGAAGGGCAGAGAGAGAGAGAGAGGGGAGAGACAGAGAGACTGATACACCCAAAAAAGGTGGTGAAATTCAGCGGGTGCAGCAGCATCTATGGAGCGAAGGAAATAGGCAATGTTTGTGGCCGAAACCCATCTTCAGACGTGTTTTGTTATGAAACATTGCCTATTTCCTTCGATCCAAAGATGCTGCTGCATCCGCTGAGTTTATACTTCATTTTTTTGTTTACCTTGCGTTTGGGGGGGGGGGGGCTGCGGCTGCGGCATCACACTCACACTAACCACCCCCCAAACACACCGGCGGGGGGAGTGGGGGAGAGGGAGACGGGGTTGGGGAGAGGAGGGGAGGGGGAGAGAAGGAGACGGGGTTGGGGAGAGAAGAGGGGAGGGAGGGGAGGGAAGAGGGGGATGGAGGGGAGAGGGGGAGGAGGAAAGGGGAGAGATTGGGGAGGGAGAGGAGATCAGGGTGGGTGAGAGGGAGGGTGAGGAGAGTTTGGAGTGGGAGGAGAGCGGGGAGGGCAGGAAGGGGGGAGAGGGGGGGTGGGGATGAGGAGAAGGGAGAGGAGTAGGGGGAAGAGAGGGAGAGAGGGAGGGTGGAGGGAGAGAGGTGGGGAGGGAGAGGGGAAGAGTGGGGAGTGCAGACCAAGTGCAGACCCGTTGGGTCTGGACACCGAACGTGTGTTTGGGGCGGGGGCTGTGACGTCACACTAACCACCCGTTGGGTCTGTACCTCCAAAGCAGGGTTGCGGGGTGTGAATCTGGCACCCACAAACACACACACTCATCACACCCCTTGATATTATATTAATATTTTAAAGACAGAGAGACTGTTGGCAGGCTGTTTTCCCAACGCGCGTTTGCGGGAGGGGGGGTGGGCTGCGGCATCACACTCACACTAACCACCCCCCAAACTCACACTAACCACCCCCAAACACACTCGGGGGGATGGGGGGGAAGGAAGACGGGGTGGGGAGAGAAGAGGGGAGAGGGAGACGGGGTGGGGAGAGAAGAGGAGAGGGAGAGGGAGGGTGGAGAGGAAGGGGGAGAGAGGAGAGGGGTGGAGAGAGGAAAGAGAGGATGGGGAGAGAGGTGAAGGGGGGGGGTTGGAGCGGGCGTGCATGAGTCGAGTCGCGGGCTGTGAGGGAGAGAAGGGAGAGAGAGAAGGGAGAGAGTGAAAGGAGAGAGAGAAGTGGGAGAGAGAGAAGGGAGAGAGAGAGAGAGAAGGGAGGGAGAATGGAGAGAGAGATAAGGGAGAGAGAGAAGGGAGAGAGAGAAGGGAGAGAGAGAGAAGGGAGAGAGAGAAAGGTGAGGGAGAGAATGGGGAGAGAGAATGGGGAGAGGAGAGAGAGAGACCAAGTGCAGACCCGTTGGGTCTGGACACCGAACGTGCGTTTGGGGCGGGGGGCTGTGACGTCACACTAACCACCCGTTGGGTCTGTACCTCCAAAGCAGGGTTGCGGGTGTGAATCTGGCACCCACAAACACACACACTCATCACACCCCTTGATATTATATTAATATTTTAATTTTCTTCTTTTATTCCATCTCCACCCGGTGGTGCAGAGAGAGAAAATTTAATGTTAGAAAAAAAAATTGTGAGGTGGGGGAGTAGGAGGGTTGAGAGGAAGGGGGGTGAGGAAGGTGGGGAGAGAGGAGGGTGAGAGAGGAGAGGGGTGGAGAGGAAGAAGAGGATGGGGAGAGAGGTGAAGGGGGTGGGTTGGAGCAGGCGTGCATGAGTTGAGTCGCGGGCTGTGAACAGAGAAGGGCAGAGAGAGAGAGAGAGGGGAGAGACAGATAGACTAGTACACACAATAAAACTCGAGAAACACTGCGGGTGCAGCAGCATCTATGGAGTGAAGGAAATAGGCAATGCTTTTGGCGGAAACCCATCCTCAGACGGGTTTTCACGAAACGTTGTCTATTTCTTTTGATACATAGATGCTGCTGCACCCGCTGAGGTTATGAAGCATTTTTTTTGTGTACCTTTGATTTTCAAGCATCGGCAGTTCTGTCTTAAAGACAGAGAGACTGTTGGCGGGCTGTTTTCCCAACGCGCGTTTGCGGGAGGGGGGGGGGGGGGGGCTGCGGCATCACACTCACAATAACCACCCCCAAACACAGGCGGGGGGAGGGGTGGAGAGGAAGACGGGGTGGGGAGAGAAGAGGGGAGAGGGAGACGGGGTGGGGAGAGAAGAGGAGAGGGGGAGGGAGGAGAGAGGGGGAGGAGGAAAGGGGAGAAATTGGTGAGGGAGAAGAGAGCAGGGTGGGGGAGAGGGAGGGGGAGGAGAGTGGTAGGAGAGCGGGGGAGGGCAGGAAGGGGGGAGAGGGGGGGGAGGGGATGTTAGAGGTGGTGAGAGGGGATGAGGGGAAGGGGAGAGGAGTAGGAGGAAGAGAGGGAGAGAAGGAGGGGGGAGGATAGAGGTGAGGGAGGGAGAGTGGAAGAGTGGGGAGTGAGAGAGAAGGGAGGGGGGAGAGGGGTGGGGGAGGGGGTTGTGGAGGGAGATGGGGATGGGTTTGGGAGTTAAGTGGAAGAATGGGGAGGGAGATGGAGAGGTGTAGGGGGAGTGGTGGAAGTGGGAGAGAGGGAGGGGGGAGAGGTGTAGGGGGAGTGGTTGAAGAGGGATAGCGGGGTAGGGGGAAGGGGACGGTGTGAGAGAGGGAAGGGGGATGTGGGAGAGAGTAATGGGGGTGGGAGGAGGAGGGGGATGAGAGGGAGAGGGGTGAGGAGAAGGGGATGGAGAGGGGGAGGAGAGAGGGGTGGGTAAGGCGAGGAGAAGGGTAGAGAGTGTGGGGGAGGGTGGAGGGTGGCGACGGGGTTGGGAGAGAAGAGGGGGGGAGGGGGGAGAGGGAGACGGGGTGGGGAGAGAAGAGGGGAGGGAGGGGAGGGAGGAGAGAGGGGGAGGAGGAAAGGGGAGAGATTGGTGAGGGAGAAGAGAGCAGGGTGGGGGGAGAGGGACGGGGAGGAGAGTGGGGAGTGGGAGGAGAGCGGGGAGGGCAGGAAGGGGGGAGGGGGGGAGGGGATGTTAGAGGTGGAGAGAGGGGATGAGGGGAAGGGGAGAGGAGTAGGGGAAGAGAGGGAGGGGGGAGGGATAGAGGTGGGGGAGGGAGAGGGGAAGAGTGGTGAGTGAGGGGCAGAGGGGTAGCGGGGAGTGGTGCAAGAGAGAGGGGAAGGGGGGTAGGGGGGAGATGGGGGTGAAGAGTGGTGTGGTGGTGGGGGAAGAGAGGGTGTGGGAGGGGAGGGAGGGGGAGAGGAGAGAGGTGGAAGAGTGGGGAGGGAGAGTTGAAGTAGGAGGGGTAGGGACAGTCCATCTGTTACCCATTCCCTATCACCCCCAATCCTCTTTCTCTATTGCCACACACGTGACACAGGCTGCGGGGTGGGGGGGGGAGGGGCTGGGCTGGGGCTGCTGCCAAGGCATATCTAAATGAATCCATTCCCATTGGACATCTGTTAGCATCGGGCATTGTGACATCACACAACGGAATCTTTACTAACATTCTATGGCTGAGCTGTTTTTTTAATCATTTTGAAATGTTTGGGGGTGGGGGGGGAGAAGTATTTTATTTTTAAAAGTGTACATAAAAACGACCAAATTTAATCAGGGTTGTCTATTCGTAAAGATAAACGTAATCACAGGCTGCGGGGTTGGAGGGGCTGGGGCTGGGGCTGCTGCCAAGGCATATGTAAACGGATTCATTTCGATTTGTCACACGTGTCGCAGGGCGTCGCACAGTGTGTGGGGGCGATAGGGAATGGGGGAAATTTCAAAATGTTAAACAAACAGCTCTCAGCAATAGAATGTAAATGAAGGTTCCGTTTTGTGATGTCACAATGCCCAATGCTGCGGGGGTTGGGGGGGAGGGGCCGGGGCTTGGGTCGCCGCAAAGGCATATGTAAATGGATCCATTCCGATTGGACATCTGTGACCATTGTGCATTGTGACATCACACAACGGAATCTTTACTAACATTCTACGGCTGAGCTGTTTTTTTAAACATTTTGAAATGTTTGGTTTTGGGGGGGGGAGAGGTATTTTATTTTAAAAAGCGTACGTAAACACGACCAAATTTAATCAGGATCATCTATTCGTAAAGATAAACGTAACCTCTTTAGAAACGGTAAAAAATATCGGCGTTTCCGCGCGCCGCGCGGGCGCGGGGCGGTATCAAAGGCGGGACGTCAAGCAGAACGTTGGACGTACAGACGTACAGACGTACAGACGGACGACAGCCAGAGAGTTTTATATAATAATAGATAGATAGATAGATAGATAATAGATAGATAGATAGATAGATAGATAGATAGATAGATAGATAGATAGATATAGATAGATAGATAGATAGATAGATAGATAGATAGAAGATAGATATTCGTGGACAAATTATTTCATACTCCGCGGGATTAAAAAAACAAAACAAAACTTCCGGTGGCGCTATGGAGTCTTGAGTCCAGCGCCAACTAGCTCCGTGCCGAAGAAAACTGAAAACGGGAGAAAATCGGGTCTTACCTGCAGCGATCGCGATCTGAACGGCTGCCTACCGCGTGACGTCATCAGGAGCGCGACTTGGACGGTATGTCGTTACAACGTTCCCCCCCTCCCGTGGGACACAAAAAAAAACCCGCTAAAGGGAAACCCCCACCGATGGAAGAGGAAGGCCCAACTGAGGCCTCGGCCTCAGTTACAATGACTGCCCAGGAAGACCCTCCGAAGAAAACAAAGCAGAAAAAGACTGAAATGGATGATCTTAAAGCTTTTCTCGCTGCTGAATTGAAAACCTTTGGAGAGAATTTGAAAGAGGATTTTAAGGAGGAACTTAACTCTTTTAAGGTAGATTTTAAAGCAGAAATGCTTTCTACCGTTCAAGAAATACTGGAAGTCTGGAAGAGGTCGAGGGAGGAGGAGGTCAAGGAACAGATGGAAGTGCTGGAAGCAAGGCTCGTTTCGGTGGAAGCGAGCGTTAAAATGGAGGTGGACCCCATTCATCAAGAACTCGAACAACATAGAACAGCGATAACCGAACTTGAGAAATGGGCGGCGACAAGTGGGGAAACTGTAGGTCGACTCATTATTGAAAACCAACGCCTCACCGATATGGTGATCAAATTAAGTGATAAATGTACCGATTTGGAGGGGCGTCAAATACGTAAGAATCTAAGAATTGTAGGGGTGAAAGAAGGAAGTGAGAGGGAAATGGGCCCTCGGGATTTTGTGGCAGACCTACTACAAAAAGTCTTAAAATTGGATCAAAAACCTTTACTCGGTCGAGCTCATAGAGCGCAGCGGCGTCGTACACAAGATGATGCCCATCCAAGACAAATTATCGTAAAGGTGCAACTGGATCATGAATTTGACGATATAATGAAGAAAATCGTCCGAGGCGGACAGCTCCATTTTGAAGGTGTGAGGTTCAGTATCTACTGAGATTATCCGGCAGAGGTCTTCAAGAAAAGGGCGCTGTTCACTGAGACAAAAAGAATACTGAAGAATGTACCTGATTTGAGATACGGCCTGCTCTACCCCGCAAGACTAAGAGTCACCTACAAGAACAAGGAGCAATTTTTTACAGACCATGAAAAAGCACTGGAATTCGCCAAGAAATTGGGAACGTGACCGCAGACTGAAGAATTTACATTACCCTTCAGGAGTCAAGGATTAATGGGACCGCCAGATCTAAAAGGATCTTTAAAGTTCTTTTAAGAGCTTTAAGGACATTTGAAAACCAAATGGACGGTGGACATTGGAGAAAACCGTGTTTTTTTAATTAATTTTTTAAATATTTTTATTAATCACTATTATTATCTGTATATTCATATCTAACTATATATGTAATAACTAATACTTATTAAATATCTATATTACTACTAAAATTATTAACATTCATATTACTCATAAAAATTAATGATTAATAACTAATTATTTCTCAATTTAAAATTAAATTTATAGATTTAGCGAGGATATTAATATGATATGTAGAGAATAATAACATTATGAATTTATGCTGTTCTCGGACTTTTCTGCAGGGATGCGTGCTTATATATGTATGTATATGTGTGCGTATGTATGGGTATGTATATATGTTTGTTACTCCCAAAGAAATTATTTGATTGTTAGAAATAATCTTTTTTTTTTTCGGCACGGAGCTGGGAATTTTTTTTTTTACAAAGGCTACGGAAGTCTTTAGAATTCTAGCCACGTTAGTGTGGCTATCACTAACTACACTAATTGTAGATGTAGTTTTTTTTTCTTTCACCCTATACTAACCAATTCTATCACTTTTTTCACTTTAAATATTTTTATAACTTAATGTTTGAATGGAAAAACAAGAATAATACAAGGAGATGTGTTCGGAAGAACGATGTATATGATTTTAAATTCATCTATTTGAGGTTCAGGAGCAAGGTCAGGTTTTATGTGTTGCACCTTCTGCTCGGTTATAGACCACCGTAGAAACAATATGCAAGATGTTAATATGACAAGAGGGGGTCAGGGAATAACATTTTGTAGTTGGAATGTCAAGGGAATCAATGAACCAATTAAGAGAGGTAAAGTCTTGGCACATCTAAATTTAATCAAAGCAGATATTATATTCCTTCAAGAAACACACCTTAAAAAGGAATCTCAACACAGACTTAAAGCTAAGTGGATCGCTGAATCATATCATTCCTCCTTTTCCCATAAGTCCAGAGGAGTTGCAATATTAATTCGTAAAGGAATACCTTTTACGAATTTATCAACAATAGCGGATATTGATGGTAGATATATTATATTAGTTGGAGCTAAATGGAGAAAAAGTGATTCTTCTGAATGTATATGGGCCTAATTTTGATAACCCTATGTTCTTTAATAAAACATTTAATAAAATTCCTGAATTTACACAATATAAATTAATAATTGGAGGAGACTTCAACTGTACATTAGATTCATACTTAGATAGATCATCAAGGCAAAAAAAAGTAAAATCTCAATCAAGTGTATTTCTAAATTCATTTATTAATACCACTAATATTAAGGATGTCTGGAGAATAGAAAATCCAACTGGACGGGAATATTCATTTTACTCTCCAGTACACAAAACATACTCAAGAATAGATTATTTTTTAGTTGACTCCACGTTTATCCCATTTACTTATAACTCAAAATACCATAATATTATAATCTCAGACCACGCACCTGTAACATTTCTGATTAAATTAAATGGAATGTCCGAGAAACAAACATATTGGAGATTTAACCCACAAATCTTGAACGAAAGATCATGCCAGGAATATATTATTAAACAGATTCAAATATTTTTTGAGGTAAATGATAACCCTGACACACCTACTTCTCTTATGTGGGAAACGTTTAAAGCGTTTGTTCGTGGTGCATTAATCTCTGCTCAAGTATTTTATAATAAAGAGAACAGGATTAAACAACAAACATTGGAAAGGGAAATCAAACAACTAGATTTAGACAATGCGAGAATGCCATCTATTTCAAAACATAATAAAATTGCTGTATTGAAATATAAATTAAATAAAATGTATTCAGAACAAGTAATAAAACTTTATCAAAAAACCAAACAATTACATTTTGAATTTGGAGACAAACCACAAAAACTATTAGCACGTCAGTTACGAAAAATGGAAGGGGAAAAAATAATTCATAAAATTAGAACAGAGACAGGAGAATTATTAAAAATGCCCAAGGACATAAATGAAAGATTTCTCCAATACTATCATAACCTTTATTCAACTAAAACTGTAACACAAACGGAAGGAATAGCAGATTTTTTACTAAAATGTAATTTAAAAGGTTTAGATTCAAATGATAGAGAATTATTAGAAAGGGAGATTACGATAAAGGATATTGAGGAGTCTATTGGCTCTTTAAAACATGGTAAAGCAGTAGGACCAGATGGTTTAGGCTCTGAATTTTATTAAAAAAATTATGACTTGCTATGCCCACGTTTACAAAGGCTGTATGAGCATATCTATACTCAACAGAAACTCCCAGATACTTTAAATGAATCTATAATAACACTTATTCCTAAAGCTGATAAAGATCCGGAAGATCCGGGATCATATAGAGCAATTGCTCTTTTAAATACAGATCAGAAAATATTAACTAAAATACTAGCGCATAAATTAAGTACAGTGATGAATAAAATAATACACCCTGACCAAACAGGCTTTATTCAGAAACGGTACTCATATTATAATCTAAGAAGATTATTTAATATTATTTATTCTAAGAGAATTATTAATGAAGATCTAGCAATAATCTCACTCGATGCTGAAAAAGCATTTGATCAGGTTGAATGGTCTTATTTATTTTCAGTGATGGAAAATATGCAACTAGGGGAGAAATTCTGTACATGGATAAAACTGTTATATACAAATCCTACGGCTAGAGTATTAACAAATCAAAGGTTGTCATCAAAATTCAGCCTATCTAGAGGTTGTAGACAAGGATGCCCGTTATCTCCATTATTATTTGCTTTAGCTATTGAGCCACTTGCAGAAAGAGTTAGGGGTCATCCGGAAATATATGGGTATATCACAAAGGACACAGTGAATAAAATTTCTCTATACGCAGATGATGTACTAATTTACATTACAAAACCAGAAATTAGTATTCCAAACTTATTAGAGCTAATAACCCAATTTGGTTCACTCTCAGGATACAGAATAAATTGGAATAAAAGTGAAATTATGCCAATAAGGGAACATAACAAACACATAATACAACAATTTCCATTTAAAACAGTAAACGAAAAATTTAAATACCTAGGTATCTATGTAACTAAGATATATACATCATTATTTAAAGCAAATTTTCCCCCATTACTGAATAAACTACATAAGAATATTCAATACTGGAAAACACTTCCTATCTCAATGATTGGCAAAATTAATGCCAAAAAAATGATTTTTTTACCGCAAATATTATACCTTTTTCAGACAATTCCGATATATTTGTCAAAAAACTTTTTTTTTAAATTGGACTCTATTGTTAATGATTTTATCTGGGATTATAAGAATCATAGGATAAACAAAAGACATTTGTGTAAATCAAAAATAAATGGAGGTTTGGTTTTACCCAACTTTCTGTTTTATTTTTGGGCAGTTAATATTAAAAATATGAATTTCTGGTTGGAAGAAATAGAACAACAACCAGATTGGTTAAAAATGGAAAAGGAAGATTGTTTGCCTTTTGATATCGGTTCGATATTATTTGCTACATCTAAATTAAACAAAAAAATGTATAGGGAAAACCCTATAATATTTAGTGCCATACGAATTTGGAAACAATTAAAAAAGACATTAAAATTAGATAATTTATCACTTTTTCTCCCAATTGTGAATAACCCTTTGTTTAAACCCTCATGGTTGGACAGGGGTTTTACACAATGGAAGAATTATGGAATTAAAAATATGGGACAACTTTATAAGGAAGGCACTTTTCTGACATTTCAGGAGTTGCAACAGACTTATGGACTTCGAGGAAATGATTATTTCAGATATCTTCAACTCAGAGATTATGTAAAATCGAATACTCAAAACTTTCGAATTAGAAATTCAGAAATTCTTGACGAATGTTGGAATAAACATCCTAATACAGAAAAATTAAAAAACTTATATATATAATATCTTATTAGACAGTGACATTCCATCGACGGACTTACACAGACAAACATGGGAAAAAGAATTAAATCAAATAATAACGAAAGATACTTGGGAAGAAAGTTTACAACATATACATCAATGTTCATTAAATGCCAGACATTCTTTAATACAATTTAAAGTAATACATAGATTACATTATTCAAAAACAAAATTACATAAAATCTTTCAACATATCTCACCTATATGTGATAAATGTCAACATTTAGAAGCTACCTTATCTCATATGTTTGCAAACTGTACAAAAATTAAAAAATTCTGGGTAAATATTTTTAGTATAATATCTAAAGTGACCAGCACACAAGTGGACCCGGATCCAAAATTTATAATACTCGGAACATCAGAATTAAATCAAACATTTACAACAACACAAAGAAACTTTATTGATTATAGTATAATAACAGGAAAAAAATTGATTCTAAAATTTTGGAAAGGCCCTACGGCCCCCACAATCAAAATGTGGATTATAGAAATGACGGAGACCTTAAACGTGGAAAGAATCAGATTTTCCCTGTTGGACAAACAGGAATTATTCGTTGGAACATGGTCTCCCTTTATTGATTATTTAAAGGGTCAGAATGGTTCAGCACGGGAACCTGACTAATGCTCGGGCTAAAAAATGGATGAAATGCTATATTCTGAAATGTACGAATATATCTCGAATGAAGTTTTTTATTTTAATAAATTTTTCCACTCTTCTTTAACTATCTTTCTCTTTTTTTTTTTTTTTTTTTTTTTTCTTTTTTTTTCTCTTTTTCTTCTCTCTCTTTTCTTTCTTTACTTCATCTATCTTCTTAGTTCTATCTAGTTTAAAATTTAAAAAAAGGCAAAAGGTATTGGAGACAATGTAATAATAATTGATAATATTATCAATTTAAAAATGTAAGACTGTAATGATGTTAATAGGTTATGTACTTATCTCCAATAAAAAATATTAAAAAAAAAAAAAAAAAAAAAAATGAAATACGTATATTGGCTGATGAGATTAAAGAAATTGATAAAAAATATTCAAAAGCTCCTAGTTTAGAGCTCTATAACAATACAGTTGACCTTCAAATGAGATGATTTGTTATTAGTATCACCGATTGAGAATCAGCCACTTAAAACCAAAAGTCAATTTTATATACATGGTGATAAATCTGGTAAATTACTTGCCAATCAGTTGAAAGTAGTGTTGGCCAAACGTCAGATTATTAAAGTGAGTAAACGGGATGGTACATTGACAGTAGATCAGGATGAAATTAATAAATCCTTTCAGGAATTTTATACCTCCCTTTACCAATCAGAATCTCCTACTGATTCCAAGATAATGCATGAGTTTTTGAAGAAATTGAACTTGCCAAATTTACCACATAATGAGTGTTGTTAGATGAACCCATCACGGAGGAAGAAATACAGAGAGCAATTCTTTTGGTGAATTCTGGTAAAGCACCCGGTTTAGATGGGTTTACAGTGGAATTTTAAAAGTATTTTTCAAGTTTACTGCCCCCCTGGCTATGCAAGGTTTTAAAAAAAAAAAAAAATTAATGTTTTTATTTTATTTATTAGAAGTAATGTACATTACAGTGATATAAGCCAAAAATAACATAATACATTTCCTGTACCACGTCTTGTTTTAAACTTTAAAAAGGAGAAGAATAGAGAGAGTTAGATAAGATAGTAAGTGCGTGAAAGAGTGATCAGGAGAAACCCGTAGAAACGTAAAACACGAGAAAGAGTTAAAAAGAAAACCAAAGGAAAAGAAAGAGAAAAATAGAGAACAGAAGATATAAGAAAGTAAATTAAGATAAAAGGGATGTACCTACTTCGTATCTTTACACACCCCTCACCAGGTCCTGAAACCAGTTATTTTCAAAGTTATGTTGCACCCTATGCTTGTAATAAGTCGATAAATGGAGACCAAATCTTTTGGAAATGGTCTGATTTGCCTGCTAGGAGGAATCTCATGTCTTCCAGGTGTAACATTTCGGACATATTTGAAATCCACATTTTTATCGTTGGTGTGGGAGCGTTTTTCCAGAATTTAAGTATACGTTTTTTTGCCATTATTAAGCCGTAATTAAGGAAGCTCTTTTGGAACAAAGTCAGCTCAAAGCTGGCTTCCATTGTTCCAAAAATAATCAATTCTGCGTTCGATTTCAGTTTTAATTTAAATAATTTTATACAAAAAACAAAGGAATGTGCTATAGTTGCTTCTTGGGATAGACATTTATCACAGATGGGGGAGACATTTGGAAAAAAATTACTTATTTTAGTTTTGAGTAATATATTCTATGTAAAGTTTTAAATTGGATTAGAATATGTCTTACATTGATCGAGCATTTGTGCACATATAGCAAGTGTTTATCCCAACTCTCTTTCGAGATTTTTATAGCTAGTTCTTGTTCCCAATCTCTTCTAATTCTATCGGATGATGGTATTTCTATATTTAGGATGATATTATACGTATGATATTAAATTAGTTGATTCCGCCTTTATATTTATTGCTTCGTCTAATAGGTCTGGAGACAAATTTTGATATTCTTGTGTATATTTTTTCAAATAGTCACGGATTTGAAAATATTTAAAATATTGATTACTTCTCAGATTGTATTTAAGTTGTAGTTGTTGGAATGATAAAAAATTTCCATTTTCATACATGTCTCCAAATGTTTTAATTCCTATTCTATCCCAGTGTGTAAATGATTTATCTATAATAGATGGTTTAAACGACGGATTATTAACTATTGGAGAGAGAAGCGATAGGTTTCTTAATTTTAAGGTTAATTTTATTTGTTTCCAAATTCTAATTGTACAATGAATAATTGGATTTTTACTGTATATTGTATTATTCAATTTTATTGGTGAGAGAAGGATCGCTCCTATATTAAAAGGGGAGCAATCCTCTCTCTCCATTACTATCCAATCCACCTGCTGGGCAGAGTTGTCCAACAGGTGAATCACATTTTTGACATTTGCTGCCCAATAATAATACAAAAAATTAGGGAGTGTTAATCCACCAAATTCTTTAGGTTTGCACAAACGTCTTCTTTGAATTCTATGGGATTTATAGTCCCATATAAAATTTGTGATATCGGAATCCAGTTTAAAAAAAAACTTTTTTGGTAAGTATATTGGTATTGATTGGAATAGAAATAAAATTTGTGGTAGAAAGATCATTTTTATAGCATTTATTCGGCCTATTAAAGACATCGGAAGAGTTTTCCAAAATTTAATCAGGGCGTTTAATTTATTAAGTAGGGGTATATAGTTTGCATTAAATAAAGATTTATATTTTCTAGTAATTTCAATTCCCAAATATTTAAATTTTTCTGTAGCAATTTTAAAAGGGAATTTTAACAGGTGTGTTGAGTCTTGGGGTTTTATCGTCATAATTTCACTTTTATTCCAATTTATTCTATATCCTGAAAAGGATCCAAATTCCTCTATTAGATTTAATATATTTGGTATACTGATTTGTGATTTTGTGATGTATAGTAGTACATCATCTGTGTATAATGATATTTTATTATTTGAGTATTTTGTATTATAACCATGGATATTCGGATGTGTTCTAATGCTTTCAGCTAGAGGTTCTATTACAATAGCAAATAACAGAGGTGATAGTGAACATCCCTGTCTCTTGCCCCTTGATAATTGAAATTTCGGGGACAACATGTTATTAGTTAATATTCTAGCAGTGGGCCTGTCATATAATAGTTTTACCCATGAGATAAAATTCTCTCCCATTTGAAATTTTTGCAATACTTTAACAAGGTAGTGTGGCGGCAGCCTATACACGGGCCACTTATGCTCGAACCCTCGTCAGGAAGTACCAGGGTGGGCACGTGACGTCATGGGCTAGAGGGAGTGTCCTGGTACTTAAGGTCATCTCACCTCGAGACCACCAGGTAGTCAACCGGAAGCTGAGCCCTCGAGAACAACCTCGCTCAGCTACAGCAACAACATTAATATAGTTAGCGCACCAACCTAACGTGTCGACCCTTGAATAAACAACTGTTTGAACCGACCTGACGTCTCATCTTTATTCACCACGTCCGGTGCCGCTACAGTAGTCCCGTTCCACTTGATCGAATGCTATTTCTGCGTCCAGTGAAATAATTGATAAGTCTTGTTCTTCAGTTTTATATGAATGCATTATATTAAACAGACGTCTCAGATTATTGCATGAATATCTCTTGGGTATAAACCCTGTTTGATCCGCATTTATTAATTTACTAACATATTTACTTAATCTTCTAGCTAATGTTTTCGCTAGTATTTTTTTATCTGTATTTAACAACGCAATGGCTCTGTATGAACCAGGGTCTTCTAAATCTTTATCTTTTTTAGGTATAAGTGTAATCGTTGATTCCGCTAATGTTTCTGGTAACGTTTGTTCTTTGAAAGCATATGTATACATTTTATGTAAACGTGGTGTAATTATCTCATAAAATCTTTTATAAAATTCATTACTAAATCCAGCTGGTCCTGGTGTTTTTCCATTCTTTAGTGAGTTTATTGTTTCTTCTATTTCCTTAATTGAGATTTGTGCTCCTAATTCCTCTTGTTCGATCAGGTTAAGTTTTGGGAGATTACAGTTATCCAAGAACTCTATAACTTTGGTACTATCTGCTGACGTTTTAGATGTATATAAATTTTGATAAAATTGAGCAAATCTTTTATTAATATCATTAGGTAGTGTTAACAATTCACCTTTATCTGATTTAATCTTTAAAATCGTATGATCTTTTTCCCGTTTTTTCAATTGATGTGCTAAAAGTTTATGCGGTTTATCACCGAATTCAAATTTTCCTGTTTTGTAATTTGAAATAACCTTATAACTTTTGCTGATAATATTTTATTTAATTTCAATTTCAATATTGTTATTTTATTATGTTTATCTATAGTTGGCTCTTTAGCGTTATCTAGATCCAATTGTCTAATTCGTTCTTCTAACTGCCTTTGTTCATTCTTTTTCTTTTTATTTTGAAAAGCTTGATATGAAATTATAGATCCTCTGATAAATGCTTTAAAAGATTCCCATAGTAAAGCGGGTGAAATATCTGGGGTGTCGTTGGTCTCGAAAAAAAGTTCCATCTGTTGTTTTAAATATATACCACCTTGTGGATCATTTAGAATTTGAGGATTAAACCTCCAAAACGATTTTTTATTAGGCATTCCTTCAACTTAAAAAAAAAAAGTTAATGGGGAGTGGTCAGAAATAATGCTGTTGTGGTATTTTGGGTTCATTGTATAGGGAATTAATTTTGTGTCCACTAAAAAGTAGTCAATACGTGATTAAGATTTGTGTACCATTGAATAAAATGAGTATTCCCTTCCAGCTGGGTTAGCGATCCTCCAAACATCTGTTGTATTTGTATTTTTTATGTATGTATTTAGGAGTTCACTAGTTTTAGATTTTGTGTTACCCCTCTTTTGTTGTGTAGATTTATCCAGGTATGGATCTAACACGCAATTAAAGTCTCCCCCAATTATCACGTTTTGATAATTAAACTCTGAGATTATATTCAGGATTTTATTAAAGAATTGGGGATTATCAAAATTAGGTGCGTAAATATTTACCATGGTGATATGAATATGATATAGTTGGGATCAATGAATATGATATAGTTGGGATCACGGAGACATGGCTCCAGGGTAACCAAGGCTGGGAGCTGAACATCCAGGGATATTCAATATTCAGGAGGGATAGACAGAAAGGAAAAGGAGGTGGGGTAGCGTTGCTGGTTAGAAAGGAGATTAACGCAATAGAAAGGAAGGACATTAGCTTGGAGGATGTGGAATCGATATGGGTAGAGCTGCGAAACACTAAGGGGCAGAAAACGCTAGTGGGAGTTGTGTACAGGCCACCTAACAGTAGTAGTGGAGCTGGGGATGGCATCAAACAGGAAATTAGAAATGCGTGCAACAAAGGTAAAACGATTATAATGGGTGACTTCAATCTACATATAGATTGGGTGAATCAAATTGGCAGGGGTGCTGAGGAAGAGGATTTCTTGGAATGTATGCGGGATAGTTTTCTAAACCAACATGTAGAGGAACCAACGAGAGAGCAGGCTATTCTAGACTGGGTATTGAGTAATGAGGAAGGGTTAGTTAGCAGTCTTGTTGTGCGTGGTCCCTTGGGCAAGAGTGACCATAATATGGTTGAGTTCTTCATTAGGATGGAGAGTGACATTGTTAATTCAGAAACAAGGGTCCTGAACTTAAAGAAAGGTGACTTTGAGGGTATGAGACGTGAATTGGCCAAGATAGACTGGCAAATGATTATTAAAGGGTTGACGGTGGATATGCAATGGAAGGCATTTAAAAATGCATGGATGAACTACAACAATTGTTCATCCCAGTTTGGCAAAAGAATAAATCGGGGAAGGTAGTGCATCCGTGGATAACAAGGGAAATCAGGGATATTATCAAAACAAAAGATGAAGCGTACAAATTAGCCAGAAAAAGCAGCCTACCAGAGGATTGGGAGAAATTCAGAGTCCAGGAGGACAAAAGGCTTAATTAGGAAAGCGGAAATAGATTATTATTATTATTATTATTATTATTTTTTTTAAATTATTTATTTATTTAAAAAAAAAATATTTATTAGAAGTACATTACATTACAACCACATACGTTAGTACTCGTCACTTATGTCTTCTTACAATTAATGTACTCCATTTGTTTTTTTTTACACTAGAAAAGGAAAAGATTGAAAGAAAGAAGAAAGTGAAGGAAAAAGTGAGTGTAGAAAATGTGACAACAAAAAAGGACGAAGACCCTATAAGAACAAAATTAAAAACAAAAGAAAAAGAGTTCAGAAATAGACCCTAGAAAAGAAAGAGAAAGAGAAAGAGGAAAAAGAGAGAAACAAATATTTTTATAAGCATTACGCAAATGGGACATACCAACTCTTCAACTATCATCCCCCCTTACCTGACCACAATTTTTTTTTTAAGGTACCTTTGCACCCTATATTTGTAATAATTCTATAAATGCAGACCACGTCAGGTGGAAGTGATCTGGTTTACCTGCTGGGAGGAGTCTTATCTCTTCTAGGTGTAATGTTTTGAACATATTTGAAATCCACATGGAGCCTTCTTCCAAAATTTTAGAATTAGCTTTTTTCCAGTTATTAACCCATAGTCTATTAGTTTCTTTTGAAACACATTTAGTTCTGGACCATCTTCCGTTATTCTGAAGATAATCATTCTGCTTTGGGTATCAGTCTTATTTTAAATAATTTTGTAAAGATTTCGAAAATTTCATTCCAAAATTTTTGAATTGTTGTACAGAAAACGAACGAGTGCGCTATAGTAGCTTCTTGGGATTGACATTTATCACAAATAGATGATACATTTGGGAAAATTTTATGAATTTTAGTTTTGGAATAATATAATCTATGTAAAATTTTAAATTGTATTAAAGTGTGTCTTACATTAATCGAACATTTATGCACGTTTAATAAGTGTTCATTCCAACTTTCCTTTGACATTTTAATAGCTAACTCTTGTTCCCAGTCTCTTCTGATACCCTCCGTGGATGGTATTTGTACATTTAAGAGAATATTATACAAATATGATATTAAGTTTGCTGATTCAGCTTTTATCTGCATTGCCTCATCCAATACATCTGCTGGGTTATTATAATGATCTTTTGTATATTTTTTCAAATAGTCGCATATTTGAAAATATTTAAAATATTGATTATTTCCGAGTTTATATTTTATTTGTAATTGTTGAAATGAAAGTAATTTTCCAGTTTCATACAAGTCACCGAGCGTTTTAATTCCTAGTCTATCCCAATGTGTAAAAGCTTTATCTATAATAGAGGGATTAAACGAAGGGTTATTAACTATAGGTAATAAAAGTGATAAATTTCTTAATTTTAAATTTTGTTTTATTTGTTTCCAAATTCGGATTGTACTATGGGTTCTTATTATAATTTATATTATTCAGTTTCATTGGAGAGAGGAGGATCGCTCCAATGTTTCCAGAGGAGCAATCCTCTTTCTCCATTACAATCCAGTCCACTTGCTGGGCGGAGTTATCCATCAGTTGAATCATATTTTTTATATTTACTGACCAATAATAATACATAAAATTAGGTAGTGCTAAACCCCCTAATACTTTAGGTTTATTCAGATGAGTTTTTTGTATTCTATGTGATTTATAGTCCCATATAAAATTAGTGATATCTGAATCGAGTTTTAAAAAAAACTTCTTTGGTAAGTATATAGGAATCGATTGAAATAGGTATAAAATTTGTGGTAGAAAGATTATTTTTATTGCATTTATTCGGCCTATTAAAGACATCGGGAGCGTTTTCCAGAATTTAATTAGTGTGTTTAATTTATTAAGTAGAGGATCAAAATTTGCCTTAAACATACCTTGATATGTTCTAGTAATTTCGATTCCCAAGTATTTAAATTTTTCTGTAGCTATTTTAAAAGGGAATTTTAAAAGATGTGTTGAATCTTTTGGTTTTATTGACATAATTTCACTTTTATTCCAATTTATTCTATATCCAGAAAAAGATCCAGTCTTCAATTAAATTTAATATATTTGGTATAGTGATTTGAGGTTTTGTAATGTACAGTAATATATCATCCGCGTATAAAGATATTTTATTATATGAGTCTTTAGTATTATATCCATGGATATCAGGGTGTATTATAATTTTTTCTGCTAGCGGTTCAATAATGAGAGCAAACAGCTGTGGTGATAATGAGCATCTTTGTCTATTTCCCCTTGATAGTTGGAATTTCGAGGATAATATGTTATTAGTTAGTATTCTAGCTGTAGGTTTATTATATAGTAACTTGATCCATAGAATAAAATTCTCTCCCAGTTGGAATTTTTGTCATACTTTATCCATATAATTCCATTCTACTTGGTCAAATGCTTTTTCAGCATCCAGCGAAATAATTGATAATTCTTGATCTTCAGATTTGTGTGAGTGCATTATGTTGAGTAAACGTCTCATATTGTTAGATGAGTATCTCTTAGGGATAAACCCCGTCTGATCTGGGTTTATTAATTTACTAATGTATTTACTTAATCTTCTAGCTAATGTTTTCGCTAATATTTTTTGATCTGTGTTTAATGAATGCTATAGCTCTATATGAACCCGGTTCTTCTAAATCTTTGTCTTTATTAGGTATTAGTGTAATCGTTGATTCCGCTAATGTATCAGGTAGTGTTCGTTTTTTAAAAGCATATTGGTACATTTTTTGTAATCTTGGTATTATTTTGTCATAAAAGCTTTTATAAAATTCATTAGTAAATCCATCAGGGCCTGGTGTTTTTCCATTCTTTAGTGAGTTTATTGTATCTTCTAATTCCTTAATTGAAATTTGTGCACCCAATTCCTCTTGTTCCTTCAGCTCTAACTTTGGAAGATTACAATTATCCAAAAATGTTGTGATATTATTGGAATCAATTGTCGTTTTAGATGTATACAAATTCTCATAAAATAGCGCAAATCTTTTATTAATATCCTTCGGTGTTGTTAATAATTCCCCTTTATCTGATTTAATCTTTGGTATAGTATGTTCCTTTTCTCGTTTTTTTAGCTGGCGAGCCAAACGTTTATGCGGTTTATCCCCAAATTCAAAGTGCTCTTGTTTTGTAATTTGAAAAAGTCTTAAGTTTGGCAGATAATAATTTATTTAATTTAAATTTCAAAATTATTATTTTATTATGTTTATCTATTGATGGATCTGTAGCATTATCTATATCCATTTGTCTAATAAGTTCTTCTAACTGTCTTTGTTCATTCTTATTCTTTTTATTTTGAAAAGCTTGATATGAAATTATAATACCCCTAATGTATGCTTTAAAAGATTCCCATAATACAGTAGACGATATATCTGGAGTATCATTTATTTGACAAAAGGCCTCCATTTGTTCTTTTAAATATATACTCGCTTGTGGATCTTTTAGAATTTGAGAATTAAATCTCCAAAACGATTTATTCTTAAACATTCCTTCCAGTTTTAAAAAGAAAGTTAGTGGAGAATGGTCTGAAATCGAATTTGTGTGGTATGTTGGGTTAGATGTTTGAGGGATTAATTTTGTATCCAGCAGGAAGTAGTCTATACGTGAGTATGTCTTATGTACCATTGAATAAAACGAGTATTCCCTGCCAGTTGGATTAACAATTCTCCAAACATCTGCTATATTAGTATTGTTTATATAAGTATTGAGAAGTTCTCCGGTTTTCGATTTCATATTCCCTCTCTGTTTTTGGCTTGATTTATCTAAGTACGGATCTAAAACACAGTTAAAGTCTCCTCCTATTATAACATTTTGATAGTTAAACTCTGCAATTATGTTGAACATTTTATTGAAAAAGTGGGGGTTGTCAAAGTTATGGGCATATATATTTACCAAGGTAAGTGGAGTATCATGGATTTCTCCATTAACTATTAAGTATCTCCCTTCTATATCCGTTATGATATTCTTTGCTTTAAATGGTATACCTTTTCTTATAATGATTGACGTGCCTCTAGATTTCGAAGTGAATGAAGAATGGTATGTTTGACCTATCCATTTCGCCCTCAACCTAACTTGATCCTGAGATTTTAAGTGTGTTTCTTGTAAGAAGATAATGTCAGAGTTGTACAGTTTCAGCTGAGCTAGTATCTTACCCCTTTTAATAGGTTCGTTAATACCTCTTATATTCCAACTACAAAATGAGATTCCTCCTAGGTTCTTTTGTTTGGTGTCATGCATTTTGAATAATTATAGTACCTTTAAATCTTGTGGTGCATCCATATCCCAGGTCTTTGGGTATTGGGGGAACTTTTGAATTTTTAAGTTTTGTTGGTATATCCATTTTACGCTTATCACTAAACACAAAACACAAACATGTGATTTTATGTGGTAATAAAAAAAATTAAAAAAAAGTGAAAATACAGTGTCTGATATAGTCGGCACTGTAGCGAGTGTCCCACCTGTAGGTGGGAAAAAACCTTGTTTTGACTTCCATTGTGTTGTTAAACAAATAGCTCCGCTCTCTTGGTTAATCATAACATATTAAAATATTAAAACGGGGCCTCACATTCAGATATATAATACAATTTTACCCTATATATTTCATTATAACATATCATATATATATCGCAATTTTAACTACTAATTATTAAACCGATACTTTTGACTTCAATAAGAATCAACTGTTGGTTGAAGGGGTTAACGAGACGTGCCCTGGGCCTAAGCCAGGTGCTCGTTTCTCATCCCCTCCTCCCACTTATAGATAAGGTTTCAATTTATTAAAAATTCATATTAGTATGTTAGTTCATTATTTTTTAGTTTTGTTTTTGTTAGTATTCTAATCTAACATGCAAAACTTATTAAGTTGTTAATAGGATAAGTTCTTACAATTGGTTTTAATATTATAATCTAATAAACAAGTAAATGCTTCTGGTATATACCATTCCCGTCTGTTCAGCTGTTTACTCGTTTTGAACAGAAAGTGTCCTTGATTCAACATTCCAAAGATAACAGTCTAGCTATCCCCAGACAAAGCATTGGTTAGAATGGTTCAGATCTGCCAAACCCCCCTTTGATTTCTATTTTTCAACGATAGTTTGGGCATATTTAAACGCGTCTTCAGGCTTAACAAATGACTTTTCAGAACCCTTGAAGGAAATACGCATTTTCGCAGGATAAAAAAACCCATATCTGAGCCCTTCTCTCCCTCTTAAAAGATCCTTAACCTTCTCGAATTTGTTTCTTTTTTGCACAATTTCATAGGGGTAGTCCGTGAATATCTTAATAGTGTCATTGTCCAGCCGCAGTTGCACACCGTGTTTGATTTTGCTCATAACATCTTCCAGTTCTAAAATATCCCGAAATTTCACAATAATATGTCGTGGATACGTTTTTCCCACACCAGATCTTTGTTTAAATCTTGGGACACGATGAGCCACTTCGATTTTTGGTTCTTTGGAAAGATTAAGCAGTTGTTTAAGCAAGCCCATGGCAAACTCACGCACATCCTCCCCCTCGGCTCCCTCTGAGACTCCAAGAATTCTCAAATTCTGACGTCTAGAGCGAGCTTCCAGGTCCAGGCATTTTTCTGAAACTTTACTAAGTTGAATCACCATCTGTAGTGAAGTTTGTTCATTTTCTCGCCTCATTTGCTCATGTTCTTGCCTCATTTTCGCCATGTCTTCAACCACTCGAGCCGTGTTTTTCTCCAATTCCGTAATTGTGCGCACACTTGCAGCTACTGTTTCAAGCACAGCCGTGAACCTGTCCGTAGTAGTTTCATCCAACTTGTCCATTCTCTCCGATAGTCCATCTTTCACATCCTCAATTCGTTTATTCATAATGTCCAGTGAATCAATCATCTTCTGATTGCTAGCATCCATAGCCTTCTGATTACCAGCATTTAAATCCTTCATCATCTTTTCCATTTTTTCCATCATATTTCCCATATTTTCCTTCATATTTTCCATCATAATTTTATTTTCATCCAAAATCTCATCTTTCATATTTTTCACTGATTTCTTCAAGTCGTCAAACTCTTTCTTAGCTCTTGTATCCATTTCTGCAGCCACTTCAGAGACTTCAGAGACTTCAGAGGTAACTTCTGCTTCAGACTTCCTCTGGTCTCTCAGCAGCTTTTTCACTGATATCTGAGGGCTCACAGCTGGAGGCAGTTTACTCATTTAAAGGGCTTTAAACCACCGTTTAAAACATCGCGCTTAATGATGACGTCATCAGCGCGGCGACCAGAAGCTCCGGTAAGGTTTTTAAATACAATCCCGATTTCTGGACCCGTTTTACACGATAAATCGTGAAATTTTTCGGGAGAGGAGCTAGGTGCACGTCTGTTAGTCCGACATGGCGCCACCGGAAATAGATTATGAAAGAAAACTGGCAGGGAATATAAAAACTGACTGCAAAGGTTTTTATAGGTATGTGAAGAGGAAAAGATTAGTTAAAACAAATGTATGTCCCTTGCAGTCAGAAACAGGTGAATTGATCATGGGGAACAAGGACATGGCAGACCAATTGAATAACTACTTTGGTTCTGTCTTCACTAAGGAAGACATAAATAATCTGCCGGAAATAGCAAGGGACCAGGGGTTAAATGAGATGGAGGAACTGAGTGAAATCCAGGTTAGCCGGGAAGTGGTGTTCGGTAAATTGAATGGATTAAAGGCCGATAAATCCCCAGGGCCAGATAAGTTGCATCCCAGAGTACTTAAGGAAGTAGCCGCAGAAATAGTGGATGCATTAGTGATAATTTTTCAAAACTCTTTAGATTCTGGAGTAGTTCCTGAGGACTGGAGGGTAGCTAATGTAACCCCACTTTTTAAAAAGGGAGGGAGAGAGAAAACGGGGAATTACAGACCAGTTAGTCTAACATCGGTGGTGGGGAAAATTCTGGAGTCAGTTATTAAAGATGGGATAGCACCACATTTGGAAAGTGGTGAGTTCATTGGACAAAGTAGCATGAATTTATGAAAGGTAAATCATGTCTGACGAATCTTATAGAATTTTTCGAGGATGTAACTAGTAGAGTGGATAAGGGAGAACCATTGGATGTGTTATATCTGGACTTTCAGAAGGCTTTCGACAAGGTCCCACATAAGAGATTAGTATGCAAACTTAAAGCACACGGTATTGGGGGTTCAGTATTGATGTGGATAGAGAACTGGCTGGCAGACAGGAAGCAAAGAGTAGGAGTAAACAGGTCCTTTTCAGAATGGCAGGCAGTGACTAGTGGGGTACCGCAAGGCTCAGTGCTGGGACCCCAGCTATTTACAATATATATTCATGATCTGGATGAGGGAATTGAATGCAACATCTCCAAGTTTGCAGATGACACGAAGCTGGGGGGCAGTGTTAGCTGTGAGGAGGATGCTAGGAGGCTGCAAGGTGACTTGGATAGGTTGGGTGAGTGGGCAAATGCATGGCAGATGCAGTATAATGTGGATAAATGTGAGGTTATCCACTTTGGTGGCAAAAACAGGAAAGTAGACTATTATCTGAATGCTGGCCAATTAGGAAAAGGGGAGATGCAACGAGACCTGGGTGTCATGGTACACCAGTAATTGAAAGTATGCATGCAGGTGCAGCAGGCAGTGAAGAAAGCAAATGGTATGTTAGCATTCATAGCAAAAGGATTTGATTATAGGAGCAGGGAGGTTCTACTGCAGTTGTACAGGGTCTTGGTGAGACCACACCTGGAGTATTGCGTACAGTTTTGGTCTCCTAATCTGAGGAAAGACATTCTTGCCATAGAGTACAGAGAAGGTTCACCAGACTGATTCCTGGGATGGCAGGACTTTCATATGAAGAAAGACTGGATAGACTCGGCTTGTACACGCCAGAATTTAGAAGATTGAGGGGGGATCTTATAGAAACTTACAAAATTCTTAAGGGGTTGGACAGGCTAGATGCAAGAAGATTATTCCCGATGTTGGGGAAGTCCAGAACTAGGGGTCACAGTTTAAGGATAAGAGGGAAGTCTTTTAGGACCGAGATGAGAAAATCATTTTTTACACAGAGAGTGGTGAATCTGTGGAATTCTCTGCCACAGAAGGTAGTTGAGGCCAGTTCATTGGCTATATTTAAGAGGGAGTTAGATGTGGCCCTTGTGGCTAAAGGGATCAGGGGATATGGAGATAAGGCAGGGATGGGATACTGAGTTGGATGATCAGCCATGATCATATCGAATGGAGGTGCAGGCTCGAAGGGCCGAATGGCCTACTCCTACACCTATTTTCTATGTTTCTATGTTTCTATGATTGGAGTAGCATGAATCTCTCCGGTAACTATGAGATATCTCCCTTCTATGCAAGGTTTTTAAAGAAGCCTTTTTAATGAATATATTACCACAATTATTTTATGAAGCTTCTACTTTAATTCTTAAAAAAGATTTTAAAAAAACCCTACTGAAGTGACATCATATAGACCTATATAACTGTTAAACGTAGATTCTAAAATTCTTTCAAAAATATTAGCTATGAGATTGGAAAATATTTTACCGCAAATTATTTCTGAAGATCAGACAGGTTTTATTAAAAAATCGTTACTCATACTTTAACGTTAGGAGATTAATGAATATTGTATATACAGCGTCAAATAAAACTCCAGAATATGTCATTTCACTTGATGCTGAGAAGGCATTTGATAGAGTAGAATGGGAATACTTATTTAATACACTTGAAAAATTTAAGATTGGTCCAAAATGTATCTCTTGGATCAAGCTGATATATCATATACCTCAAGCTTCTGTACTTACCAATAATCAGAGATCCCCTTTTTTCAGGCTCTTTCGAGGTACTAGACAGGGCTGTCCTTTAAGTCCTTTATTGTTTGATATCGCTTTGGAACCTTTGGCCACCACTATTAGGGAATCCCCTCATATTTTTGGTATTGTTCGTGAGAATAAGACACATAAGCTATCTCTTTACGCAGATGATCTGTTATTATTTATCTCTAACCCAGAGAAATCTATTCCTGCAATAGTAGCATTACTTAATCAATTTAGTAGTTTTTCTGGTTATAAACGAAATCTTAGTAAGAGTGAGCTTTTCCCATTAAACAATCAAATTTTGAATTATGGACAGTTTCCATTTAGATTGATTACCGACTGTTTTACTTATTTAGGCATTAAGATTACCAAGTAACACAAGGATCTATTTTAAGCCAATTTTACGTCCCTAATTGACCACATCAGACAACAGTTTACTAAACGATCACCAATGTCCTTATCTCTAATTGGCCGAATCAATGCTATTTAAAATGTTTATCCTACCTACATTTTTGTATTTATTTCAGACGATACCAATTTTTATTGCTAAATCTTTCTTTGATATTATTGACTCAAATTTCTTCATATATATGGCAGAATAAAAATCCCAGACTAAGTAAAAAGTACTTACAGAAATCAAAAAAAGACCGTGGTTTGGCATTGCCGAACCATAGATTTTACTATTGGGCAGTTAATGCTCGCTATTTAATGTTTTGGACAAAAGGTTTAGAAGATACCCAATGCCCAGGATGGATAAATCTTGAACGTGATTCTATGCAAGGGTTATCATTGGCTTCTATCCTAGGGGCCTCGTTACCTTTCACAATTACGAGATTGAATAAATATACGATTAACCCAATAATATGACATAGATTCCGAATACGGTTTCAATTCTGAAAGTTTTTTGGATTGAATGATTTTATCTTATCGAGTCCTATCATATCTAATTTTTTTCTTCCAACCTTCCAGTACTGATCAAGCCTTTCTGTTATGGAAGAGGAAGGGATTAGCAGGTTTTCGTGATTTGTTTTTGGATGGTTGTTTTATGTCTTTTGAACAACTCTCCAATAAATATAATCTACCTAACTCACATTTTTTTTAGATATTTACAAATTAGACATTTTTGGAAGGCTACTCTACCCTCCTTTCCATTACCACGTCCAACTGAAATCTTTGAATTTTTTTTATATTTGAACCCTTATCAGAAAGGTTTAATAACGACTATTTATGAGTTGATTTTTAAATTACAAATAGATACATTTGATAAAATTAAGAATGACTGGGAAAGAGAACTTCAAATTTCTCTACCTATAGAGAAATGGGAGAGGATTCTTCAATTAGTTAATACTTCTTCAATGTGTGCAAGACATGCTCTGATACAATTCAAGGTGGTTCACAGAGCTCATATGTCAAAAGATAAGTTAGCTCATTTTTATGGTCATATAAATCCTACCTGAGACAGATGTAATTCTGAAGTGGCCTCACTGACCCATATGTTTTGGTCTTGCCCACTTTTGGAAAGATATTGGAAATACATTTTTGATACTATTTCTGTAGTTTTAGTTATTGATTTACAACCTCATCCTATCACTGCAATTTTTGGGCTACCAATGTTAGATTCTACTCATCTGTCCTGTTCGGCCCATCAGCTGATTGCTTTTACTACATTAATTGCCAGAAGATCTATTTTATTTAAATGGAAAGACTCTAATTCTCCTACCACACTCCATTGGTGCTCTGAAACGATATCATGTTTAAATTTAGAAAAAAATTAGGAGTGACATTATTGAACCCTTGGTTAAATTTGATAAGACTTGGGGAAGCTTTATTCAACATTTTCATACAATATAAATTGTCCCCTCTCCAACTGTTATAATAATTCTTTTACCTTTATACGGTGGAACGGACTTGACGACAAACAGACTTAAATTGTTGAAATTCTTTGTAGCCCAGATTTTGTTTTGTGTTTTTTTCTAGTTTAGGGGGCTTTGTTTTTCTCTTTTTTCTCTTTTTCTTTTTATCTTTTTGTTTTTATATAGACAAATTCTCTTTTAAACACTTAACTATATTTACATAGAGACCGGGAGGTTTATACTCAATGTGTATTTTGACACTGGACTCATACTTAGGTTATACGTTATTAATGTAATCCTGATCACTATGTATCAATATCACTGTTATGTTTATCATATTTTTGTTTTGTTTTTCGCTTTTGAAAAAAATTAATAAAAAGATTTTAAAAGAAAGAAAGAAAATGCAAAAGTGTGTTTTGGTTTGAAAGTGCTAAAGCTGTGTTGCCTTTGGTTTTGAAAGTACTAAAGTGAGCTGCCTTGCCTTTGGTTTTGAAAGTGCTAAAGCGAGCTGCCTTGCCTAATTAGAGCTGCCTTGCCTAATTAGAGCTGCCTTCTATATAATTAAAAGTCTAATCTTACTTTGTAAGGGGCGGAGCTAATTGCAATTAACATCCACGGAAGCTCACTCGAAATTTCCCACCTGGGGGTGGGCTGCATGTACAGTATCTTTAAATGCTGTTTTTTTGTATTATTTACGTTATTTAGCACTTTTTTTCGCTTTTTCTTCATATGGCACTTTTTCTTGTGATATACCAGCAGGGTTTTGAAATTGGGATCACCCACCCAACACCCACCCATCTGAAACAAGGGAATCCATGTAAGCTATAATGCAAGACGACCCTCTGAAGAAACCTGGAGGAATTACATTTTGTAGCTGGAATATTAGGGGCGTTAATGAGCCAATTAAAAGGGGTAAGGTTCTTGCCCAATTAAAATCGATTAATGCTGATATAATATTTTTACAGGAGACGCACCTCAAAGATCGAGCTCATATCAGGCTGAAGGCTAACTGGATTGGTCAAATATATCACTCCTCTTTTCTCTCCAAAACCAGAGGTACTGCAATTATAATCCGTAAGGGTATACCATTTAAACATAAAACCATAGCAGATAAAGAAGGTAGGTACGTCATAGTATCTGGGGAGATATATTCCACCCCACTTACTATGGTGAACATCTACGCTCCCAACTTTGATAACCCACAATTTGTTAACAACATTTTTAATATAATCTCAGATTCCACCCAGCATAACCTGATAATCGGGAGAGATTTCAACTATGTTTTGGATCAATACTTGGATAAATCCTCACATCAAAAGAGATATAACACAAAATCAAAATCCAGCGAACTTCTAAATACGTATATAAAAATTACAAATATAACAGATGTATGGAGGATTGCAATATTCCTCCTTTTATGAATACTCCTTTTATTCATCCGTACATAAAACATATACACGTATTGACTATTTTCTGGTGGACACAAAATTAATACCTTTTACAACTAATCCCAAATACCATAATAGTATTATTTCCGATCATTCCCTGCTAACCTTCTCCCTAAAACTAGAAGGAATGTACAATTAAAAAATCGTTCTGGATGTTTAATCCCCAAATACTAACTAACCCAGATTGCTGCATTTATTTAAAACAACAGATGGAATTCTTTTTTGAGACCAATGATACTCCAGGTATTTCGCCCTCATTATTATGGGAATCTTTTAAGGCTTTTATTAGAGGTTCTATCATTTCATATCAAGCTTATCAAAACAAAAAGAATAGGACGGAACAATGGCAACTAGAAGAACAGATCAGACAGCTGGACTCAGAAAATGCGACAGATCCGTCTATGGATAAGATAGCAGTATTAAAATTCAAGTTAAATCAAATTCTCTCTGCAAGAGTTATCAGGCTATTTCAAATTACTAAACATGAAAACTTGGAATTCGGCGACAAACTGCATAAACTTCTAGCACGTCAGTTGAGAAAAGTTGAAAAGGATCATACTATTCAAAAAATCAGATCAGATAAAGGTGAACTGTTCACACTGCCAAAAGATATTAACGAAAGATTTGCCCAATTCTATCAAAATTTATATACATCCAAAACATCAACAGAAATAAGAAAAATTACAAACTTTCTTGATAACTGTAATCTTCCGACACTTAAAGCCCTGTCTCACGTTGTTGACCCACTAGGTACCCCGAGTGAAAGACTCGTGGTTGTGTACGAGATTACAAGTGTATGATCAAGAGTGTAACCGAGTTCCCACGGGTATGACTAAGTTTGCCGTTTACTTGTCATTTCTGCGATGTTCCAAGTTCGTCTCCCGAGTTACCAAGTTCCTCTCCCGTTAATCTTGAGCCAACAATGTCTACCGACGTGTTGAAAAATCATCACATGGTAAAAAAAATAAGCCTCCCTTGTTTAAATTGGCTCATTTGGAAACATGTCTGCAAGAAGGCTACTGCCCAAGAGCACAGTATATATTACAGAGAGTTGCAAATGTAGTGCAGTCTATTACACAGGCCAGCTTTCCCCCTATCAACTCAATCTACACTTCGCCCTGCTTTGGGAAGCAGCCACAATAACCAAGGACCATTCACACCTCGGCCATTCCTTCCTCTCCTTTCACCCCGTGAGCAGATAATACAAATGCTCACATACATGTACTACCAGATTCAGGGACAGCTCCTTCCTCACTGTCATTAGATTGCTGAAACGGAAGTTCTTCGGTGTCTGAAGAAGGGTCTCGACCCGAAACGTCACCCATTCCTTCTCTCCAGAGATGCTGCCTTTCTCGCTGAGTAGCTCCAGCATTTTGTGTCTATCTTCTCATAACTGAAGTCCTGATCTCCTGATATACCCCATTACAGCTCTTGGACAAAAAACCTCGACACTTTTTTGTGTTGTAACTATAAAGGTGTAACGTTGTGACAATGTATTCTGCACGCTGGTATTTTTTCTCTTTGCACTAACTATTTATTGCACTTATGTACAGCTTTATTTCATAACTCGCAAGCAGAGCTTTTCACTGCAGTTTCGTTCAGGTGACGAAATAACCCAATATCAATACCATGTCTGCCTCATCCCAGTTTATGGGGGATGAGGGGGGGGGGGGGGGTAGGGTCATGATATGAATCTGTGACTGTAGTATTTCTCTGCCAAGTTGTAAAACTCCAGCCGGGATAACGTCGTCTCAGGGTTCGTGATCATACCAGTAATATTGTGAAGTCGACATATTGTTGACACTCGCAATATTACTGGCATTATCACTAATCTATTATCATTACATCTCAGAATTTGTGTAACAATATTTTATGAAGAAGGGTTTCGGCCCAAAACGTTGCCTATTTCCTTCGCTCCTTCGCTGCTGCACCCGCTGAGTTTCTCCAGCATTTTTGTGTACTAACAATATTTTGTGTTCCCCGGGAACATTTGCACTTTAAAATGGCACTTTGAGTTCTTATTTTCCATCGGGTTAGATTGTGATTATGGTTAAAAGTCCTAAAATCAATGTGTGCAATGTGATTCTTATTTTTCATAGTCTCTCATAGGAAACAATGAGCGTATAATGAGAGGCGCAGGCTCTGAACGCACTGCCTGAAAAAATGATGGTAACAAGCTTCAATCCTGTTTTTCAAAAATAACTGGAAAACATTACCCAAAAGGGATGGTTATTCCGCTTGCTCAGTGGCAAAAATGAACTAACTAAATTATCATTTAAAAACGTGATAGCGATTTGATGAGGCTTTTGGCTTCCTTCGGCGATGCTACAATTCCATAATTCTCACCATGTTGTTCACACACCAACAAGAGCCCAGGGAGAGGGGGAGAAAGAGACGTACACACACAGAGGCAGAGTCTCTCAGCCTGTGTGAGAGGGAGGGAGGGAGAGAGAGACACACACACACACAAGGTGGATGTGAAATAACACCTGCCTGTTTCAGTGAATGAAGACACCCCCATCTGTCTCCCTCTCCTCTCCCTCCACTCTCCACCCTCTCTCCTCCACCCCCCCCCCTCCCTCCTCCCACCCCACCCCCCCCAATTTGGAAATGTCATCCCATCACCCATTCCTTCTCTCCAGAGATGCTGCCTGCCCGCTGAGTTGAAGACTTCCCACGGTAGACTCACGAGTCACTAAGGTAAACGCACGGGCCACTGCGTTCTTACAACGTGTTTAAATGTTTCAATTTTTAACCTCAAGAGTACATTTTACTCGTGGAAAACTTTAAACATGTTTGAATTTTTCCAAGAGTTAACAAGTTTCACGGGTACCTGCCGTTAGCGCCACGAGTCACTAAGTTGCGTCTACGAGTTCCGACGTTCCCGCTACGTTAATCGTACGTGATTACCATGAGTTAAAATTGTTTTAAGCTCGGGGTACCTCGTGGGTCAGCTCGCACCGTGAGACAGGGGTTTTAATGCGGCGGAACGAGATGAATTAGGAGCACAGATTACAATTAAAGAAATTGAAGAGACTATCAATTCATTGAAGAATGGCAAAACACCAGGCCCAGACCGGTTTAGTAATGAATTTTATGAAAGATTTTATGAGGTAATCTCCCCGCGTTTACATAACCTTTATATACACGCATTTAAAGATCCGGGATCATACAGAGCAATTGCCCTGTTAAATACAGATCAGAAAATATTAGCTAAAACCCTGGCAAGAAGATTAAGTAAATACGTTTATAAATTAATACATTCTGATCAAACTGGGTTTATACCCAAGAGACACTCATTTAACAATTTGAGACACCTGTTTAATATAATGTACTCACATAGAACGATAAAAGAAGACTTATCAATTATTTCATTAGATGCAGAAAAAGCATTTGACCAAGTAGAATGGAAATATCTTTTAACAGTATTGCAAAAATTCCAGTTGGGAGAAAATTTTATTTTATGGATAAAATTGCTATATGACAAGCCGACTGGCAGAATACTGACTAATCATGTACTCTCACCTAAATTTCAGTTATCCAGGGGCAATAGACAGGGATGTGCATTATGACCCCTGTTATTTGCCCACGCGATTGAACCTTTGGCGGAAAGTATAAGAGTACATCCGAATATTCACGGCTATAACACTAAATATTCCAATAATAAAATATCATTATATGCAGATGATGTATTACTCTATATAACCAATTCCCAAGTTAGTATTCCAAGTATATTAAATCTTATAGAGGAATTCGGTTCCTTTTCAGGATATAGAATAAATTGGAACAAAAGTGAAATTATGTCAATAAAACCTCAAGAGCCGACACACCTCCTAAAATTCCCTTTCAGAATTGCTACGGAAAAATTTAAATATCTTGGAGTTCACGTAACTAGAAAATACACTTCTCTATTTCAAGCAAACTTTCCTCCTTTAATTACCAAACTAAATTCCGTTACTCAATTTTGGAAAACGCTTCCGATGTCTCTCATAGGCAGAATAAATGCCATAAAGATGATCTTCCTCCCACAAATCCTGTACTTATTTCAATCAATACCGATTTATCTTCCTAATTTTTTTTTTTTTAAACTCGACTCTCTGATCACAAACTTTATTTGGGATTATAAAACATAGAATCCATAAACGACATCTATGTAAACCCAAAGAAATTGGTGGACTGGCTCTCCCCAATTTTTGTATACCATTATTGGGCAACGAATATTAAAAAACGTAATCTATTGGTTGGACAACACATGACAACAGGTAAAATGGTTAATAATGGAGAGAGAGGATTGCTCGCCTTTTAATATAGGCGCGATTCTTCTCTCACCAATAAATTTGAAGAAAACATTATATGAGAAAAGTCCGATTATCCACAGTAGCCTACGAATCTGGAAACAAGTGAAGTCAACCCTTAAACTGAGAAATTTATCTCTTCTCTCACCAATTGCCAACAACCCTTCGTTCAAGCCATCTATTTTAGACAAAACGTTCACACATTGGGAAAGATTAGGAATTAAAAAACGGGGAGATCTTTATGAGATGGGAACTCTTCTCTCATTTCAAGAAAAATCATCTGAAAGGTAGTCAAAATTTTAGATACCTTCAAACACGAGACTATCTGAAATCATATATCCAAGACTATCAATCTTTGTTGCCAGACACACTAGACGAATGTACGAATAGAAACTCGGATTCAAACAAGTTAATAGCATATCTGTATAACACCCTTTTAAATATAGAAACCCCATCGTCAAGAGTAATTAGAAGAGCCTGGGAAGATGAGCTTGGCATAAATATTTTAAAAGACAGATGGGAGGAAAACCTTCTATATGTTCGATTAACGTTAGGCATTCGTTAATTCAATTTAAAATACTACACAGACTCTATTATTCAAAGTCTAAACTGAATAAGATCTTTCCAAATGTATCCCCTATTTGCGATAAATATCTTCTTCAGGAAGCAACTATAACCCATTCCTTTGCCTCTTGTATAAAGTTACATAATTTCTGGAGAGGAATTTTTGAAATTTTTTCAAAAACACTAAAAATAAAATTGGATCCCAACACGGAACTGATCACTCTAGGTACTTCAGAAGCCTGCTCTGAGCTATCATTATTTTAAAGACATTTCCTTAATTATGGCCTGATAACAGCAAAAAAACTAATACTTACATTTTGGAAACATACATCAGTCCCTACTCTTAAGATGTGGATTATAAACATGTCCGAGACGCTACATCTTGAAAATATTAGACTTGTCTTGGCAGAAAAAACAGATCATTTTTCGAAGACATGGACACCATTCATTGATTTATTACAAGGATATTATGGTACAACACAACTTTGGATTTAAATCTAATTACGGGTTGGGTGAGGTGGGTGGGGAGGGACGTGAGGCAGGTATATCACCACTTTTTTCTCTCTTTTTCTTTTTGTCCTTTTATATTTTTTCTATTCCTCTCTTCTTTCTTTCTTTTATTCACTCTTTGGCTAAACTATTGTGGTAGTCTAGGGGTTCTATCTTTGCACATCTCACTTTTTCTCTTTCTTCCTATTTCTCCTTTCTTTTCTTCCAATTCAAGCTAAAAAGTTAAAATGAAGCTTTACAATTAGTGTATAATTTTATATGCCGTTGGTTCTATTTTTGTACATTGCTTCTAATTTAAAAAAAGTATAATCTTGACCACTTCCTGTTTGCACTTTATATTGATTTTAGAAAAAATGCTACCACATACGGCTGTGATTTTAGGCCATCTTACTCAGAGTCCCCCTCCGCTCATCAGGTGCCGAGGATTTTTCCCATCAATGAAAAATAAAAGAGTTATTAGTGTTTAAGAAATGTTGAGATTCTCTCTCCTGTCAATCACGCCATGAAGGCCATGAAGGTGGGAGGAGGGGAGGGACTATAAAATCCGGAAGTGTGGGCGTGGCTCAGTCTCTGCAAGATGGGGGAGGGAGAGGTTACGACTCGCTGTCTTTAGTGGCCTTGCACCCTGCTTGAAATGGTATAAAACTGCACTTGAATTTGGTGCCCTTGCAAGGAATTTCAAGGAATAGCCGTGAGTCAACTGCCAGCCCACCAGCCTTGAGTGACTGAGCCGCCAGCCCAAGAATCCATTTGGCCTACAATGTCCATACTAGCCCTCTGGAAAGCAGTCCCTTCAGCACACAACACCCATACTAGCGCTCCAGAAAGCCCCCCACCCCTCCACTGGCCACCAATATTGGAATTGGTGGAGAGGTGGGATATTGCGTTGGGGGACCAGCCCTCCCGTGTGATGCTGGGACCCAACGGGTCCCACTTAGTCTAGTTCTTATTAAAAGTCTGATCTTGTACATGTGTATAAGTGCGTGTATACGTGTGTGTATATGTGGATGTCTTTACATCTTTGCAAAAACACTACACGGTAACGATTACATGTTTACATATTCTGATTGACATTTTTCCCCTCGAGGCCGAGAACACCTTCACTGAACATTTTATGCTTTATTTCTCGACCTATTACTGATTCATAGTTTTTTTTAAATCAAAAGACTTTGAATTTAAAAAGACCAGTTTCAACTGATGACGTCACAATGGCTCGGCTAGCAGTGATCAGCTTCACTGAAGATTTCATCCTATATTTTGTTATTCACGATTAAAGCTTTAAAATGCCAACTTTCACAAGATTTTTACATATTCTGATTCACATTTCCCCCTCTAGGCAGAGATCACCTTCACTGAACATTTTTACCTTTATTTCTCGACATTACTGTTTAAATTTTAAAAAAATCAACAGACTTTGAATTTAAAACAACCAGCTTCAACTGATGACGTCACAATGGCTCGGCAAACAGTGAGCAGCTTCACTGAAGATTTCATCCTATATTGCACGTTATTCTCGATTAAAGCTTTAACAATGCCAACTTTCACAAGATTTTTACTGTTAAAATCATTCCTACCAGCTTCCAACACACTTTGATCCAATGTTGTGACACAGGAACACTCTGAACTTTTCACCTCACAGGAGGGGGAGGGCGAATTGCTATTGCAACACGCAGGGCAAGTGCAATTGGGGGCTACGGGTAGGGAACGGGTTCGTTGGGGGAGCAGACCCAACGGGTCCCACTTGGCCTAGTGTATTTATAAAATCTCTTGTGATTATCCTTTATGCTATCTGCCAGAGCTATCTCCTGGCCCCTTTTTGCTCTTCTGATTTCTTTTTTTGGTTTACTCTTTAGCTCCCGAAACTCCTCCGGGTATGCACTGATCCCAGCTGCCTTTACCTGTCCCATGCATCCTTCTTATTCTGCACCAGATTAAAACCTCCATACCCTCTGGTTTGCAAACCTATCTCCGATTTCCTGAGAATTTCTGCTGCAATAAGCCTTTGTGGTGGCACAGTGGTAGAGCCACTAGCTTACAGCGCCAGAGATCCAGGTTCGATCCTGACTACGGGCACTGTCTGTACAGAGTTTGTACATTCTCCCCATGACCTGGGTGGGTTTTCTCTGAGATCTTCGGATTCCTCCCACACTCCAAAGACATACAGGTTTGTAGGTTAATTGGCTTGGTATTTTGGTAAAATTGTCCCTAGTACCTCGGGTAATGCTCGTGTGCGGGGATCGTTGGTTGGTGCGGACTCGGTGGGCCAAAGGGCCTGTTTCTACGCAGTATTTCTAAACTATATTTGTTATGAATGGCTGATGTAGTTATTTTGCTCAGAGCTTATCAGAAGTTACCGGCTTTGCTTTTATTGTATAGAATCTTTTAAATACTGAACTGAAGTTCAGCATTTGCCTTCCTGAAGCTGACACTTATAAAGACTGTGTGGTGAGTTGAAAATGGAGATGACATTGATACAGATGCAGCCCTACATCAATGAGGTAAAGACACAGAACCACCTCCTCCAATAAGTCTGTTTCTGTTTCTCCATCGTCTTGTCGGTTGCAAACACTAAAAAGTGATTATTTAAGGTTATTGCTTCATTCGGCAATGACATAACTGAAATGGCCTAGTGCCCCAGTGCACTCTTTCCTAATCCATTTACAATTTTCCAGTTTGGATGGTGGTGCTGTGAGATTCATTCATGTCAATACTGAATCTGGCAATTGAGATGTCCTCATTCCCCTCTTCCATCATAGATGAGGCCCTCACTATGGTCTCCTCATATCCCACTGCTCAGATCTTGCTCCCCGTCCCCCTTGTCCTCACCTTTTACCCCATCAGCCATCACATGCAGCACATAATCCTCCGACATCTTTGCCACCTCTATCGGGAACCCACCACGAGCCACATCTTCCCATCTCCGCCCCGTTCTGCTTTCCAGTGTGTTTCAGTCATACAGTGTGGAAACAGGCCCTTTGACCCAACTTTCTCCAGCTGTGTTGTAACATTGTCATCCTGAAACACCGGGTCTGTTTTACTCTCCACATGCAGCCAGGATGTCTAAAAGCCCTGTCTCACGGTGCGAGTCCACCCACAAGTGATCCCGAGTGAAAGAAAATATCAAACTCGTGGTTGTCTACGAGACTCCAAGTTTATGTTCACGAGTTTAAACCAGTTCCCACGTGTATGTCTAAGTTTGCCGTTTACTTCTCATTTCTGCGATGTCCCAAGTTCCTCTCCCGAGTTACCAAGTTCCTCTCCCGAGTTATTCTTGAGCCAACAACGACTACCGACGTGTGGAAAAATCATCACATGGAGAAAAATGATGTCATGCAGTTTTTAAAACTATAAAAAGCCTCCCATGAGCATGGACAGAACTGCCCCGATGATCAGCTGCTCCGTGTCTCTTATGTAGCTGCATGCTTCTCTTGTCATGTAATTAACCGCTGTGTGTTTGCAAACAAAAAAAACAGGTTTAACTTTTTATCAAATCGTTGCCTATCATTGCTACAATGCAATAAATGGCATTTAAAGCACTTGGCTGTCAAAAAAAGCGCAAATGTAAAGGTGTTTAAGAAACGGACTGCAGGGGGAACTTCAAAGCTTTTGTAAATCGATTAAATTCAGGTAGAAGTTGAACTCAAGATTTAAATCCCCTGACAGTTAGGTTTCTTAACACAGGATAGATGTTCTGCCAGAACGGAGTTGCTGAATAAAATCGGCTCCCGTTTTCCTCCGTTTCTTGCATGACCTCGGCTTGCCAGCTTTATTTCACACTCCGTGATCTGCATAATGTATATAAGTGTAAAATAATAAACTGACCAAGAAGGTCCAGTGTTCTCCCCTGTTAGTTTAGTTTAGAGATACAGAGCGGAAACAGGCCCTTCGGCCCACCGAGTCCGCGCCGACCAGCGATCCCCGCACATTAACACCATCCTACACCCACTATGGACATGTTTACATTCACCAAGCCAATTAACCTACAAACCTGTACGTCTTTGGAGTGTGGGGGATCTCGGAGAAAACCCACGCAGGTCACGGGGAGAACTTACTCAGTAAGAAAGCACCCGTAATCGGGATCGAACCCGGGTCTCTGACGCTGCATTTGCTGTCAGGCAGCAACTCTACCGCTGCACCACCGTGAATGAAGGCCTGTTTTAAGTATCAAATAGAGGAGCAAGAGGGTGATCAAGGCGGAGAAAGTGTAGAGGCTAATGCCCAGGTAGTCCAACTCGCAGGAGTGCAGGTCCACCATGACGACGCCGTGGCCGCTTTGGGGAAGGTCCAGGTGACATCGGTGACCAGGTGAGGGATGTAGACCGTGGTCTGATTGATCCACCACACGAACCACCTGGCGTCGCAGGTGCAGACAAAGTGGTTGCCGCTTAGCCGCAGCTCCCGAAGGTGTTTGATGGCGCTGTCCTGGAAACGCGAGGCCTGGATGGTCTTCAGGTTGTTGTAGCTGAGATCCAGGTACTGCAGGGAGGTCACGTCCCGGAGGAAGTCCTTGGTCAGCTTGGAGATCTGGTTGCGGGTGAGGTTGAAGACGCGCAGGGTCTGGGTGCAGTTGGACAGCATGCGAGGCACCGTGGTCAACAGGTTGCTACCGAGGTCCAGCAGCTCCAACCAGCCTAGCAGGTAAAGCCTGCCCCAGTTGAAGCTCCACAGCTGGTTACCGCTCAGCACAAGCTCCTTGAGTAGCGGGGGCAGGTGGTCAAACACTTTGTGCGGCATGAGTGCGAGTTTCTTCCCCTAATAATCCGCTGCTATCTGTGTTTGAGAGCGAAAACTTGCAAAGGGCACGCACGGTTCCTCGCCAGCGAAGATGGACACAGAATGCTGGAGTAACTCAGCGGGACAGGCAGCATCTCTGGAGAGAAGGAATGGGTGACGTTTCGGGTCGAGACCCATTACTTCTCTCCAGAGATACGGCAACAGCACAGCACAAAACCAGTCTGAAGAAGGGTCTCGACCCGAAAAGTCACCAATTCCTTTTCTCCAGAGATGCTGTCTGCCCCGCTGAGTTACTCCAGCATTTTGTGTCTATATCCCATGGCTTATAATGTCACCTCACATTGTAAAATCATTATCTGAAGAAATGTCTCCTCGCTGGCTCAACCATAATCTATGTAGAACTCACGTTTCTCTCTGCTTCATATACATGGGAATTCCCTCAGTATGGTCACTTTTCACGCGTCCCGCCCGGTGTTAACCCTTGCCATCAATGCTTGAGCCCCCATCTTCGCTTTGTACCTTCAGCTTCATCGGCGGCTTTCTCCCATCGAAAGTATCCAAGTTAATTTCAGACCCCTATCCATCCATCCATTCATTCATTTTCCATTAAGATCTGACTAATCTTCAACATTTCACTTCTGGCACTCGCCAAACCCACGGTAGACTCAAGAGTAACTCGGGAGAGACAGAGGCGCACACACACACACACAGTGTGGAGTTCCTCTGACTGACTGACTGTGTGTGGGTGTGGGGGGTGGGACAGAGAGAGAGAGAGAGAGAGAGAGACACACACACACAGGCAGCGTGGAGTACCTTTAACTGTGTGTGTGGGAGAGACAGAGACAGACACACACACACAACGGGCAGTGTGTACCTCAGTCTGTGTGTAGGGGAGAGAGAGACACAGAGACAGTGTGGACCTCTGACTGTGTATGAAGGAGAGAGGGGGAGAGAGACAGAGAGAGAGAGGCACAGAGGCAGTGTGGTGTACTTCGGCGTGACTGTGGGGGAGAGAGAAAGAGCGCACAGGACCTCGGTCTATTTGTGTGTGTGGGAGGGAAGAGAGACTAAGCAGAATACATCGGTCTTATTGTGTGTGGGGGAGAAAGAGAGAGGTGGGGGGGGAGAGAGAAATGGGGGGAGACGTATATACACACAAAGCAGTTTTACTGTGTATGTGGGAGACACAGGTGGATTACCTCGGTCTTACTGTATGTGGGAGAGAGGGAGAAAGAGACGTACACTCACAGAGGCAGAGTCTCTCAGCCTGTGTGAGAGGCAGGGAGGGAGAGAGAGACACACACACAAGGTGGATGTGAAATCTCACCTGCCTGTTTCAGTGACTGGCACCCGCCGCTAGTGAATGAAGACACCCCCATCTGTCTCCCCCTCCTCTCCCTCCACTCTCCACCCTCTCTCCTCCACCCCCCCCTCCTCCCCAATTTGGAAATGTCATCCCATCACCCATTCCTTCTCTCCAGAGATGCTGCCTGCCCGCTGAGTTAAAGAGTTCCCACGGTAGACTCACGAGTCACTAAGGTAAACGCACGGGCCACTACGTTCTTACAACGTGTTTAAATGTTTCAATTTTTAACCTCAAGAGGTCATTTTACTCGTGGAAAACTTTAAACATGTTTGAATTTTTCCAAGAGTTAACAAGTGTCACGGGTACCTGCCATTAGCGCCACGAGTCGCTAAGTTGCGTTCACGAGTTCCGATGTTCCCTCTACTTTAATCGTACGTGATTACCACGAGTTAAATTTGTTTTAAGCTCGGGGTACCTCGTGGGTCAGCTCGCACCGTGAGACAGGGGTTTAAAGATGTGGATTTCATCCTCATTACTCATGGAAATGTTCCCGTTCACAAAATGATACTGTTACTTTAAAACAGCAATACTATATAACTGACTATACCCACTAGCTCTTTGTTACTGTCACTGTATGTCATGTTGTTACCTGTGGGCGGAGCACCAAGGCAAATTCCTTGTATGTGAATACTTGGCCAATAAACTTACTTACTTACTTAATGTGTTTCAGTATTTAACTCTGTTTAAAAGTAGCACAATCTTTGCTATCAATAGTGAATACGTTCTGGCAGCCAATTTTTATTTTACTGGTGAAATTTTACCAATTGATAATTGACAAAATGGTGCTGTAAAGCCAGCGTTGTACTAATTCAACATTACAGTGACTGTAATACGTTTATGCTCAGTTGTTAAACACTTTGTTCTGAAGCTTTCCCAACCAATTTTGAAGCCAGCTTTAATATTTTTGACAGTATGAGATGTTGAAAATAGAATATGTTTTAAAGTGTGAAGATTGCCATGGTTTCTGCAGGTCCCATGTGCCAGACTATAAATAGGTTTGTAAGTTTGCTGACGACACCAAAACTGGAGGAGTTGCAGCCAGCTGAATATTATCTTCCCATCTCCACCCCTTTCCAACGACCGTTCCCTCCACAACTCCCTGGTTAACTTCCCTTCCCATTCAAACCACCCCCTACCCAGGTACATTCCCCTGCAACAGCAAGAGATGTAACACCTGTCTCTTTACCTCCTCCCTAGACTCCGTCCAAGGACCCCGAGTCAGGTGAGGCAGAGGTTCACTTGCACTTCCTCCAACCTCATCTACTATATCCGCTGTTCCAGGTGTGGACTCCCATATATCAGGTGTAGAAACGGGCAGATAAATGCAGATGGAGTGCGGGGTGGTGAATTTTGCAAGGTTGAATGTAAGGGGGGTGGGGTAAATATATAATTAATGGCAAGACCCCAAACAGCATTGATGTGCAGAGGGATCTTGGAGTTCAAGTTCATAGCTCACTGAAAATATCAGAACAAGTAGATAGGGTGGTATGTTTGCTTTCATTGCTAGGGGCATTGAATACAAGAGTCAGGAAGTCATGATGTCGATCTTTTGGACTTTGGCTGGGTTGCATTTGGAGTATTGTGTGCAGCTCTGGTCGTCCCATTACAGGATAAATGTGGAGGCTTTGGAGAGGGTGCAGAGGAGGTTTACATCAATGCTGGGTAGATGCAAAATGCTGGAGTAACTCAGAACAGTAGACCCGAAACGTCACCCATTCCTTCTCTCCATAGATGCTGCCTGTTACTCCAGCATTTAGTGTCTACCTTTGATTTAAACCAGCATCTGCAGCTCTTTGACATGACATCAATGCTTGCTGGATTAGAAGGTTTCAGCTACAGGGTTACACTGGGTTGTTTTCTGGAACGTTGGAGGTTGACAGGACACTTGATATAAAATGATGAGTGGCACAGATAGACGGTCAGAACTATTTTCCCAGGATGGAAAGGCCCAACACTGAAGGGCATAGCTATAAGGTGAGGGGGAGAAAGCTTAACGGGGACATGTAGTGCACACAGAGAGTAGTGGGGGCCTGCAACTCGCTGGTAGAGGCAGGTATGACTGATGTTGAAGAGGCTTTTAGATAGGCAGACTGAAGATCAAGTCCATGCAGATGAGATCAGTTTAAGTTGGCATCATGTTGGACACCAAGATTGAGAGCTAAAGGGCCCATTCCTGCGCTGTACCTCTGTGTTCAAAATACCCAAACAGTATCCAGAAAAATGTTTGATGATTAGTGTCTAGGATCTGAACCTGGTGAGGAACATTCTCGGATCACGGTTGGCGGCAATCTGCCTATCATTTACACTTTCAACAATCTAGAGTCCAATATGAATTCATGTGAACCAAAGAAAGTTATATTTATTAAAAATGCATTTAAGACTCATCGTAAAAACATTCATGAATTCAGTAATTAACAGTACTGTTAACGCACCAGTAATCAATCATAGCTGAATAGAATGTTCATTTATCTTTTATTGAAGTTACAGAAGTTTGTAGAAATTGAATATGAGCAATGAATATGGCCAAATGTTTTATCCAAGGGGTGGGAGAAGGGGTAGAGAGATGGGGGAGATGGTGGGCTATCAAACCTAACATCTGTTTTTTAAATAAGCAAAGTATCTATAAGGATGACAATATATTCCTGGTTACAACTGTCCTCAAATGGCCAACTGAAATGAACTTTCAGTAACCATTCTAACGTATTTCCCTTATATCAGTGATTGATCAATTTATCATCAGTGTACACATGAACAAACTTTTCAAACATACCATGTAGTGGTTATGTCACAATTGAAAAATAAAAGCACAAAAATGTTTACACTCTTTTACAGGTAAATAAAAGATCATATTGATTTAAACAGGTTTACCTTCAAGGGCATAGCATAGTTCAATTTTATTACCTATTACATAATTAGCTTCTTACATACAAATATTGACAAAGTTTGGCTTGTGCTTCAAAGCCTTTTGAGTCTATCAAGTCCACAATGCAGATCATAGTTGGACATCATTGGGGGGGTGATCTCTGCTACTGCTGGCTAGTTCTTCACCCTCTGATATGGATTTGACTTCACCACTTGCAGCCTCTTCCCCCTTCTCCACCGCTTTCTCTGGCTCCAGGCCCTCTGGGCAGGGAAGCTTCAACAACTCTTCACGTAATTGTGCAGTGTGACGCTGCAAGACAATCAGCCGGCAATCAAGTCAGGAAGATACGTTTTGTGCTCATACATTTAGTTGGTTGTACTTCAGAAACCACATTCATAAAATCACGACTGCGCCATGAAAATGTAGGGCATTTTGTTTGAAACGAGCAAAAATGAATTATGTAGGAAGGAACTGCAGATACTGTAACTCAGTAACTCAGCAGGACAGGCAGCATCTCTGAATACAAGGAATTGGTGACGTTCGGAACGAGATCCTTCTTCAGACTGAGAGTCAGGGCAGAGGGAGACTAGAGATATGGAAGGGTTATGGAAATGTGATATGGATATGGAAGAGATGGGAATGATTTACATGGGTAGTGATAGAATTGGAATAGGTAGAATTGAGCAGCAGAGTGATCAGATATATCCAAGGACATTGTGGGAATGTAGAGAGGAAATTGCAGGAGCCCTGGTTGAAATTTATGAGTCATCTTTAAATACAAGAGAATTGCCGGAAGACTGGAGGGTGGCAAATGTTGTGCCTCTATTCAAGAAGGGCTGCAGGAAAAATGCTGGGAACTATAGGCCAGTGAGCTTAACATCTGTAGTTGGGAAAGTTACCAGAGGGTATTCTGAGGGATAGGATATACAGGCACTTGGATGGGCAAGGGCTTATAAGGGATCGTGGGAAGTCGTGTCTCACAAATCTGATTGAGTTTTTTGAAGACATGACCAAAATAGTTGATGAGGGAAGAGCTGTAGATGTTATATATGTGGGCTTCAGCAAAGCATTCGACAAGGTTCCGCGTGGTAGGCTGCTCTGGAAGGTTAGATCGCATGGGATCCAAGGAGAGATAGCTGAATGGATAGAAAATTGGCTTCATGGAATGGTGGAAGGTTGTTTCTCAGACTGGAGGCCTGTGACTAGTGGTGTGCCTCAGGGTTCGGTGCTGGGCCCGTTACTGTTTGTCATCTATATCAATGATTTGGATGAGAACATACATGGCAAGATTAGCAAGTTTGCAGGTGACACAAAAGAGGGTGGTTTAGCAGATATTGAAGATGGTTGTGAAAAATTGCATCAGGATCTTGATCGATTGGCCTGGTGGGCTGAGGAATGGTTGATGGAATTTAATACAGATAAATGTGAAGTGTTGCATTTTGGGAAGTCTAACATGGGCAGGACCTACACAGTAAATGATAGGCTCTGGGGAGTGTTGTAGAGCAGAGGGATCTAGGAGTGCAGGTGCCTGGTTCCCTGAAAGTGAAGTCGCAGGTAGATCGGGTGGACAAAAAGGCTTTTGGCACATTGGCCTTCATCAGTCAGAGTATTGAGTATAGAAGTTGGGAGGTCATGTTGCAGTTGTGTAAGACTTTGATGAGGCCGCATTTAGAGTATTGTGTTCAGCTCTGGGTACTATTTTATGGGAAAGATGTTGCCAAGCTGGAAAGGGTACACAGAAGATTTACGAGGATGTCTAGAGGGTTTGAGCTAAAGACAGAGGTTGAGTAGGCTGGGACTCTATTCTTTGGAGCACAGGAGGATGAGGGGCGATCTTATACATAGAGGTGCATTAAATCATGAGACAAGCTGCCAGAGGAGGTAGTTGAGGCTGGGACTAATCCAACGTTTAAGATACAGTTAGACAGGTACATGGATAGGACAGGTTTGGAGGGATATGGACCAGACGTGGGCAGGTGGGACTAGTATAGCTGGAACATGTTGGCTAGTGTGGGCAAGGGGCCGAAGGGCCTGTTTCCACACTGTATCAGTCTATGACCCAAAACGTCATCCATTCCTTCTATCCAGAGATGCTACCTGTCCCGCTGAGTACTCCAGCATTTTGTGTCTATTTTGGGTGTAAACCAGCATCTGCCGTTTTTTCCTATAATCAAAAACCACCTTCACCACCCTATCTGCAATTTCACCCTCCAAATCCAAGGCGTAGCTATGGGCACGCGCATGGGCCCCAGCTATGCCTGCCTCTTTGTAGGGTACGTCGAACAATCCGTGTTCAAGGCATACCCTGGCCCCATCCCCGAACTCTACCTCCACTACATCGACGATTGCATTGGTGCTACCTCCTGCACCCATGCAGAACTCACTGACTTCATCCATTTCACCACTAACTTCCATCCAGCACTCAAATTCACCTGGACCATTTCCGACGTGTTCCTACCGTTTATAGACCTCACTATCTCCATCGCAGGTGACAGATTACTGACCTACTACAAACCCACTGACTCCCATGGATATCTGGACTACACTTCTTCCCACCCTGCTTCCTGTAAGGACTCTATCCCCTACTCTCAATTCCTCCATCTACACCGCATCTGCACCCAAGATGAGGTGTTCCAAACCAGGGCATCGGAGATGTCCTCATTCTTCAGGGAACGGGGGTTCCCCTCTTCGACTATAGATGAGGCTCTCACCAGGGTCTCTTCTATATCCCATAGCTCTGCTCTCTCCCCATCCCCCCACTCATAACAAGGGCAGAGTCTCCCTTGTCCTCACCTTCCACCCGTCACATACAACAGATAATCCTCCGATATTTTCGCCACCTCCAACGTGATCCCACCACTGGCCACATCTTCCCATCTCCTCCCCTTTCTGCTTTCCGCAGAGACCGTTCCCTCCGTAACTCCCTGGTCAATTTGTTCCTTCCAACCCAAACCACCCCCTCCTCTGGTATTTTCCCTTGCAACCGCAGGAAATGCTACACTTGTCGCTTTACCCTCCCCCCTCGACTACATCCAAGGATCCAACAGTCTTTCCAGGTGAGGCAAAGTTTCACCTCCACCTCCTCCAACCTCATCCGCTGTTCCAGGTGTCAGCTGCTCTACATCGGTGAGACCAAGCTCAGGCTTGGCGATCGCTTCGCCCAACACCTCCGCTCAGTTCGCATTAACCAACCTAATCTCCCGATGGCTCAGCACTTCAACTCCCCCTCCCATTCCGAATCCGACCTTTCTGTCCTGGGCCTCCACCATGGCCAGTCCCACCGCAAATTGGAGGAACAGCACCTCATATTTCGCTTGGGTAGTTTACACCCCAGCGATATGAACATTGACCTCCAATTTCAGGTAGTCCTTGCTTTCTCTCTCTTTCCCCTCCCCTTCTCAGCTCTCCCACAGCCTACTGTCTCCGCCTCTTCCTTTCTTGTTCCCGCCTCCCACATCAGTCTGAAGAAGAGTCTCGACCCGAAACGTCGCCTATTCCTTCGCTCCATAGATGCTGCCTCACCCGCTGAGTTTCTCCAGCATTTTTGTCTACCTTCAATTTTTCCAGCATCTGCAGTTCTTTCTTAAACTTAGAAGAATGATTAGATTAGAAGAATGATTCAGATTAGAAGAATGAGAGTGGACCTCATTGAAACATACCGAATAGTGAAATGCTTGGATAGAGTAAATGTGGAGGGGATGTTTCCAATAGTGGGAGAGTGAGGACTAGAGGTCACAGCCTCAGAATGAAAGGATATTCTTTCAGGATGAGGAGAAATTTCTTTAGTCAGAGGGTGGTGACTGTGGAATTATTTGCCATAGAAGGCTGTGGAGGCCAAATCAGTGGATATTTTTAAGGCAGAGATAGATAGATTCTTGATTAGTTCAGATGTCAGAGGTTATGAGGTGAAGGCAGGAGAATGGGGTTAGGAGGGAGATAGATCAGCCATGATTGAATGGCGGAGTAGACTTGATGGGCCGAATGGCCTAATTCTACTATCCCTTATGACCTTACTGGTCTATAGTTCACAGGATTTTCTTTGCTGTCCTTCTTAAATAGGCACAACATTAGACACCCTCAAGTCTTATGGCACCTAACTCATGTTTAACAATGTTTCATATATCTCAGCCAGGGCTCCTGCAATTTCTTCTTTAGCTTTCCACAATGTCCTTGCATTTAGTTGATCAGGCCCAGGTGATTTATCTACCTTCATACGTTATCGGGCATCCAGCACTTCAACTGTAATACGCTGTCCTCACCACATCGCCATTAACTTTCCCAAGTTTGCTAGTCTTCATGATTTTCTCCACAATAAAAACACAGAAGAAATACTGAGAGGACCTTGCCCATCTCCTGCGGCTCCACACATAGTTGACTACTTTGGTTTCAGAGCAGCTATTCTCTCTCAAAATCCCCAGAGCGTGATGGGATCTAGCCCAGGTTATCAAGAGAGCCAGGAGGTGAGATTGACGAAGATCTTTGTGTCTTCTCTAGCGACATAAGTCATCCCAGAGGACTGGAGAGTAGTCTCTTTAAAAACTAATGCTTAGGAACTAATGCTATTCCTTTGTTTATGAAGAGAAGCAGAGAGAATTATATGCCAGTGAACCTCAGAGAATGGGTTAATTAGGAACAGTCAGTATGGCTTTGTATGCGGCAGTTCATAACATGATTTGAGTTTTTTGAAGAAATTACAAAGATGATAGATGAGAGTAGGGCTCTCGATGGATTTTGGTAAGACATTTGATAAAGTCCCCCATGGTAGGCTGATACAGAAGATTAAGATGCATAGGTCGACTTGGTCATATGGATTCAGTGGAGTCTTGCTGGGATCTATGCTGGCAACACTGTTGTTTATGATGTATATAAATGTCTTGGACGTAAATGTAGGCGGGTTGGTTAGTAAGTTTGCAGATGACACCAAGATAAGTGGGGGCATAGACTGTGCGGAATGCTAGTTATAGCGTGAGATATACAGAAATATATATAGTGAAAAATAAAATATATAGTGACAGAAATGGGCGGAAAAATGGCAGATGGAGTTTAATCCGAGTAAGTGTGAGGTGTTATACTTTGGGAGTCGAATGTAAGGGGAAAATATACAATTAATAACATGACTCTTAACAGCATTGCTGTACAGAGGGCGCTTGGGGTCCAAGTCTGTCTTCACTAAGGAAGACATAAATAATCTGCCGGAAATAGCAGGGGACCGCGGGTCAAATGATATGGAGGAACTGAGTGAAATCCAGGTTAGCCGGGAAGTGGTGTTAGGTAAATTGAATGGATTAAAGGCCGATAAATCCCCAGGGCCAGATAGGCTGCATCCCAGAGTACTTAAGGAAGTAGCCCCAGAAATAGTGGATGCATTAGTGATAATTTTTCAAAACTCTTTAGATTCTGGAGTAGTTCCTGAGGATTGGAGGGTAGCTAATGTAACCCCACTTTTTAAAAAGGGAGGGAGAGAGAAAACGGGGAATTACAGACCAGTTAGTCTAACATCGGTAGTGGGGAAACTGCCAGAGTCAGTTATTAAAGATGGGATAGCAGCACATTTGGAAAGTGGTGAAATTATTGGACAAAGTCAGCATGGATTTACGAAAGGTAAGTTATGTCTGACGAATCTTATAGAATTTTTCGAGGATGTAACTAGTAGAGTGGATAACGGAGAACCAGTGGATGTGTTATATCTGGACTTTCAGTAGGCTTTCGACAAGGTCCCACATAAGAGATTAGTATACAATCTTAAAGCACACGGTATTGGGCGTTCAGTATTGATGTGGATAGAGAACTGGCTGGCAGACAGGAAGCAAAGAGTAGGAGTAAACGGGTCCTTTTCAGAATGGCAGGCAGTGACTAGTGGGGTACCGCAAGGCTCAGTGCTGGGACCCCAACTATTTACAATATATATTAATGATTTGGACGAGGGAATTGAATGCAACATCTCCAAGTTTGCGGATGACACAAAGCTGGGGGGCAGTGTTAGCTGTGAGGAGGATGCTAGGAGGCTGCAAAGTGACTTGGATAGGCTGGGTGAGTGGGCAAATGCATGGCAGATGCAGTATAATGTGGGAAATGTGAGGTTATCCACTTTGGTGGCAAAAACAGGAAAGTAGACTATTATCTGAATGGTGGCTGATTAGGAAAAGGGGAGATGCAACGAGACCTGGGTGTCATGGTACACCAGTCATTGAAAGTAGGTATGCAGGTGCAGCAGGCAGTGAAGAAAGCGAATGGTATATTAGCATTCATAGCAAAAGGATTTGAGTATAGGAGCAGGGAGTTGTACAGGGTCTTGGTGAGACCACACCTGGAGTATTGCGTACAGTTTTGGTCTCCAAATCTGAGGAAAGACATTCTTGCCATAGAGGGAGTACAGAGAAGGTTCACCAGACTGATTCCTGGGATGTCAGGACTTTCATATGAAGAAAGAGTGGATAGACTCGGCTTGTACTCGCTAGAATTTAGAAGATTGAGGGGGGATCTTATAGAAACTTACAAAATTTTTAAGGGGTTGGACAGGCTAGATGCAGGAAGATTGTTCCCGATGTTGGGGAAGTCCAGGACAAGGGGTCACAGTTTAAGGATAAAGGGGAAATCTTGTAGGACCGAGATGAGAAAAACATTTTTCACACAGAGAGTGGTGAATCTGTGGAATTCTCTGTCACAGAAGGTAGTTGAGGCCAGTTCATTGGCTATATTTAAGAGGGAATTAGATGTGGCCCTTGTGGCTAAAGGGATCAGGGGGTATGGAGAGAAGGCAGGTACAGGATACTGAGTTGGATGATCAGCCATAATCATATTGTATGGCGGTGCAGGCTCGAAGGGCCGAATGGCCTACTCCTGTACCTATTTTCTATGTTTCTAAGTCCATAACTGGCTGAAAGTGGCAACATGTCGATAGAGTGGTAAAGAAGGCTATTCTTGCCTTGATTAGTGGGCATATTAAGTATAAGAGTCGGGAAGTCCTGATACAGGTTTACAGGACTTGTGTTAGGTCCCTATTGCAGTATTGCGTGCAGTTCCGGTTGCCCCATTACACGAAGGATAAGAAGGCTTTGGAAAGGGTGCAGAGGTGGTTTACCAAAATGATGTCTGGAATTGGGGATAGTAGCTACAGAGAGAGATTGAGCAGACATGAATTAGTTTGGTTTAGTTTAGAGATACAGTGCGGAAACAGGCCCTTCGACCCACCGAGTCTGTGCCGACCAGCGTTCCCCGCCCACTAACACTACCTTACACACACTATGGACAATTTACATTTTTACCAAGCCAATTAGCCTACAAACCTGCATGTCTTCGGAGTGAAGGCGAAGACCAGAGCACCCGGAGAAAACCCACGCGGTCACAGGGAGAACGGACAAACTCCGTACAGACAGCACCTGTAGTCAGGATGGAACCCGGGACTCTGGCGCTGTGAGGCAGCAACTCTACCGCTGCGCCACCGTGACCACCCACGTTTTCTCTAGAATGCTGAAGGTTATGGGGGACCTGACAGAAGTGTATAAAATTATGGGAGGCATAGATAGGGTAGACAGTTTTCCAGGATGGAAATATCAAATACTAGTTTGAAGGTGAGAGGCAAAGTGTAAAAGAGATATGCGGGGGAAGTTTATTTTACACAGAATGAGCTGCCGGGGTTGGTGGTGGAGGCTGATATGATAGTGGCATTCAAGAGGCTTTTGGATAGACGCATGGATATGCAGGGAATAGAGAAATATAGAACAGTACAGCACAAGAACAGGCCCTTCGGCCCACAATGTCTGTGCCGATCATGATGCCAAGACCATTTCTTTATCAACCTGCACATAATTCATATCCTTCCATTCTTTGCTTATCCACATGCCTGTTAAATTCTACTATTGTAACTGCCACCACCGCCATGCTCGGCAGCTATGGCCGTCCCGACTATATTGGGGAAGTCAAAATCCCCTACTGTGACAACCTTACTAATCTTGCAATCTGGCAATATCCCTGGGTATTAGACAGACCTGTCCCTCTAATTGCCATTGACGATTTGAGGGCCGATGGTGCAGTGCCAACAAGGAGACCATCCCCTTTTTATTTGGCAGCTTCACCCGTATAGCCCACTGGACGATCCATCAGTAATGTCACTCAGACCACTGCTGTGAGGTTGCCTTTAATCATTACAGCAAGTCCCCTTTCTCCTTCACCCTCATCACTTTCTCACTTGTAAGATCTGCACACTGGAACGTTAACTGTCAGTCCAATCTTCTCTTAGCCAGGTTTCTACATTGGCCACGACACAGTCGTATGTACATCTCTAGGTCCCAAGTTCATCCACCTTCCCTGTCAGGCCACTTGCATTGATATCAATGTAATTTAATGCAACCCTCCTTCCTCATTGCCGCCTGGCTCCTACCAGTCCTGTCCACTTAGCTTGCTCTCACTGACATCTGTATTGACCTCCAGCCTCCCAGCTGGCTCTCCACTGCATTGGATCCTATCCCCCTGCCAAATATAATTCAAATCCTCCTGAGCAGCATTTGCAAACCTGCCTGCCAAGCTACTGGTTCCCCTCCAGTTGAAGTGCAACCCCATCACTCTTGTACACGTCACACCGGCCCCAGAAGAGAACCCAAGGTCCAACAATCTGAATCATTGTCCCCAACACCAACTCTACAGCTACACGTTCATCTGTCCTCTCCCTCTATCCTACCCTCACTAGCTGGTGGCACTGGGAGTGATCTGGTGATTACTATCCTTGTTGTCCTGGTTTTGAGCCTTTCATCTAAATCCTTGCATTCCCTCTGCAGCACCTCATCCCTCATGCACATTGACGTCTGGGTGGTCACTGTCCTCCTTGAGAACGTTCTGCGGCCATTCCAAGACATCTTGGACCTTAGCACCAGGGAGGCAGCACATTGTGCTTGCAGCCATAGAATCTCCTGTCCCACACCTTGACTATCGACACCCCTATCACTGCAGCCGTGTCTGACCTCACTTTTCCCTGTCAGACCTCAGAGCCAACTACTGCTGCTACTTTCTCCTGACACACAGGATTCAAAAGGTCTATTTACTTTCAAGGGAGATTCCAGCACTCTCTGCCTTCTCCCTTTATCCTTCCTGGTGGTCACCAATCTACATTCTCACCGCACATTAGATGTGAGCACCTCACTACAACAGCCATGGGTGATGCTGTCAGTGTCCTGGTCAATCCTGTGGTCACCCAGCTGCAGCTCCAGTCCCTTCACTCTATCAGTAAGAACCTGGAGCCCGCCACACTTTCCACGGGGGTCGCCCTCAGGGGCACTGGCAGTTTCACTCACTTCCTCCTCCTGCAAGAAGAACAATCTAATGCCCTGACTGCCAACCCACCTGCACCACGGAAAGCTACACAAAAATAGCTAGCCCCTTACCTTATCTTGCCGTCAAGATTCACTGCAACTTTGCAGGCCAAAGTCTCAACATTTACCCTTCACCTCAGCACAAGCTCTCCCAAAATGGCTGCTCTGCTGTTTGCTGCCTTCCTTTTATATACCACTGGGAACAGTCAGTCCCGCACAATAACTGCTGCTTTATAAAGTCTTTACAGATACAGCGTGGAAACAGACCCTTCGACCCACAAAGTCCATGGTGACTACCGATTACCCTGTACACTAACACTATTCTACACACTAGGGACAATTTACAAATTTACAGAAGCAAATTAACCTACAAGTCTGCACGTTGTTGGAGCGTGGGAAGAAACCTGCACTCAGGATCGGACCCGGGTCTCTGGCACTGTTAGACAGCAATTCTACTGCCACGCCACAGCTTGGCTCAAAGAATAATGTCTCAAACCTTAGATTGAATCAAAATGTTACCCTTTGACCTACAAGTGTATCAATTTGGACTATCCCAACTAATACACTCACACTGGTTGAGTTTTTACTTAGTGACTGAGTTTATTATGCAGTAACCATATCGAAAAATGTTGTTGATGTGTAAATAACCATTTTGCTGACTTTACCTTCAAGGCAGCTGCATGATGTGACATTGTCCTGCCAACCCGCTTGTCACTGCTGTACTGTTGAATGTCAGCAATCCACTCTTCACACTGGGCCATTACTTCAACTCTCTTCAAGTAGTAATGTTTGTGTATAACCTAGAACAGATAGAGTCCAAAATGTCATAGAGGCATACAGTGTGGAAACAGGCCCTTCAGCCCAACTTGCCTCATCAACCAACATGTCCCATTTACATACTCAAAATATCATAAAGGCATACAGTGTGGAAACAAGCCCTTCGGCCCAACTTGTCTCATCGACCAACCTGTCCCATCTACACAGTCATAGTCAAAATGTCATAGAGGCATACAGTGTGGAAACAGGCCCTTCAGCCCAACTTGCCTCATCGCCAACATGCCCCATCTACACTAGTCCCACCTGCCTGCTTTTGGCTCATATCCTATCCATATACCTGTCCAAATGTTTTTTAAACAAGATAATTCCTGCCTCAACTACCTCCTCTGGCAGCTCATTCCACACACCCACCACCCTTTGTGTAAAGAAAGTTACTCCTCAGGTTCTTATCTTCCCCCCCTCACCTTAAACCTATGTTCTCTGATTTTAGATTCCCCCTACTCTGGACAAGAGACTCTGTACATCTACCCAATCTATTTCTCTCATGATTTTGTACACTTCTATAAAATACTCCTCATTCTCCTGTGCTCTAAGGAACCGAGACCCAGCCTGCTCAAACTCTCCCTATATCTCAGGCCCTTGAGTCCTGGCAACATCCTTGTAAATCTTCTCTGCACAATTTCCAGCTTGACAACATCTTTCCTATAACATGGTGCCCTAATTTGAACACAGTACTCTAAATGTGGCCTAACCAGCACCTTTTATAACTGCAACATGACCTCCCAACTTCTATACACAATACTCTGATTGATTAAGGCCAAAGTGCAGAAAGCCCTTTTGACCACCCGATCTACCTGCGATGTCACTTGCAACAAACTATGTACCTGCACTTCTAGATCCCTCTGCTCTACAACACTCCCCAGAGCCATACCAGTCACTGTGTAGGTCCTGCCCATGTTAGATTTTCCAAAATGCAACCTCATATTTCTCTGTATTAAATTCCATCAGCCACCTCAGCCCACCAGATCAAGATCCTGCTGTAATTTTGACAACCATCTTCACTATCTGTAATACCACCTACTCACAGCTCACAGCTTCAAAGAACTCAATCAGATTTGTGAGACACAACCTCCCACATATAAAACCATGATGACTATCCCTAATCAGCCCTTGTCCATCTAAATGTATGTACATCCGATCTCTCAGAATACTCTCTGGTAACTTTCCAAATACAGATGTTAAGCTCACTGGCCTGTAGTTCTCAGCCTTTCCCTGCAGCCCTTCTTGAATAGAGGCACAACATTTGCCACCCTCCAGTCTTTTGGCACCTCTCCTGTATTTAATGACGACGTACATTTCAGCCAGGGCTTCTGCAATTTCCTCTCTAGTTTCCCAATGTCCTTGAATATATCTGATCTGGCCCGGGAGATTTGTCTACACGATAGGACCTTCAGCACGGTCTCGTGATTCGTCAAGGGTAGTGTACAGCTCAAACTTTAATCTTAGGTTTTTATTGAATTTCACAATCATATTCATGGTTCAGGGATACACGGAACAGCATATGCTGGAATCTTGAACAAAACCAGAGATCTTGAGGTGGCACACTAGCGCTGCCTTATAGCGCCAGAGACCCAGGTTTGAACCCGACTACTGACTGCCTGACGGAGTTTTGTACGTTCTTCCTGTGACCACGTGGGTTTTCTCCGGGTGCTCCGATTTACTCCCACACACCAAAGACATACGGGTATGTTGGTTAATTAGCTTTGGAAAATTGTCCCTAGTGTGTAGGATAGTGTTGCTGGACTGGTCTCTGGTCAGCGGGGACATGATGGGCCAACGGGTCTGTTTCTGTGCTTTATCTCTGAGGTCCAAAGTAAACACAAACTGGAATCGGAAGTCGGAGCAGGAGCGGCAGCTAGGAGCAGCAAGTATGTGGATTGGTCGTAACACCCAACAAAGCAAATAAAAGTAAGGCAAGGTATAGCGGAGCGGCCAATTGGGAACAGCCGTGTTGGGAAAGAGGCTGCGTTTAGGAAAAGTGATGTGGAGTGGTAACGTGTGAGTCCTTGGCTCAAGTCTTCAGCGAGGAGGTTGAGGCTCAGAGGCTATCAAAGGATCTTATTAGGGTGTGAGGCAGGTGAGAGGTTAGAGGTTGGTATGGAGGGTGATGAGTTTTGTGGACAGAATAGACAGGAGAATGCAGGGAGGGAGGAAGGAATGTTGGTTTAAATTGCACTTATTTTAATTCAAGAGGCCTGATGAGTAGGGATAGGTATGTGCGACTGGGACATTGTAGCCATTATTGAAACCTGGTTAAGAGAGGTCTAGGACTGGCAGCTCAATATTTCGGGGTACAGGAGAGACAGAAGTGGGGATAAAAGGGGAGGGGGTTCTTGCATCATTGCATGAGGAGGTCACACAATGGTCACAATACAGACTGCCCGTCTAGTGAGGCTAAGTGGGTGGAGCTGAGGAACAAGAAAGGGAAAATCACCGTGTTGGGAGTGTACTAAAGGCCCTCAAATAGTCAACGTGAAATAGAAGTGAAAATATACTAGGAGATTGCAGGCAGTTGCAGGTCCAATCAGGTTGTCGTAGTAGGGATTTTAACTTTCCCAATATTGATTGGGAATGTCATGGTGCACAAGGTTTAGACGGGGTGGAATTTGTCCAATGTGTTCAGCAGAGTTTTCTCCGGCAATATATAGCGGGTCAAAAATGGGAGAGCAATGCTTGATCTAGTCCTGGTAAATTGGGGGAACAAGTGGATGAAGTGTTGGTGGAGGAGCCTTTTGGGACCAGCAACCACTGTTCTGTTAGGTTTAAGATAGTTATGGACAGGGACAGGTCGGCCCCATGAGTTAAAATGCTAAATTGGGGCAAGAGCAAGGCAGGTGAGCGAGCGTAAGGAAGCTTGGATAACTAGAGAGATCGAGGCTCAGGTGAAGAGTTAGGAGGAGGCATGGGGCAGATATAAGCAGCTGGGCAAGTGTATCCCTGGAGGTGTTTCAGGAACTAAGGAGCAATGGAAAAATAAAAGGAAATCAGGAGGGTAAAAAGGAGAGCAGAAAGCTCTGGCAGATAATCCTGAGAGATTTTATCAGTATATCAAGGGAAAAGGGTAACTAGAGAGAGCTGGACCCTGCTGGAATCAAAGCGGTCAACTATGCGGAACCACAGGAGATGGGCAAGGTCCTCAATGAGTATTTCTCCTGTTTTTACCCTGGGGAACTTGGGTTAGATGAAGGACCTGAGGCGTATGAAGGTAGACAAATCTCCAGGGCCTGATCAGATATATCCGTGGGAAACTGGAGAGGAAATTACAGGAGCCCTGAGTGAAATTTATGAGTTGTCATTAAATACAGGAGAGGTGCTGGAAGACTGGAGGGTGGCAAATGTTGTGCCTCTATTCAAGAAGGGCTACAGGGAAAATGCTGGGAACTACAAGCCAATGAGCTTAACATCTGTGGTCAGAGAGTTGCTGGAGAGTATTCCGAGGTATAGGATATACAGGTCATATCTCGCAAATCTGATTGAGTTATTTGAAGATGTGACCATAAAGGTTGATGAGGGCAGAGCTGTAGATATTGTATACATGGACTTCAGCAAGGCATTTGACAAGGTTCCGCATTTTTGGCTGCTCTGGAAGGTTAGATCGCGAGGGATCAAAGGAAAGATAGCTGAATGGATAGAAAATTGGCCATGGAAGGAAGCAGAGGGTGATGGTGGAAGGTTGCTTCTTTGACTGTAGGCCTGTGACCAGTGGTGTGCCCCTTGCTGTTTATCATCAGACTGAAGAAGGGTCTCAACCTGAAATGTCACCCATGCCTTTTCTCCAGAGATGCTGCCTGTCCCGCTGAGCTACTCCAGCATTTTGTGTCTATTTTAAAGGTGCAGAGAAGATTTACAAGGATGTAGTACAATGAGACATGTGTGTCCTTGTACAGCAGTCACTGAAAGTAAATATGCAGGTACAGCAAGCAGTCTTCTTCTTCTTGCGAATGAAACATAAACCAAAGGAATAGTTAGATCTCAAGCCGGGTGTTGAGCAGCCAGGCAGTGAAGAAAGCTAATGGCATGTTGGCCTTCGTAACAAGTGGATTTGAGTATAGGAGTAAAGAGGTCTTTCTGCAGTTGTACAGGGCCCTGGTGAGACCAATGGTCTCCTAATTTGAGGAAGGACATCCTTGCTATTGAGGTTCACAAGATTAATCCCCGGGACTGTCATATGAGGAAAAATTGGAAAGACTGGGCTTGCATTCACTGGAATTTAGACGGATGAGAGGGCATCTTATAGAAACGTATACAATTATAAAAGGACTGGACAAGCTAGATGCAGGAAAAATGTTCCCAATATTGGGGGAGCAGAACCAGGGGCCACAGTCTAAGAATAAAGGGGAGGCCATTTAAAACTGAGATGAAAACATTTGTGTAATTCTCTGCCACAGAAGGCAGTAGAGGCCAATTCACTGGATGAATTTAAAAGAGAGTTAGATAGAGCTCTAGGGGCTAGCAGAATCAAGGGGTGTGGGGAGAAGACAGGGACGGGTTACTGATTGTAGATGATCAGCCATGATCACAATGAATGTGCTGGCTCGAAGGGCCGAATGGCCTCCTCCTACACCTATTTTCTATGATTCTATGTTGCCAGGACTCAAAGCGGTGAGCTGTAGGGAGAGTTTGAGCAGGCTACGACTCTATTCCTTGGGAGCGCAGGAGAATGAGGGGTGATGTTTTAGAGACGTACAAAATCCGAGAGGAATAGATCTGGTAAAATGCAGTCTCTTACCCAGAGTAGGGGAATGGAGAACCAGGGGACATAGGTTTAAAGTGAGGAGGGAAAGATTTAATTAAGGTGATGGGCACCTTTTTTTTTAACACAATGGGTGGCGTGTGTATGGAACGTGCAGCTGGAGAAGATAGTTGAGTAAGTTACTATTGCAACATTTAAGAAACATTTAGTCAGGTACATGGATAGGACAGGTTTAGAGGAATGTGGGCTAAACGCGGGCAGGGGGAGTAGTGTAGATTGGACATATTGGTCAGTGTGGGCAAGTTGGGCCAAAGGGCCTGTTTCCACACCGCATGACTATATGATTATGACAAAGTGTTGCAGTAACAGTGGGTGAGGCAGTATCCATGGAGGCAATGTTTTGGGTCAGTACATTCCTTCATACTCAATGAGGCAATGGGGAGAAAGCTGGAAGGGTGAGTTAGGGACAGGACAAAGCCTGGCAAGTGATAGGTGAATAAAGGTGATGGGTGGGTGTTGATTAACATTGAGATGAAAAGGAGAGAGGAGTGAAATGTAAAGCCAGAGAGATGGACAAAGGTGGAAGGAGACCTGGGAGGGGGAGGAGGGTGGAATGGGGGTGGGGGGGAGATGGAAGTAAGGGCAGGAGAGTGGGAACAGGTACAGGAAAGGGAGATGGGGTATGTGTGGGAAAGAACTGCAGATGCTGGTTTAAACCGAAGATAGACACAAAAAGCTGGAGTAACTCATCTCTGGGGTGAAGGAATAGGTGACATTTCGGGTCGAGACCCTTCTTCAGACTGAGAGTCAGCGGTAAGGGAAACAAGAGAGAGATATATATCAAATGAATGAAAGATATGTAAAAATGTAACGATGATAAAGGAAACAGGCCATTGTTTGGCCTAGGTGAAAACTGGCTATAATGAGACTCAACAAGACGGCTGGTACAACTTGGTTGGGTGAGGTTGGGGAAGGTGCAAGTGAACCTCTGCCTCACCTGAAAGGACTGTCGGGGTCCTTGGACAGAGTCGAGGGAGGAGGTATAGGGACAGGTGTTGCATCTGCTGCAGGGGAAGGTACCTGGGGAGGGGGTGGTTTGGGTGGGAAGGGGTGAGTTAACCAGGGAGTTGCGGAGGGAACGGTTTCTGCGGAAGGCGGAAAGAGGTGGAGATGGGAAGATGTGACTAGTGGTGGGATCCTGTTGAGGGTGGTGAAAATGTTGGAGGATTACGTGTTGTATGCGACCTCTGATGGGGTGAAAGGTGAGGACCAGGGAGACTCTGTTCCTGTTGTGACTGGGCGTAGGGGGAGCAAGGGGAAAGGGAGAAGGAAAAGAGTTCAAACCTCCTGTGGCCATTCCACTGTGAAACAGGTAGACCACTTTGTATACCGTTGAGGAGTATGACCGGTCAGAGGAGAGCAGCAGCAGCCTGTTGCACCGTACCTGACTGAAGCACAGTGGGGTAGGGTGAAATCAGGCAGAGCAATAGCGGTAGGGGACTCAATGTTTAGGGGGATAGGAGCTTCTGTGGCAGCAAATGGTACTCCAGGATGGTCTGTTCCCTCCCTGGTGCCACGGGCACGGATGTCTTGAACACAGTTGTATAGGGCATGTAAGACCACATCTGGAGTATTGTGTGCAGTTTTGGTCTCCTAATTTGAGGAAGGACATCCTTGTGATTGAGGCAGTGCAGTGTAGGTTCACGAGATTTTGTGGAATTCCCTGCCACAGAGGGAAGTGGAGGCCAAGTCACTGGATGGATTTAAGAGAGAGTTAGATAGAGCTCTAGGGGCTAGTGGAATCAAGGAATATGGCGGTGCTGGCTCGAAGGGCCGAATAGCCTTCTCCTGCATCTATTTTCTATGTAGAACATTTTCAAGGGGAGGTGTGAATAACCAGAAGTCATTGTGCACATTGGTTGGTCTGAGGATAGCAAAGTCAGTGTGGAGAATAGAAATATAAGCTGGGGCAGTTTGAGATCGAGGAGGTGGTGGTATTGACGCTCTTGAAGAACATTAAGGTGGATAAGTCTCCAGGGCCTGATGGGATCTATCCCAGGTTTTTGAGGGAGGCAACAGAGGAGATTGCAGGGGCCTTGACGAGGATCTTTGTTTCTTCTTGAGCCACAGATGAGATCCTGGAGAATAGCCAATATTGTTGCTTTGTTTAATAATGGATGTAGAGGGAATCCAGAGAAGTATAGGCCGGTGAATTTCACGTCAGTTGTAAGGTCCCTCACGGCAGGCTGATCCAGAAGATTAATATGTACACGATTCACAAAGACTTGGTCGTATGGATTTGGAACTGGCTTATTCATCGAGGATAGTGGTTGGGGCCTGGAATGCGTAGCTAGGAATGGTGGTGCAGGTAGATATGATAGTGGCGTTTATGAGGATTTTAGGCGAAAGTGCAGGGAAGTGCAGGGAAGAGAGGGATATGGAACATGTGCAGGCAGATGAGATCAGTTCAGCTAGGCATCATGTTCGGCACAAATATTGTGGTCTGAAGGGTCTTTTCCTGTGCTGTACTGGAGCACTCGGAGGAAACCTACGTCGTCACAGGGAGAACGTGCAAACTCCGCACACATAGCATGCAAGGTCAGGATAGACCGGAGGTCTTCGGTGCCGTGAAGCAGCAGCTTGATGTATACTTTCTTATCATCCAAGTGGTCCAAAGCAGAGTGGAGAGCCAGTGAGATTGCATCTCCCGTTGATCTATTGTGGTAGGAGGCAAATTGCAGTTGGTCCTGGACCTAACTTGGGTAGTTGATATGCATCATGACCATCCTCTCAAAGCACTATATCACCACAGAAGTTAGTGCAGCTGTCGGTGATCATTGAGGCATATCACATTACTCTTCGTCAAACTCTCATCATTCAGGTCAAAGGTTCCCACAAGCTCAAGATGTCTGCAAAAACTCTAAGAAGTTTCATCCCTGCGGGTTTTAATAACGCGAGGGCAACTTCAAAGGGTTCACCCTCACGAAGGATCTTCTGGCATCAGCCTTGGTGTCTAAAATTACAATGCCACTGAGTGCTTTGGGGGACCGAGAAGGCACACCCTTTTAAAGTGAACGCATTGTGCTTGTTCAGGAGCTAAACGTACAAGGTGCAAAAAAAAAGAAGGGAACAAAATGTAGTGGAGATCATGGTAGGATGGGAACAGGGGCACAAGCATTTTTGTAATGAATTGAAATAATCTTTGACCCAATTTGGATGCCCTCAATTATTTTTTTGTTTGCATTTCCCACTCCTTAAAATGTACTTTGGCAAGTTTTGAAGCATGGTGGAATGAATCAATGTTTTAAAAAGCAAAAACACAGCAACCTCACCAATAAAAATGATTATAAAAGATAATTGAGATCACCAGATTCATTTACAGTCCTTCAAAGTATATTTTCAAATCAGTAGAAAGTAGAAACAAGGAACAGCAGATGCTGGTTTACAAAAAAGGAATATAATTCAAATGACACCCAAAGATTCATCACTTGTTTGCGACACGACGCATAACAACAATTCATCGATGTAGCTTTCTGCACTTTTACGGTGCAAGAATTACGGAAGCGTGGTTACGAAAGGGATACAACTGGCAGCTCATCGCGCCTGGGTTTCAACGATTCAGATGTGATGGATGGGGGGGGGGGGGGGAGGAGGAAGAGTTGCTTTACATATCGGGGAGGATGTCACGTCGGTACTCACAGAGGACATACTGCAGGGGAAGATTACTGTGGCGTTAATAGTCGAGCTAAAAAACTAAGAAGGGAACAATTACTCTCATGGGGTTCTATTAAGGGTCTGTCCCACCAGCATGCGACTGCAAGCGGCTAGCGCGACCTAATGTGGTCGCTTGAGCCGCATGGCCTCGCGGGGCCAGTCCCAGTTCGATCGCCGGAGCCGTATGGAGTTGTGCGGGGCTGGTCCCGACATCGCGCGGGGTTCCGAAACACTGACACTGTCCAAAAATTCCGCGTGGCAAAGACCTGTCGGCCCGCAGCCGCATTGAGTATGTACGCAGCGTCTCGACGCCGTACGCCTAGAGCATGGCTTTGCGTGATGACGTCATCGCCCGACGCCGTGCGACATCCAAATTCAGTCGGCCCGCCTCCTGCCCAGCTGATTGGTGAGTATGATGTCGGGACCAGCCCCACACAACTCCAGACGGCTCCGCGGTTGGAAGTGGGACTGGCCCCACGAGGCCGTACGCCTCAAGCCACCACGTTTGGTCGGGCTGGACACATGCAATCGCATGCTGGTGGGACAGGCCCTTTATAGATCACTAATAACCAACTGGAGAAAGAGGATCACAGGGCAAGATGATTAGACGGGGCAGAATTTGTTAGATGCATCCAAGAAGGTTTCCTTAAAGAGTATGTGGGTAGTTTGACTCGAGGAAGGACCATACAACCTTGTATGGGGAAATGAGCTTGGTCAGGTGACTGATGTTATGGTGAAAGAGTTCTTTGGAGATAGTCATAGAGTCCTAGGATGAAACAGTGTTGAAACAGGCCCTTCAGTCCAACTTGCCCACACCGGCCAACATGTTCCAGCTACACTAGTCCCATCTGTGGAAAGCATCTTGTCTGGAAATATCATGATTTGGTTTGGGAACTGCTCTGCCCAGGACAAGAAGGCTCTGCAGAGAGTAGTGCGTTCGGCCGAACACACTACGGGAACTACACTCGCCCCCCTGCAGGAACTATATATCAGGAGGTGCAACTCTAGAGCCAACAAGATCAAGGGAGACCCCAGCAACGGACTGTTCCAGCTGCTACGGTCAGGCAAACGCCTCCGTTGCCACGCTGTGAAAACAGAGAGGTTGAGAAGGAAGGTACACAAAAATACTGGAGAAACTCAGCGGGTGCAGCAGCATCTATGGAGCGAAGGAAATAGGTAACGTTTCGGGCCAAAACCCTTCTTCAGACTGGATCCTGGACCCTGGACATCAGTCTGAAGAAGGGTTTCGGCCCGAAACGTTACCTATTTCCTTCGCTCCATAGATGCTGCTGCACCCGCTGAGTTTCTCCAGCATTTTTGTGTACCTTAGATTTTCCAGCATCTGCAGTTCCTTCTTTAACACGAGGTTGAGAAGGAGTTTCTTCCCAGAGGCCATTGGAACTGTAAACTCCTATCTCACCAGGGACTAACTTTGCTGTACCTTTTTACTGTTGTGTGGTGTCTTTTTAAAATAGCTGTTTTTTTCTTTTTTCCTCCCACAAATATGTAATATGTATATTTCCGCAAGCATTGCCACTTTTCATTTCACTGCACATCTCGTATGTGTATGTGACGAATAAACTTGACTTGACTTGATCTGCTGCATTTGGTCCATATCCCTCCAAACCTATCCTATCCATGTACTGTTTAACTGTTTCTTAAACGTTGGGATCGTTCCTGCCTCAACTATCTCCTCTGGCAGCTTGTTCCATACACACACCACCCTTTGTGTGAAAAAGTTACCCTCAGATTCCTCTTTTCCCCTTCACCGTAAACCTATGACCTCTGGTCCTCGATTCACCTATCTACCCGATCTATTCCTCTCATGATTTAATACACTTCCATAAGATCACCCCTCATCCTCCTGCGCTCCAAGGAATAGAGTCCCAGCCAACCCAACCTGATATTCACCTCCAGAAAAAAAGTAGGAAGTATTGGCCGGGGGTCCTAGAGGCCGACTAGGCCCCCGGCAGGGTCCAGGATCAGCGCCCTGGTGGGGGTTCAGGGGGCTCCTGCATTTTCAATAAATTGAAAGTAATTCCTAAGCTTTCTGCTGTAAGTTAACATAACAGAAGCTTAGAATTTTTCTAACACATAACCAGTAAAATAACCCCCAAGATAAATATTTCATGAAATAATTGACTTCATACAGCTAAAAAAATCTTTACAAGAAATGTTACCCGAGTTTCTAAATGAGCTATTTGTAGAGATGCCAAAAGAACACAAAGGTAAAACCTACACATCACCATAGAAAGGTACCATCTCAAGGCATAATTAAGCACAATACTGCAAGGCACAGCTAACTGTCAATACACTGATGTCACATCTACAACGTTAAGAAGGTAGAAAACTAAAAACCTTTGCCAATAACAATGAAAACTAAAATTCCCAATACAAATGGAAAATCACCAGAAAGGGGAGGGGGTAGCCGCTTCCCGGGAGGTAGGGCCTCGCATCTCTCTAACCCCCACTATCATCGCCGGTACCATTCCCTTTCCAGTCGCAGCTCCATATGGGAAACACAAAACACTGTTGTGTTAATTTATATATTTTCCCCACAAGGGAGGAGGGGGAGGGGATCAGCTGTCCGGGCGTCCCGCTCACCCTGGGCCCGCGCTCCCGTTCGTGACCCCGCGTCTCACCCGCTCACGCTCCGGTTCCATCCGACAAACGGGCTCCGTCACAGCTCGCACAGCGCCGCCGGGCTGATCTCAGCAGCAGCCAAAGAACGTTGTTGTGCTCCCTCCGCCCACGGCCTCCCGCGTGTCCCCCACCCCCGCTATTGGCCGACCTTGCTGACTTCCATCATGAATGACAAGCTTGCCCACCTCCAGACCGGTACCTCCACTGACTCTCCTTCCCTCACCCTTTTATTTTACCATCTTGCCAACCAAACTGTGTCAAAATCGGGCACAAAAGATTGAAAAATCTGATTCATTGTTAGGAAAAGAAAAAAAATCAGAATTCTGATTTAAATCGGAAGAATATGATGCCTGCTCTCCCTATAGCTCAGACCCTCTGGTCCTGGCAACATCTTCGTAAACCTTCAGTGTACCCTTTCCAGCTTGACAACTTCTTTCTTATAACATGGTGCCCAGAACTGAACACAATACTCTAAATGTGGCTGCACCAGCATCTTATACAACTGCAACATGACCGCCCAACTTCTATACTTCTAGACTGATGAAGGCCAATGTGCCAAAAGCCCTACCATTCAATGTGTAGGTCCTACCCATGTTAGACTTCCCAAAATGTAACACCGCACATTTCTCTGTGTTAAATGCCATCAACCATTCCTCAGCCCACCTGGCCAATTGATCCAGATCCTGCTGCAATCGTTCACAACCATCTTCACTATCTGCAAAACCACTAACTTTGTATCATCAGCAAACTTGCTGATCTTGCCATGTATGTGCTGATCCAAATCATTGCTACAGATGACAAATAGTAACGGGCCCAGCACCGATCCCGTGGCACACCACTAGTCACAGGCCTCCAGTCCGAGAAGCAACCTTCCACCATCACCCTCTGCTTCCTTCCGTGGAGCCAATTTTCTATCCATTCAGCTATCTCTCCTTGGATCCCATGCAATCTAACCTTCCAGAGGAGCCGACCATGCGGAACATTGCCGAATGCTTTACTGAAGTCCATGTACACAACATCTACAGCTCTGCCATCATCAACCTTTTTGGTCATGTCTTCAAAAAACTCAATCAGATTTGTGAGACATGATCTCCCACATACAAACCCATGTTGACTATCCCTAATCAGCTCTGGTTTGTCTAAATGCCTGTATATCCTATCCCTCAGAATACTCTCTAGTAACTTTCCAACTACAGATGTTAAGCTCACCAGCCTATAGTTCCCAGCATTTTCCCTGCAGCCCTTCTTGAAAAGAGGTATAACATTTGCCATCCTCTAGTCTTCCGGCACCTCTCCTGTATTTAAATAGGACTAGTAAATTTCAACCAGGGCTCCCGCAATTTCCTCTCTGGTTTCCCACAATGTCCTCAGATATATCTGATCAGGCCTTGGATATTTGTTTACCTTCAAACACCCAACTGCTTTCATTGCCATCTCGGGGGATTTCTACCACGTGAGTTTGGACGCTACCCTACCCACTTTCACTCATTGTTTGACTGTCCCACCAGAGATGTGACAACATTGGACCTGCTGTATGCCAATGTTAAAGAGGCGTACAGCTCCATAGCCCTTCCGCCACTGGGAAGATCCAACAACAACCTGGTTCACCTCCTACCCATGTATAAGCCAATGGTCCAGAGGCTGCTTGTGACCACAAGATCAGTGAGGAGATGGTCACAGGAGGCCTCTGACGCTCTACAGGGCGTTTTGAGGACACAGACTGCGACGCACTGTGGTCCCCATGGAGAGGACATTGATGGACTTAACGGACTGTGTTACCAGCTACATAAAGTTCTGTGTGGATAACATTGTCCTGAGGAGACTGTACACTGTTTCCCCAACAACAAGCCCTGGGTCACCAGTGACATAAGGCCATTCTCAACCAGAAGAAGAGGGCCTTCAGGAATGGTGACAGGGAGGAGGTGAAACGGGTACAGAAAGACCTGAAGGCCAGACTGAGACAGGGCAAGGATGACTACAGGAGGAAGCTGGAGCAGAACAAGGAGGGATGTGTGGAGTGGAATGCAGAGCATTACAGGCTACAAGAAGACCAGTGGCCTGGGGAGGGAAGCAATCAGGACTGGGCCAACCAGCTAAACCTATTTATTAATAGATTTGATGGTGGGGCCTCTGCCCACCCTCCCCCCTGCTCCCCGACAGACTCTCCCCCTCAATCCCCCTGGTCCACCTCCTCTGCCCTTTCTTTGCCATGCCTGACCATCAAGGCTGAGCAGGTGAGGAAGGAGCTGAGCAGAGTCCGCCCAGACAAAGCCACGGGTCCCGATGGTGCCAGCCCTAGGCTACTCAAGGCGTGCGTGTGCTAGCCAGTTGTGTGGAGTACTCCAGCATATCTTCAACCTGAGCCTGAGTCTGGAGAGGGTTCCTGTGATGTGGAAGACATCCTGCCTGGTTCCTGTACCAAATTGGACGCGCCCCAGCTCCTCCAATGACTACAGACTTCACACATCATGAAGCTGACTTCACACATCATGAAGTCCCCGGAGAGGCTGGTGCTCACTCACCTGGTGACCCCTGGTTAAACCCTACCTGGACTCCCTGCAGTTCGCTTACCAAACAAAGATGGGGGGTGGGGCCATCATCCACCTGCTCCATCATTCCTATGCCCACCTAGATGAGCCGGGAAGCATTGTGAAAGTCATGTTTTTTTTTTTACTTCTCCAGTGCTTTTAACGTGATCCGGCCTGCACTGCTAGGGAGCAAACTGACGAAGATGCGGGTGGATGCTCCATTGGTGTCCTGGATCACAAACTACCTTTCAGAAAGCATTTGATAAGGTCCCACATAGGAGATTAGTGGACAAAATTAGGGCACATGGTATTGGGGGTAGAGTGCTGACATGGATAGAAAATTGGTTGGCAGAAAGGAAACAAAGAGTAGGGATTAACGGGTCCCTTTCAGAATGGCAGGCAGTGACTACTGGGGTACCGCAAGGCTCGGTGCTGGGACCGCTATTTACAATATACATTAATGATTTGGATGACAGGATTAAAAGTAACATTAGCAAATTTGCAGATGACACAAAGCTGGGTGACAGTGTGAACTGTGAGGAGGATGCTATGATGATGCAGGGTGACTTGGATAGGTTGGGTGAGTGGACAGATGCATGGCAGATGAAGTTTAATGCAGATAAATGTGAGATGATCCACTTTGGTGGTAAAAATAGGAAGGCAGATTATTATCTGAATGGAGTCAAGTTGGGAAAAGGGGAAGTACAACAAGATCTGGGGCTCCTTGTTAATCAGTCACTGAAAGTAAGCATGCAGGTGCAGCAGGCAATGAAGAAAGTGAATGGCATGTTGGCCATAACAAGAGGAGTTGAGTATAGGAGCAAAGAGGTCCTTCTGCAGTTGTACAGGGCCTAGTGGGACCACACCTGGAGTATTGTGTACAGTTTTGGTCTCCAGATTTGTGGAAGGACATTCTTGCTATTGAGGGAGTGCAGCGTAGGTTCACAAGGTTAATTCCTGGGATGACAGGATTGTCATATGTTGATAGAATGGAGCGACTGGGCTTGTATACTCTGGAATTTAAAAGTATGAGAGGGGATCTTATTGAAACATATAAGATTATTAAAGGTTTGGACATGCTACAGGCAGGAAACATGTTCCCGATGCTGGGGGAGTCCAGAACCAGGGGCCACAGTTTAAGAGTAAGAGGTAAGCCATTTAGGACGGAGATGAGGAAAAACATTTTCACACAGAGGGTTGTGAATCTGTGGAATTTTCTGCCTCAGAAGGCAGTGGAGGCCAATTCTCTGGATGCTTTCAAGAGATAGCTAGATAGGGCTCTTAAAGATAGCAGAGTCAGAGGATATGGCGAGAAGGCAGGAACGGGGTACTGATTGTGACCGATCAGCCATGATCATATAGAATGATGGTGCTGGCTCGAAGGGCCTATTCCTGCACCTATTGTCTATTGAACGACCACAATATGTCAAGCTATATGTGCCATGTGTCTCGGACATGGTGGTGAGCAACAAAGGGGCCCCACAGGGGACGGTCCTCTCTCCCTTCCTGTTCACCATCTATACCTCAGACTTCAGATATAAGTTGGATGACTCTGCATATGTGGGCTGCATCAGTGAGGGGAGGGAAGCTGAATACAGAGGTGGAGTCAACGACTTTGTTGAGTGGTGTGGGCTGAATCAACTGCAGCTCAACACTGACAAGACTAAGGAGTTGGTGGTGGACTTTAGGAGGAGAGGAACACCCCTGTCTCCATCAAGGGTGTGGATGTGCAGTTTACCAGGGAGTACAAATACCTTGGAGTGTACCTGGACATTAAACTGGACTGGTCCAGGAACACTGAGGCCCTGTACAAGAAGGGACAGAGCCGGCTATACTTTTTGAAAAGGCTCCGCTCCTTCAACATCTGCAGTGAGATGCTGCAGATGTTCTACCAATCGGTGGTAGCCAGGGCCATCTTCTTCACTGCCGTGTGCTGGGGCAGCAGGGCGAAGGCCGCGGACGCCAATAGGATCAACAAACTCATCAGGAAGGCTGGCTCCGTCCTGGGGGCGGATTTGGATTCATGGGAGGTGGTCTTAGAGGGGAGGATGCTCCTGAAACTGCAGATGTCTCTCGTATTCAAAGATATCAATAACAATTCAAATAGATATAAATAACGATTTATTTTATATAGCTGAAACCAGTAGAAATTATTAAAAATAAAGTAGAAAATCCATTTACACACTTCTTTTTCAAGCAAGTAGAATAAATGAGGTTTCATTTCGCTAAGCGCTCAACATGTGCATGTTTCACTGCTGGGCTCAAGTGGCAAGTTCAACAGCAGAGGGGAGGTCAGTTTCTCCAGCGCTTCACCTTCAGCTCATCTACAACATCTACTTTTCAATGAATAGACTGATCCCCAGAGTGCAGATCATCAACAGTTCCCCATGGAACTGCTAGCCAATGACCAAGTCATTCTGTTCCGATGGTGCGGGATTCTGATCCACAAAATCAAGTTTTCGGAATATGTGAACCTTCGACGGGCCCGCGGTGGGTGAATAGAGTATCAATCATTCATTCAAGTATCATTCATTCATAAGTAACAATTCAACAGGAAAGTTACGACATCTGGAGGCTTTGAACTATGATGACATTTTAAACAGTGAAGCATGCCATAGGAGATTAATTAGTCGCAAGCAACAATCAATATAATATAATTCTGAAATGGGTGCATAAATAAATATTCAGTGTAACAAGATCATTAAATATTAACATTCCCTTCCTCCTAACCTACCCATATCTGGATTGATGGTTACCTTCAACATGCTGGCCAGTGCTTTAAAGACATCAAAGGTAGACAAGAGTGCTGGAGAAACTCAGCGGGTGCAGCAGCATCTACGGAGCGAAGGAAATAGGCAACGTTTTGGACCGAAACCCTTCTTCAAACTGAACAAGGGTTTCGGTCCGAAACGTTGCCTATTTCCTTCGCTCCGTAGATGCTGCTGCACCCGCTGAGTTTCTCCAGCACTTTTGTGTACCTTCGATTTTCCAGCATCAGCAGTTCCTTCTTAAACGCTTTAAAGACATCTTTGGACTGCACTGGACACTACACACACAAACTCTCAAGCCAGAGGAAAATGTTCACAATGCTCAGCATTTAAAATTACAAGACTCAGCCTGCCCAGAGTTAAAATCAAGCTTACCTCTTTAAAGCACGGTGAAGGATTTCTTATTTGCTCCAGCATGGCCCACTTTACGGTTGCTTGTCTTATATTTCCATCATATTCTCTAGAACTCTGAGTGCCACTGGGTGTTCCCCTTGACCTCTCGTAGCCAGGTTCATTGAAATAGGGCTCTGCCACCAGTATCAAAGATTGAATTGACACCAATACCTGTCGAAAATAAGTGATTGCTACTTTTGACTCTCAAACACAAAATGGCAACATTTTCCTCAGTTTATGAACGGTGCCCAATAAGGAGTTTTGTGAATAAATGTATTTTATTCACTTATTCATGTTAAAGCACAAAATAAAATTATATATACATATATGTAGCTAGAATATAACTAAAACTGACTGGAGAATGGTGGTGTCATATGCCTATCCTAGTAACTTTTTCATACAGAGATGGTAGGTGTATGGAACGAGCTGCTGGAGGAGACAGTTGAGGCAGGTACTATCGCAATGTTTAAGAAACATTTGGACAGGTACGTGGATAGGACAGGTTTTGTGGGGTAGGAGCCAAATACAAGCAGGTCGGGCCAGTGTAGATGAGACATGTTGGTCGGTGTGGGCAAGTTGGGCTTTATGATTGACTGTATGGACGACAAACAGATTAAGTGTGTCGTCCACATCACTAAAATAGATTATTGACAGGGTACCAAGTATAACTAATTCCCCAAAACTACACTTCACTTGGAACAAAAACATATTTTGCAAAACACATGTTTACATTTTTGTGGACTGTAACAGACTGAATACCATAAAAATAAATCAAACTGCTCGATTTCTGGATAAAGGTCAGGATTTACTCATGCCATACAGTCATAGATATTGTACAGGCCCCTCTCACCCTATCTTGTCCATGTCCATCACGTTGGCATTCTGGGCTAGTCCCACCTGGCTGTATTTGGTCCATAAACCTCTAACCCCTATCCATATATCCATCCAAATGTCTTTTAAAACTCATAATTGTAACCATTTTTATAGCTTCCTCTGGCACCTCATTCAAGACAGACTACCCTCTGAGTGAAACAGTTACGCCCAAGAACCATCTTGCATCTCTCAACCCTCTACTTTTAGAATCTTCTATCCTTGGAAAAAGACTTGTAGTATTTGCTTTATCCATGCTCCTCATGATCTTGTACATCTCAACAAGTTCATCTCTCAACCTACTCTCCAAAGAATAAAATGCTTGCCTGTCCAACGTCTCCCTATAACTCAAACCCACAAGCCAAGGTAACATCCTGGGGAATCTCTTCTGCACCCTTTCAAATTTAATGACATTCTTTCTATAACTAGGCAACCAGAATTACACACAGTATTCCTTTAAAATAATGAGAGGAATAGATTGGGTAGATGCACGGAGTCTCTTGCCCAGAGTAGGTGAATTGAGGACCAGAGGACATAGGTTTAAGGTGAAGGGGAAAGGATTAAGTGTGTGTAGGAATCTCAATGGTAACTTTTTCACACAAAGGGTGGTGGGTGTATGGAACAAGCTTCCAGAGGAGGTAGTTGAGGCAGGGACTATCCCAATGTTTGAGAAACAGTTAGACAGGTACATGGATAGGACAGGTTTGGAAGGATTTAGGCCATATGCAGGCAGATGGGACATGTTGGCCAGTGTGGGCAAGTTGGGCCGAAGGGCTTGTTTCCACGCTGTATCACTCTATGACTAACCATTCCTCAGCCCACCTGCTCAACCGATCAAGATCCTGTGGCAATTTTTGACAACCATGTCAAAAGGGCAATGTAAGCCCAACGACTTGCATCACCAACTTTGTACTCAATATCCTTCCTAATGAAGACATGCCTGCCAGATCCCTTCTTCACCATACCGTCTACCTGACTCACCATCTTTAGGGAATCATACACCTGTACTCACAGATCTGTGTTCTGCAACACTCTCCACATCTCTACCATTGACTATGCAAGCCCTGGTTTGACAAACCAAAGTGCAACATTTCACATTTGTCAGAGGTTAAATTCCATTGGCCATTCCCAGGGCCACCTTCCCAACTGATCTTGATCTTGTTGTAAATGTACATATCCTTCCTCACTGTCTACTACACCACTCATTTTGATATCATCTATAAATATACTAACAATGTTAAGTAATTGTCATCCAAATCATTAATATGGATATTGAACCGTAGTGGACCCAGCACCGACCCCTGCGACACTTCATTGGTCACAGGCCTCCAGTCAGAAAATCAACCCTCCACGCCGCCCTTTGACTCCTTCCTCCAAGTCAATTTTGAATCCCATTGACTAGCTCACCTTAGATTCAGTGTGGTCTAACTTCCAGGTGAGCAGACCATGCGGGACGTGAAAGGCCTGGCTACACAGACAACACTAACTGCCCTGCCCTAATCAATGCTCCAGGTGAGCTCCTTAAAACTACTCCATTTTGTGACGTACGATTTTCCACATACAAAGGCACACTGATTATCCAGAAACAGTTTTTGTCTATCAAAATGCTGATAGATCCTGTCACTAAGAATCATCTCCAACAACTGGCCTGTAGTTTCCTGGTTTCTCCTTGCTGCCTTTCATAATGGTACATGAACCACCCTTCAATATTCTACAATCTCCTCCTGTCTCCGCATGTCCTAGAGGAATCCGACCCAGTCACGCCAAAGACACACAGTCCCATCCTGTATGATTGAATTTTAACACTCTAAATCCCTCACTTGCAAGCAGAAATTTCATAAATTACTGATCATCTGTCTGCTTATCTCATTATGTATCAGGAGACAGCGCCAAATGGGAAAGCCATATGCAATAATGTTCCCTCAGACTTAATTATAAATTACAATTAATTATTCTACAATTAATTAATTTGGTTTGTTAATTGCTCACTGCACCTGTGCTAACTTTCTACACTTGACGAACCAGCATTTTTATATATCAAAAAAGACACAGTGGTGGAGTAACTCAGTGGGTTAGGCAGGATTCCTGGAGAACATGGATAGGTGACATTATGGGTCGGAACCGCTTCTTCAGACTGATTGTGTCGGGGGGGGGGGGGGGGAGAATGTCAAGAAAACAAAGCTGGAAGAGAGGAGGGGCAGGACAAAGCCTGACAAATAACAGGGGAAGGGGGCTTGATAGTCAGATGGTTGGACAAAGGCTAGAGATGAAAAGACGGATGTGTGAGACAAAAGCATTGAAGAGTTGCAAATTGTGAAGCTAGAACAAGGAATGTAGGTGGAAGGGGAAGTGGAGAAATAATTTTGACTGTATGTGTGGTACAGGGGAGAGGGGTAGGGAAAAGGCAGCAGAGGGGGGGGGGGGGGGGGTGGAGGGATGGTAGTTGCCTAAAATTGGAGAATTCAATCTTTATACTGTTGTGTTGCAAACTACCCAAGCGGAGAATATGAGGTGTTATTCGTCTAGTTTTTATAATCAATATTGATTATTTTCTCACCAGTTTAAAAATCCGGATTTTGTATTGTTCCTTTCCTTACATTTTCCTGCACTATCTGCCCTTTGCCACCTCCTTGCCTTTGGCAGGCATATTTTGCCCCACTCACAGCTGATGTTCCTATGGTCCAGGGAAATATTTCCTGCCAGTACACTTTCTACCTACACGAGACGCCAAACATTTCCCGCCCAAGCAAATTTTAATTATAAAAATAAAATGTGCCTATTTCTGTATTTTCTGAAATACTTATATTTAAGGAATTCCTTCCTTTTCTCAAGGAGCATCCTAACCAAAATACATTTCTGCTTACTTGCAAAAAACTAGATGTTTGAGGATTCCACTTTTCCTCTGGTCTTCCATGCCATGTGTTAAGAATACTTAAACAAACCTGAAATAACAATGGAAAAATCATGCGAGGAGTCAGAAGCATGCACAACTATTTCATGCGTCACTCAATGAAGCAAATAAACAACATATCAGTTGACAATCAAGTTCAATTAAATTACACTATGATTCTGAAACCTATATATGTTGCCATTTTTAAGTAATTCTCATTGTTTTAAATTGAAGTTGCAGTGGAGAAGGAAAGGCAGGCAGGGGAATAAATAACAAAATGATAATATAATGAAGTAGAATAATCATTACACAAAGGACTGAGAGAATCTTGAATTTCCTGCCCCAAAAGGCAATGGACATATTCCAACTGGGAAATGCAGAAATAGGGAGAATACAAGGATTAAACAAAAAAATGCTGCAAATAATCAAGTTTGGGCAATTTTATTTTTTTATAGCTCGGTCAATTTTGTGAATTAACTTTTGCCTTCTATCTAATAATAGATTTTCCAAGTTCTGTCTTCCCTTTCCCCAACTCTGTATTTGCTTAAAATCTATTCAACCTCTAACTTCCCAGCCACTCCGAGGTGCCGAGTGGCAGAGGGCCTTCATGAGGTGCGCGGGCGGCTGTGATGCCCGCCTGGAAGAGCAGCAGACTTGGCGGAACCCGCCCGAAGGCTCGTCAGTCCGTGGACGGAGCCGCTGGAGAAGTCGGGTGCGAGGAGCAAAGGCTGGTAAGAGGGTGAACGGGGAACCACTCCAGTGGACCGAGCGCATGGGTAGACTGGACTTTGGCCAAACATGGCGGTGCCCGCATGTGTAAATACACAAAATTAATTTCATTGTGCAGTTGCACGTTACAAATAACGCAACACTGAACTTAACAGTTTTGATATTTTTAAAAAATCAATGAAATGTTAATTACAGTACTTTGAATATTTTCAGCATTTACTTCTTTAAAATTTCCAGTTTTACAGTAGACTTGTAAAGAACTACTTGGCTCGATGGACCAAAGGAGCGGGAGCGGTGTGGTGGTGCAGCAGTTAGTGACACTGTCATACAGCTTCAGGGTCCTGTATTAAATGCTGACTTCAGCTAGCATCGTTGTGGAGTTTGCACCTTCTCTCCATGAGCATGTGGGTTCCTACAAGTGTGCTGGTCTCCCCTTACATCCCATAGAAACATAGAAAATAGGTGCAGGAGGAGGCCATTCAGCCCTTTGAGCCAGCACCACCATTCATTGCGTTCAAGGCTGATCGTCCCCAATCAATAACCCATGCCTGCCTTCTCCCCATATCCCTTGATTCCACTAGCCCCTACAGCTCTATCTAACTCTCTCTTAAATCCATCCAGTGATTTGGCCTCCACTGCCCTCTGCAGCAGGGACTTGAAGCAAGGAAATTGTCTACTGTACATTTCCTCTCAGTAGAGGTTAAGAGCAAAATAACTCTAAGGGGGAGTCGATGGGTTAGTGAGAAAGAATAGACGTTTCAGGAGTATAGGAAAATAACAGGGGAAAATGGTACTGAATGAGAGCACAGTTTCAATCAGTTTCAATGACTGAGTTTCAATGCAGGCAACTGGGGCAAAAAGGACATAGTTTCAAAATGTGGAAAACAATCGGTGGAGGATGTCTATGGAGATCTGGGAGTCCATAATAGATTAAAATGTTAGAGACAAGAATTTTAAAAAGATTCAAGACCAATCAAATGCTACTCCTTGTAGCAAGAGTATTTGAATATAAGGGAGCAGAAGTTGGGAGCACAAATGTATCAATTCTTAGTTACACAATACCTGGGATACAATGTGTAATTCCAGATAGATACAAAGCTGAGGCCACGCGCCAACTCTTGGACACCTCTTCCTACTTACCCCTGGACCATGACCCCACTGACGAGCACCAGGCCACCATCTCCAGCACCATCACCAACTTCATCCACTCCCACGCCCTGCCCGAACGAGCCTCCAACCTCATCGTTCCCCAGCCCCGCACAGCCCGCTTTTACCTTCTCCCCAAAATCCACAAACCTGACTGTCCCGGTAGACCCATTGTCTCTGCCTGTTCTTGCCCCACCGAACTCATCTCCACCTACCTCGACTCCATACTATCCCCCTTGGTTAAATCCCTCCCCACCTATGTTCAAGACACCTCAGACACTCTCCGTCATCTCCGCGCATTCCACTCTCTAGGCCCTCACCCCCTCATCTTCACCATGGACGTCCAGTCATTGTACACCTCCATCCCCCACCAGGATGGTCTCAAAGCCCTCCGTTTTTTCCTCGACCGTAGAAGCAATCTATACCCGGCCACTGACACCCTCCTCCGCCTAGCGGAGCTGGTACTTACACTTAATAACTTTTCATTTGACTCCTCCCATTTCCTCCAAATACAAGGCGTAGCTATGGGCACACGCATGGGCCCCAGCTACGCCTGCCTCTTTGTCGGGTACGTAGAACAATCCCTGTTCAATGCGTACCAGGGCCCCATCCCTGACCTCTACCTCCGCTACATCGATGATTGTTTTGGTGCCACATCCTGCACCCACACACAACTGACTGACTTCATCCGCTTCACCACCAACTTCCATCCGGCACTCAAATACACCTGGACCATTTCCGACACTTCGCTACCATTCCTTGACCTCACTATCTCCATCGCAGGTGATAGACTCCTTACCGACATCCACTACAAACCTACCGACTCCCATGGCTATCTGGACTACACTTCTTCCCACCCTGCTTCCTGTAAAGACTCCATCCCCCACTCCCAATTCCTCCGTCTACGCCGCATCTGCTCCCAGGATGAGGCGTTCCACACCAGGGCATCTGAAATGTCCTCATTCTTCAGGGAACGGGGGTTCCCCTCCTCCACCATAGATGAGGCTCGCACCAGGGTCTCTGCCATACCCCGCAACACTGCTCTCTCTCCCCATCCCCCCACTCACAACAAAGGCAGAGTCCCCCTAGTCCTCACCTTTCACCCCACCAGCCGTCACATACAACAAGTGATCCTCCGTCAGTTTCGCCACCTCCAACGTGACCCCACCACTCGCCACATCTTCCCATCCCCCCCTATGTCTGCCTTCCGCAAAGACCGCTCCCTCCGTAACTCCCTTGTCAATTCTTCCCTTCCCTCCCATACCACCCCCTCCCCTGGTACTTTCCCTTGCAACCGCAAGAGATGCAACACTTGTCCCTTCACTTCCCCCCTCCACTCCATTCCAGGACCCAAGCAGTCGTTCCAGGTGCGACAGAGGTTCACCTGCATCTCCTCCAACCTCATCTATTGCATTCGCTGCTCTAGATGCCAGCTGATCTACATCGGTGAGACCAAGCGGAGGCTTGGCGATCGTTTCGCCGAACACCTCCGGTCGGTCCGCAATAACCAACCTGAACTCCCGGTGGCTCAGCACTTCAACTCCCCCTCCCATTCCGTATCTGACCTCTCTGTCCTGGGTCTCCTCCATGGCCACAGCGAGCAACACCGTAAATTGGAGGAAATGCACCTCATATTCCGCTTGGGCAGTCTACATCCTGGTGGCCTGAACGTTGAATTCTCCCAATTCTGCTAGCCCTGGCTGTCCCCTCCCCTTCATCAGCCATCTGGTTGTCTCCTCCCCTCCCCCAGCCCTCGGGCTCCTCCTCCTCCTTTTCCTTTTTTCCTTTCTTCTCCCCACCCCCTATCAGTCTGAAGAAGGGTTTCGGCCCGAAACGTTACCTATTTCCTTTGCTCCATAGATGCTGCTGCACCCGCTGAGTTTCTCCAGCATTTTTGTGTACCTTAGATACAACCTATGCCTTGAGAGTATATTACAGAATACAGCATAGAGTCATACAGCATGGAAACAGGCTCTTCAGCCCAACTTACCCACCTACACTAGTCCTACCTGCCCATATGTCTGGTCCATATCCTTCAAAGTCCTGTCCAAATGTATTTTAGATGTTGTAACTGTCTGAAGTACCTCCTCTGGTAGCATGTTTCATATACCCACCACCCTCCGTGGAAAAGGTTTTGCCTTGGGTTCCTAATAAATATTTTCCCTCGCACCTTACACCTATGTCCCCTGGACCTTGACTCCCGTAATCTGGGTAAAAGATTCTTGTGTACCTACCTTATCTATTCCCTGCTAGCTTTGCAATTCACCCGTTCTTGCTACAACACTGATGTTAACTCGCTCCATCAACCCACCGGCTCGCATTTAAACCTCCTACTCTCGCTCTGACACAGAAATCCACTGGCTCCATCAATCCACCCGCTAGCTTTTCAATTCTCACGCTCCTGCTCCAACTATCCAATTATCCAGTAATACACTGGCTACATTTTCAGTTTTCATGCTCCTGCTGTGATAATGAAATTAAACTGGCTCAACCATTCCACCAGCTGGCTTTTCCATTCTCCCGCTCTGACACAATAATTAGTCGCTTCTACCAATCCACCGGCGTAGCTTTGCATTCCTCCTGGTTCACCACCAATACTGGAATTAAGTGGCTCCACCAATTTACCGGATAACTTTTCAATTTACCCATTCCTGCTCCCAATCTGAAATTAACTGGCTCCATCAATCCACCGGCCAGCTTCTCATTTCTCCTGCTCCTGATCCAACACGGAAATTCACTGGCTCCATGAATCCACGGCTAGCTTTCCAATTCTCCCGTCCCTGCCTCAACACGGAAATTAACCAACTCCACCAATCCTCCTGCTAATGTTTGAATTCTTCTGCTCCGAATATGCAATTATCTCACCCCATCACCTACTAGCTTTTCTGTCCTCCCGCCCCTTCTCCGACACTGAAATTAACTGGCTCAACCATTCCACTGTATAGCTTTTCAATGTTTGTGCTTCGACACAGTAATTACCCGCCGCTACAAATCCACCAGCGAGCTTTTCAATTCTCCCGTTCCTCCTCCGGCGCTGAAATGAACCGGCTCCACCTATCAACCTTTTCAATTCTGAAAAGTCTGAAGAAGGGTCTATTTTCAATTCAATTCCCCTGCTCCTGTTCAGACACTGAAATTAACTAACTCAACCAACCCGCTAGTTTTTCAATTCTCCTGCAGACACTAAAATTATTTGGCTCCACTATTTACCAGCTAGCTATTCAATTCTCCACCACTGAAATTTTACAAATGATTGGGGCAAAACAACATAGATATTGAAAATTTGTGAATCTGTGGAATTCTCTGCCTCAGAAGGCAGTGGAGCGATTCTCTGGATGCTTTCAAAAGAGAGTTAGATAGAGCTCTTAAAGATAGCGGAGTCAATGGATATGGGGAGAAGGCAGGAACGGGGTACTGATTATGGATGATCAGCCATGATCACTACGAATTGCGGTGCTAGCTCAAAGGCCGAATAGCCTACTTGTGCACCTATTGTCTATTGAGACAAGGTTTGTCTGTTAAAGAGAAGTTATTTGCACTGGTTGGGGAGTGTAGAAGGGCACCATCCAAGGTTTACCAAGAGTGAAGTCAGGAAGCACATCTGCAACTGAAGAGCAGCAAAAATATTGAACGCTTCGGCAAATGGAAGATGAATCTGCCCCAATTGATAATGCCAAGCATGCAAATGTTAATTTTTTGTTTACGAAATACGTTAAGCCATGTGGAGAAAAGCCAGGTTACATGTATTCAGCTCAAAGGCATGGGAGATGAAAATGACCTCATCCTGTTGATTGGGCAACACACAAAGTGCCAGAGGAACTCAGTAGTGTGGGAGCATCTGTGGAGGAAATTGTATACTGTGTGCTTGTTTTCATCGGTCAGGGCATTGAGTATAAGAGTCAGGAAGTCATAGTGCAGCTTTATAGGACTTTGGTTAGGCTGCATTTGGAGTATTGTGTAGAGTTCTGGCCACGTCATGACAGGAAGGATGTGGATCTCTGGAGACGGGTGCAGTGAAGGTTTACCAGAATGATGTCTGGATTTGGGGGCATTAGCTCCAGAGATTGGGAGGACAGACTTTGGTTGTTTACTCTGGCACGCCGGAGGTTGTGGGGAGACCTGATAGAAGTATATAAAATTATGAAAGGCATAAATCGGGTAGACGGTCAAAATCTTTTTCCCAGGTAGGATAAATCATTTACTAGACGATGCAGCTCTAAGCTGAGAGGGGGAAATTCAAAGGAGACGTGGAGGGCAAGTTTTTTTTATACAGAGCATGGTGAGTGCCTGGAACATGATGCCAGGGATCGTTGAAGCAGATACATTAGTGGCATTTAAAAACAATGGATAGTCATATTGATATGCAGGGAATGGAGGGATATGAATTATATGAACAGGTAGATGTTTGGCACAGACATTGTGGGCTGAAGGGCCTGTTCTTGTGCTGTACTGCTCTATGTTCTAAGTTGCCTGATCCGCTGAATTTCAGCATTGTTTTTCTCAAGATTTCAGCATCTGCAGTTCCTTCTGTCTCCATAATCCCGTTCCTTGCTTTCTATCCAATAATTCCTTAAATGTTTCCCACCCTTTGTCCCTTCCACTTGAGACATTACATTTTGTGTGAAAGGAGCCTCCTGATATCAGTGCTAAATTTGCATTCCATTTGTGTTATCTCCTTGTTTTCAGGTCTCACACATGGCTGATGATGCTGTGAGAAACTAAATGATCCATAGTTGCAAAGAAATTCTCACTAAATACGTGCGACTCATGACCTCAAATCAGATATATTCAACGTAATCATTCTGCTACACATTGGCTCTCTAGTTTTACCCCCATCTATAAACCAGACTTTCATTGGACTCCACGGCATTTCTTTAAACAGAGTAAATGCATCTTACTCAAGCTCATCTTCTCTGCAAAGGGGGCGCCGCACAATGGCTGGCTCGCCAACGGTCTGTCTTTGTCTTTTTCTTCTTTGTGTTTTTTGTTTGTCGTAAAATGTATATTTTGGTTTATCTTTAGTTTTGTATTATGTGGGGGTGGTAGGGGAAACTTTTATTGTCTCTCTCCTGGACGGAGATGCCACTTTTTCCATTTTACATCTCTGTCGGCACTGCGGCCTAACATCGCGGAGTTGGCGGCCTCTTGTTTGGGACTTCTAGAGCTCCAAACCTGCGGAGCCTGTGGACTTTAACATCTCGGAGAGGGCGATACCTTTGCCAGGGGTCGGTCTTTGGTGCTACAACCTACGGGAGCTGCGGACTTTAACATCGTGAAGCTCGCTGACCCTGGTTAGACAATAGACAATAGGTGCAGGAGTAGGCCATTCGGCCCTTCGAGCCAGCACCGCCATTCAATGTGATCATGGCTGATCATCCCCAATCAGTACCCCGTTCCTACCTTCTCCCCATACCCCCTGACTCCACTATTTTTAAGAGCCCTATCTAGCTCTCTCTTGAAAGCATCCAGAGAACCCGCCTCCACCGCCCTCTGAGGCAGAGAATTCCACAGACTCACCACTCTCTGTGAGAAAAAGCATTTCCTCGTCTCCGTTCTAAATGGCTTACTACTTAATCTTAAACTGTGGCTCCTGGTTCTGGACTCCCCCAACATCGGGAACATGTTTCCTGCCTCTAGCGTGTCCAAACCCTTAACAATCTTATATGTTTCAATGAGATTACCTCTCATCCTTCTAAAGTCCAGAGTGTACAAGCCCAGCTGCTCCATTCTCTCAGCATATGACAGTCCCGCCATCCCGGGAATTAACCTTGAAAACCTACGGTGCACTCCCTCAATTGCAAGAATGTCCTTCCTCAAATTAGGGGACCAAAACTGTACACAATAGTCTCACTAGGGCTCTGTACAACTGCAGAAGGACCTCATTGCTCCTATATTCGATTCCTCTTGTTATAAAGGCCAACATGCCATTCGCTTTCTTCACTGCCTGCTGTACCTGCATGCTTACTTTCATAGACTGATGTACAAGGACCCCCAGATCCCGTTGTACTTCCCCTTTTCCCAACTTGATGCCATTTAGATAGTAATCTGCCTTCATGTTTTTGCTACCAAAGTGGATAACCTCACATTTATCCGCATTAAACTTCATCTGCCATGCATCTGCCCACACCCCCAACCTGTCCTAGTCACCCTGCATTCTCATAGCATCCTCCTCAGTTCACACTGCCACCCAGCTTTGTGTCATCTGCAAATTTGCTCATGTTACTTTGAATCCCTCCATCCAAATCATTGATGTATATTGTAAATAGCTGCGATCCCAGCACCGAGCCTTGCAGTACCCCACTAGTCACTGCCTGTCATTCTGAAAGGAACCCGTTAATCCCTACTCTTTGTTTCCTGTCTGCCAACCACTTCTCTATCCATGTCAGCACTCTACCCCCAATACCATGTGCCCTAACTTTGCCCACTAATCTCCTATGTGGGACCTTATCAAATGCTTTTTAAAAGTCCAGGTACACTACATCCACTGGCTCTCTCTTGTCCATTTTCCTAGTCACATCTTCAAAAAATTCCAGAAGATTAGTCAAGCATGATATCCCCTTCGTAAATCCATGCTGACTTGGACCGATCCTGTTACTGCTATCCAAATGTTCCGCTATCTCATCTTTTATAATTGACTCCAGCATCTTCCCCACCACCGATGTCAGGCTAACTGGTCTATAATTCCCTGTTTTCTCTCTCCTGCCTTTCTTAAAAAGTGGGATAACATTAGCTACCCTCCAATCCACAGGAACTGATCCTGATTCTATAGAACATTGGAAAATTATCACCAATGCATCCACAATTTCTAGAGCCACTTCCTTAAGTACCCTGGGATGCAGACCATCAGGCCCTAGGGATTTATCAGCCTTCAGTCCCATCAGTCTATCCAACACCATTTGCTGCCTAATGTGGATTTCCTTTAGTTCCTCCGTCACCCCAGATCCTCTGGCCACTACTATATCAGGAAGATTGTTTGTGTCCTCCTTAGTGAAGACAGATCCAGTTACCTGTTCAACTCGTCTGCCATTTCCTTGTTCCCCGTAATAAATTCACCTTTTTCAGTCTTCAAGGGTCCAACTTTGTTCTTAACTAATTTTTCCTCTTCACATACCTAAAGAAGCTTTTACTATCCTGCTTTATATTCTTGGCTAGCTTACCTTCGTACCTCATCTTTTCTCCCCGTAATGTCTTTTTGGTTATCTTCTGTTGTTCTTTAAACATTACCCAATCCACTTGCTTCCCGCTCATCTTTGCTACGTTGTACTGCTTCGCTTTAATTTTTATACTGTCCCTGACGTCCCTTGTCAGCCATGGTTGTCCCTTTCTCCCCTTGGAATCTTTCTTCCTCTTTGGAATGAACTGATCCTGCACCTTCTGTATTATTCCTAGAAACACCTGCCATTGTTATTCCACTGTCATCCCTGCTAGTGTATCATTCCAGTCAACTTTGGCCAGCTCCTCCCTCATGGCCCCATAGTCCCCTTTATTCAACTGCAACACTGAGACCCCCGATCTACCCTTCTCCCTCTCCAATTGTAGATTAATCTCCCTCTCCAATGGTAGATTAGGGACTGCATTCGGATACTCCAAGCCGCAGTAGTTTCGACCGCCCCGATGCGGGAGCTCACACCGTCCTGACGTGGGAGCTTGATCACCAACTGCGGATGGTTCGTCTCCCCCGACCGCGGGAGGAAAGGTGGAAAGAAGATAAGACTCTATTGCCTTCCATCACTGTGGGTAATGTGGAGGAGCCGCTGTGGTGGATGTTTATGTCAGTTTTTATGTAGTTGTGTGTCTTGTTGCTTTTTTGTTGCGAGTGTATGGCAAACCAAATTCCTCGTATGTTGCAAAACATACTTGGCTAATAAATTACGATTACGATTATGAAGAGCAGTAGATCTTAACAATCCAAATAACTACAGCTTTACTTGAACATAAATATTTCCTTACCTTTCCATCATTGTAAAGGTTTGGGTTAAATCGTACACTGTGACCTCCTGTAGTCTCCAGGTTGACAAGTGGAGGGGAATTTGGGTAATCTTGGGGAAAATATACATCAAACTCAAAGCAACCATTTGCATACGGTGTCTCCGATGGGCCCGTGATCAAAACCTGAAGGTAGAAGAGAATCATCCGAATCATAATTTCATTCCAGCATTCACACGGAACATTTTCAGTATTTATAAATTGTTGATGCGAGGAGACAGTCACATACAGTGCATTCAGAAAGTATTCAGAACCCATCACTTTTTCCACATTTTGTTACGTTACAGCCTTATTTTTAAATGGATTAAATTCTTTTTTTTTTATCATCACAATACCCCAGAATGAAGGTGTTTAGAAATGTTTGCAAAGTAATTAAAAATAAATAACTGAAATATCACATGTACGTAAGTATTCAGACCGAGACCTTTCTTCAGACTTCTTCAAACGTCACCTATTCCTTCGCTCCATAGATGCTGCCTCACCTGCTGAGTTTCTCCAGCATTTTTGTCCACCTTCGATTTTTCCAGCATCTGCAGTTCTTTCTTAAGTATTCAGACCCTTTGCTATGACACTCAAAATTGAGCTTATGTTCATCCTGTTTCCATTGATTATCCTTGAGATGTTTCTACAACTTGATTGGAGTCCACCAATGGTAAATTAAATTGACTGGACATGATTTGGAAAGGCACACACCTGTCTATATAAGGTCCCACAGTTGACAGTACATGTCAGAGCAAAAACCAAGCCATGAAGAAGAAGGAATTGTCCGTAGATCTCCGAGACAGGATAGTGTCGAGACACAGATCTGGGGAAGGGTATAAAACAATTTCTGCAGCATTGCAGGTCCCGAAGAGCACAGTGGCCTCCGTCATTCATAAATGGAAGAACCAGGACTCTTCATAGAGTTGGCCGCCCGGCCAAACTGAGCAATCGGGGGAGAAGGGCCTTGGTCAGGGAGGTGACTAAGAACCCGATGGTCACTCTGACAGAACTCCAGAATTCCTCTGTGGAGATGGAAGAACCTTCCAGAAGGACAATTATGTGAGGTAAGGGAAACAAGTAGGGTAGCTTTGGAAACTATGAGGATCAAAGAAGAGGAAGTACTGACCCCTTTTGGAAAATATAAAAGTGGATAAGTCTCCAGGTCCTGACAGGATATTCCCTAGGACAGTGAGGGAAGTTAGTGTAGAAATAGCAGGGGCTATGACAGAAATATTTCAAATGTCATTAGAAACGGGAATAGTGCCGGAGGATTGGCGTACTGCGCATGTTTTTCCATTGTTTAAAAAGGGGTCCAAGAGTAAACCTAGCAATTATAGACCTGTTAGTTTGACGTCAGTGGTGGGCAAATTAATGGAAAGGATACTTAGAGATAATATATATAATCATCTGGATAAACAGGGTCTGATTAGCAACAGTCAACAGTCAACTATTTGTGCCTGGAAGGTCATGTTTGACTAATCTTCTTGAATTTTTTGAAGAGGTTACTAGGGAAATTGATGAGGGTAAAGCGGTGGATGTTGTCTGGGACGACAGATGGCGCAATGGGCTAAGTGTTCGGCTGGCAACCGGAAGGTAGCCGGTTCGAATCCCGCTTGGAGTGCATACTGTCGTTGTGTCCTTGGGCAAGACACTTCACCCACCTTTGCCTGCGTGTGAATGTGTGTGAGTGATTGGTGGTGGTCGGAGGGGCCGTAGGCGCAGATTAGCAGCCACGCTTCCGTCAGTCTGCCCCAGGGCAGCTGTGGCTACAGAAGTAGCTCACCACCACCGAGTGTGACTGAGGAGTGAATGAATAATGCGATGTAAAGGGCCTTGAGTATTAGAAAGGCGCTATATAAATCCCATCCATTATTATTATTATTATATGGACTTCAGTAATGCCTTTGACAAGATTCCACATGGAAGGTTGGTTAAGAAGGTTCAATTGTTGGGTATTAATAGAGGAGTAGCAAGATGGATTCAACAGTGGCTGAATGGGAGATACCAGAGAGTAATGGTGAATAACTGTTTGTCAGGTTGGAGGCCGGTGACTAGTGGGGTGCCTCAGGGATCTGTGTTGGGTCCACTGTTGTTTGTCATATACATCAATGATCTCGATGATGGTGTGGTAAATTGGATTAGTAAGTATGCAGATGATACTAAGATAGGTAGTGTTGTGGATAATGAAGTAGATTTTCAAAGTCTACAGAGAGATTTAGGCCATTTGGAAGAGTGGGCTGAAAGATGGCAGATGGAGTTTAATGCTGATAAGTGTGAGGTGCTACATCTTGGCAAGACAAATCAAAATAGGACGTACATGGTAAATGGTAGGTAATTGAGGAATGCAGTTGAACAGAGGGATCTAGGAATAACTGTGCATAGTTCCCTGAAGGTGGAATCTCATGTAGATAGGGTGGTAAAGAAAGCTTTTGGTGTGCTGGCCTTTATAAATCAAAACATTGAGTATAGAAGTTGGGATGTAATGTTAAAATTGTACAAGGCATTGGTGAGGCCAATTCTGGAATATGGTGTACAATTTTGGTCACCAAATTATAGGAAAGATGTCAACAAAATAAAGAGAGTACAGAGGAGATTTACTAGAATGTTGCCTGGGTTTCAGCACCTAAGTTACAGAGAACGGTTGAACAAGATAGGTCTTTATTCTTAGGAGCGCAGAAGGTTAAGGGGGGACCTGGTAGAGGTCTTTAAAATTATGAGAGGGATAGACAGAGTTGACGTGGATAAGCTTTTTCCATTAAGAGTAGGGAAGATTCAAACAAGAGGACTTGATTTGAGAATGAAGGGACAAAAGTTTAGGGGTAACCTTAGGGGGAACTTCTTTACTCAGAGAGTGGTAGCTGTGTGGAGGCAGGTTTGATTTTATCATTTAAAAATAAATTGTATAGGTATTTGGACGGGAAAGGAATGAAGGGTTATGGTCTGAGTGCAGGTAGATGGGACTAGGTGAGAGTAAGTGTTCGGCACGGACTAGAAGGGCTGAGATGGCCTGTTTCCGTGCTGTGATTGTTATATGGTTATATGGACAACTATATCTGTCTCATTCCACCAATCAGGCCTTAAGGTAGAGTGGCCAGACGGAAGCCACTCCTCAGTAAAAGGCACATGACAGTCCGCTTGGAGTTTGCCAAAAGGCACCTAAAGGACTCTCAGACCATGAGTAACAGGTTTCTCTGGTCTGATGAAACCAAGATTGAACTCTTTGGCCTGAATGCCAAGCGTCACGTCTGGAGGAAACCAGGCACCGCTCATCACCTGGCCAATACCATACCTACGGTGAAGCATGGTGGTGGCAGCATCATGCTGTGGGCATGTTTTTCAGCGGCAGGAACTGGGAGACTAGTCAGGATCGAGGGAAAGATGAACGGAGCAAAGTACAGAGAGATCCTTGATGAAAACCTGCTCCAGAACGTTCTGGACCTCAGACTGGGGTAGAAGTTCACCTTCCAACATGACAACGACCCTAAGCACACAGCCAAGATAACGCAGGAGTGGCTTTGTGACAAGTATGTGAATGTCCTTGATTGGCCCAGCCAGAACCCAGACTTGAACCCGATCCAACATCTCTGGAGGGACTTGAAAATAGCTGCGCATCGACGCTCCCCATCCAACCTGACAGAGCTTGAGAGGATCTACAGAGAAGAATGGGAGAAATTACCCAAATACAGGTGTGCCAAGCTTGTAGCGTCATACCCAAGAAGACCTGAGGCTGTAATCGCTGCCAAAGGTGCCTCAACAAAGTAGTAAAGGGTCTGAATACTTATGTAAATCTGATATCTCAGTTATTTCTTTTTAATTACTCTGCAAAAATTTCTAAACACCTGTTTTCACTTTTTTATTATGGGGTATTGTGTGTAGATACATAGATACATAGAAAATAGGTGCAGGAGTAGACCATTCAGCCCTTCAAGCCTGCACCGCCATTCAATAGGATCATGGCTGATCATCCAACTCAGTATCCCGTACCTGCCTTCTCTCCATACCCCCTGATCCCTTTAGCCACAAGGGCCACATCTAACTCCCTCTTAAATATAGCCAATGAACTGGCTTCAACTACCCTCTGTGGCAGAGAGTTCCAGAGATTCACCACTCTCTGTGTGAAAAAGTTTTTTCTCATCTCGGTCTTAAAGGATTTCCCCCTTATCCTTAAGCTGTGACCCCTTGTCCTGGACTTCCCCAACATCGGGAACAATCTTCCTGCATCTAGCCTGTCCAACCCCATAAGAATTTTGTACGTTTCTATAAGATCCCCTCTCAATCTCCTAAATTCTAGCGAGTATAAGCCAAGTCTATCCAGTCTTTCTTCATATGAAAGCCCTGACATCCCAGGAATCAGTCTGGTGAACCTTCTCTGCACTCCCTCTATGGCTATAATGTCCTTCCTCAGATTTGGAGACCAAAACTGTACGCAATACTCCAGGTGTGGTCTCACCAAGACCCTGTACAACTGCAGTAGAACCTCCATGCTCCTATACTCAAATCCTTTTGCTCTGAAAGCTAACATACCATTCGCTTTCTTCACTGCCTGCTGCACCTGCATGCCTAAAGTGTAGATTGATAATGAAAAAAAAAGAATTTAATCCTTTAGAATAAAGCTGTAACGTAACAAAATGTGGAAAAAGTGATGGGGTCTGAATACTTTCTGATTGCACTGTATTTGCTTCACATCAGCTCACAAACAGCAGTGGTCATAATATGGTCCAAGAGCTAATGAAAACACAATGAAACAATGTGTACAAGTGGATCTTCCATCACATTCAGCCCCATAGAGCCAGAGTCACAGAGAGGGGTCCTATGGTCCAACTTGCCCATCTCGAGCAAAATGTCCCATCTTCCATCAAGTGCTCTGGTTTCCCCCCACATCCAAATAAGGGCTGGTGTGTTAACTACCTCTGCAAATCATCCCTTCTGGTTTGCAAAAACAAATCTAAAGATGTTCATGGGCATGTGAAAGAGGGCAAATAGCCAACTTAGTGTTTATCAGTGGCATTCCAATCTCCTGTGTCACTCTCAGCCAGGGCATTTTGAAACCACACTATACAGTCTTGAAAATTTAGAATTCTCATCTTTGCTCTCAAAACACAGCATGACCACCAGGGGCGCCAATCGATGGCAGCCTCGCCAACAGTCTGTCTGTTTTTTCGTTTTTTTTGTTGTTATTTTTAGTGTGTTTTAAAAGTTTGCGTTAATGTCCTCTGGTTTGTTTTATGTGGGATGTGGGGGAGGGGATTGGGGAAACTTTTTTTCAATTTCTTACCCCGCCTGAGATGCGATTGTTTTCCAGGTTGTATCTCCAGTCACTCGGCGGCCTAACAGCTTGGAGCTGGAGGCCTCGCTCTGGAATGACTTTGAGCTCCACCGCGGGGCGTGAACTTACCATCGGAGCCGATCCCTTGCCTGGGATCGCTCCAACCGCGGCCTACGGACTTTACCATCGCGGAGCTCGCAGTCTCGGGTAGAGACCGTAGTTGTCGGGAGCTCCAACGGCACAGAAGGTTTGACAGCCCCGAACCAGGGTCCGATCGCTCGGCGCAGGGGAGCTGAGATTTCCCCCTGATGCAGGAGTGAACCCCCGATGCGGAGGGCCCAAATGCCGCCGGCTATGGGAGTAAGATCGTCCCGTCAACGGAAGGCTCGAGGCCAAAGAGAAGAGATCTAATTTTTTTTCGCCTTCCATCACAGTGAGGAATGTGGAGGTGTCACTGTGGTGGATGTTTATGTTAAAATGTATTTTGTGTGTTTTGTTGCTTTTTATTTGGCAATGACTTGGCAAATGAAATTCCTCGTATGTTGTAAAACATACTTGGCTAATAAGGTATTATTGCATAGTATTGTATTGTATTGATCTCCTTATGACTACACCAGTCCTTAATCCTCGCAAATCACCATGCTCTTCCTATGCTAACTTCTGGTTTGGTTAGCACTCCTGTGAACCACTCATGTAGGTTTTGGCCTTGACCAATGGCCAGTTTTAATTTTAGAAATCCCACATGGTTCACAGTGCATGTTAACATTTAAGGAATTTAGATAATTGAATGAAATCCATTGCACATGTGCAGATTTACTATTTAGCTTCATAATAATGCACTTACCTTCATGATATCCAATCTCTCCTCATCACAGCGCACAAATACACTGGATGAAGAGGAAAGAGGCAGAGACGTTGAGAGTGTGACAGCTTCCTGGGCAAGACGTCTGGCTCTGGCAGCGCTGTTAGCATCACTAGCATTTTTCACCTGCGACATGTAATGATAGTTTACTTTGAACACCAATTTTCCATCATCATCTTCTGTGACCATCTCAGCAGTATCTAAAAGCAAGCAAAATGGAAGTATACCCATGAGAGAGTGACACACACACACACACACACTCAGAAACAAAACAGCATTAACTAATAACATCATCAGGGAGAAAATCTGCCAGCAATAAGAGATTAGATAGGGCTAGTTTAGCTGAAGATGTTTTTCACGTTAGTGGGACAACATATCTAGTTGAGAGCACAATAATAAATGGAAAAGCTATTCATGTTTTAGAAACATAGAAACATAGAAAATAGGTGCAGGATATGGCCATTCGGCCTTTCGAGTCAGCACCACCATTCATTGTGATCATGGCTGATCGTCCCCAATCAATAACCCGTGCCTGCCTTCTCCCCATATCCCTTGACTCCACTAGCCTCTAGAGCTCTATCTAACTCTCTCTTAAATCCATCCAGTGATTTGGCCTCTGCTGCCCTCTGTGGCAGGGAATTCCACAAATTCACAACTCTCTGGGTGAAAAAGTTTTTTCTCACTTCAGTCTTAAATGGCCTCCCCTTTATTCTAAGACTGTGGCCCCCTGGTTCTGGATTCGCCCAACATTCGGAACATTTTTCCTGCATCTAGCTTGTCCAGTCCTTTTTATAATTTTATGATTCTATAAGATACCCCCTCATCCTTCTAAACACCAGTGAATACAAGCCTAGTCTTTTCAATCTTTCCTGATATGACAGTCCCGCCATCCCAGGGATCAATCTCGTGAACCTACGCTGCACTGCCTCAATCACAAGGATGTCCTTCCTCAAATTAGGAGACCAAAACTGTACACAATACTCCAGATGTGGTCTTACCAGAGCCCTATACAACTGCAGAAGAACCCCTTTACTCCTCTACTGAAATCCTCTTGTTATGAAGGCCAACATTCCATTAGCTTTCTTCACTGCCTGCTGTACCTGTAAGCCAACTTTCAGTGACTGTGTACAAGGACACCCAGGTCTCGCTGCACCTCCCCCTTACCTATCCTAACCTCATTGAGATAATAATCTGCCCCCTTGTTTTTGCCACCAAAGTGGATAACCTCACATTTATCTATATTATTAAGGTAGATAAAAATGCTGGAGAAACTCAGCGGGTGAGGCAGCATCTATGGAGCAAAGGAATAGGTGATGTTTCGGGTCGAGACCCTTCTTCAGACTGATGTGGGGGTGGGGAGGCGGGAAGAAGAAAGGAAGAGGTGGAGAGTGGGCTGTGGGGGAGCTGGGAATGAGAGGGGAAGGAGGGAGAAAGCAAGGACTACCTGAAATTGGAGAAGTCAATGTTCATACCACTGGGGTGTAAACTAACCAAGCAAAATATGAGGTGCTCATCCTCCAATTTATGGTGGGACTCTCTGGCCATGGAGGAGGCACAGGACAGAAAGGTCGGATACGGAATGGGAGAGGGAGTTGAAGTGCTGAGCCACCGGGAGATCGGGTTGGTTAATGCGAACTGGGCGGAGGTGTTGGGCGAAGCGATCGCCAAGCCTGCGCTTGGTCTCACCGATGTAGAGCAGTTGACACCTAGAGCAGCAGATGGAATAGATGAGGTTGGAGGAGGTGCAGGTGAACCTCTGCCGCACCTGGAAAGACTGCTTGGGTCCTTGGATGGAGTCGAGGGGGGAGGTAAAGCAACAAGTATAGCATTTCCTGCGGTTGCAAGGGAAAGTACCAGGGGAGGGGGTGGTTTGGGTGGGAAGAGACGTATTGACCAGGGAATTATGGAGGGAGTGGTCTCTGCGGAAAGTTGAAAAGGGAGGAGATGAGAAGATGTGGCCAGTGGTGGGAACCCGTTGGAGGTGGCGAAAATGTCGGAGGATTATCTGTTGTAATAAATGTTTTAATAAATGCCAGCACAAAATGATTCACCAGAAAGGTTGCCAAATAATGACACAAAGATCAAAACATCTGAATAATAAGGAAAAAAAATTAAAGCTTGAGAGATTAAAATAAAGTGCTATTTCTTTCACAAAATGTCGCTAAAACTACAGAAAATCCATTGGCACGATTTTGATGGGTTTTCTGTTTTCATCAAGAGTCAAGAGTATTTTATTGTCATATGTCCCAGATTGAACAATTAAATTCTTACTTGCAGCAGCACAACAGAATATGTAAACATAGTAGGCTGTGAACAATAATCGCACGTATCAGAACTACATTGGCAACGATGCCACATTTTAAAATCCTGAGATAAATTAGGGAGCAGTCGTGGATGAAACATTGAATATTCCATGACAATAGGAAGCAAATCCTGTGCATTCCAACAAGATATTATAAACATGTATTATTTATGCTTTGTTCCTCAGCGCAAATAAGGATTTGGACAGAAATAACTTATTAAAATTTCCTTCAGGGCACGAAAGCCTGTGTCAATTCTTTCAGGTGGTCATCTATCACTATATTTTATTATCCCAACATTTGAATTGTTTCCATTATTTTGCAGATGTTTTGATTTTCATGTCATTATTTGGTGATCTTTCAGAGAATCATTATCTGCAGACAGCTTTCCTGTATATTATGATAAGATTCTAAGATTATGTACACAGGGAGGAAAAGCCTCTTCTCTGTATAAACAGATGTCAAGAGACAAAAAACATCTTGAATTCATTGGAACTCCACTGCTGCTCTAGTTTGCTCATGTATGAAGTTCAAAGGCACAAGATAACATAGCACAGGATAAATTGCAAAGATGCTCACATTTATTTGGGATCTGGATTTAGCCGATGGGCAGCAAATCACCACTCAATCGGCCGCATTGTGAAATGTGGATAACTTAACTTAAACAAAATTCAAATTAACAAAAGATCCCCACTACAGGTGCTGTCTGTACAGAGTTTGTACCTTCTCCCCGTGACTGCGTGGGTTTTCTCTGAGATCTTTGGTTACCTCCCACACTCCAAAGACATACTGGTTTGTAGGTTAATTGGCTTGGTATACATGTAAATTATCCCTAGTGTGTGTAGGATAGTGTTAATGTGTGGGAGTCGCTGGTCGGTGTAGACTCGATGGGCCGAAGGGCCTGTTTCCGTGCTGTATCTGTATATCTAAACTAAGTAAGGAATTGGGTAAATTCTATTTACTGTAGAAATAAAGCTTTCTTGGCCCTCTAATGTTAACACTGTTAACACACCAGCCACACCACAGTGCCACATTGACAGATGAAATCCACCCAACACTTTCCTTTCTGACCAAAGGATGCTGATACAAGTTACAACATATAATGGAATCGCTCCGTTCATTAAGCCACTGCAAATGTGACAAGTCTATTCAGCTATGCTCATTGACCTGTTTATTAAAGAACTGTCACAGATATAATCTCAATACGCAAAGCGTAACATTGCCCCATCTCACCATGAATAAATAAACTTACCAAACTGCAGCTTTTTCATTGTAGCTACGTATTTTTCCTCTAAAGAGCGTGTAACTGCCATGGGCCTCGACCTCATCATTGCTTTCTTTGTTGATTCTGCTATTTTCTTTTCTGAAAGAGATCCAATTAAATACTGTAGCAAATCCTATATATTACTGAAATCTTTTCCAATGGCTTAAAGAGAATGAGCGAAAAGAATAGAAAGATATCTTGAGTATAGAAGTTGGGAGGTCACGTTGCAGTTGTATAAGATGTTGGTGAGGCTGCATTTAGAGTATTGTGTTCAGTTCTGGGCACCATGTTATAGGAAAGATGTTGTCAAGCTGGAAAGGGTACAGAGAAGATTTACGAGGATGTTGCCAGGACTAGAGGGTGTGAGCTATAGGGAGAGGTTGAGTAGGCTGGGACTATTCCTTGGAGCGCAGGATGATAAGAGGTGATCTTATAGAGGTGTATAAGATCAAGAGAATAGATTGGGTAGATGCACAGAGTCTCTTGCCCAGAGTAGGTGAATTGTGGACCAGAGGACATAGGTTTAAGGTGAAGGGGAAAAGATTTAATAGGAATCTGAGAGTTACCTTTTTCATACAAGGGATGTTGGGTGTACGGAACAAGCTACCAGAGAAGGTAGTTGAGGCAGGGACGAACCCAACATTTAAGAAACAGTTAGACAGGTACATGAATAGAACAGGTTTGGAGGGTTATGGACCAAGAGCAGGCAAGTGGGACTGGTGTAGATGGGACATGGGCAAGTCGGGCCGAAGGGCCTTTTTTCACACTCTATGACTAATCCTGGAACGCAAAATTGAGAACATTTGCAGAAAGTTGCAGCATGAACGAAAGTAGGGGTTGATGAGTATGAAATGCTGAAAGAGAGCACATAAATGCAATAGGTAACAGAGGAGTTTTACATCATTTTAATGGAACAGTGGTTTATATTTCATGGGAGCTGGAATATAACAGCGGGGAATTCCTACTGCCATTAGTGAAAGCACATCAAGAGTATGCAGCATAATTTTGGTTCCCCCAATTTAAGAAATAATATTATTTCATTGGAAGCAATTCAGAGAAGGTTCGACAAAATGTTTCAGTCTGGAGGCTTTATTTTACAAGGGTTAAAGCAGGCCGAGATACTACTTTTGAAGAAGGAGGTGCAATCCTATTGAAAAATATGATGTTAAGGTAGCTCGACAGGAAAATGCTGAGAGAATTATTTCACTCATGGGAGAGTCAAGAAAGTGGGCATTCATTTAAGACTGAAATAGGATCATTTTCTATCAGACAGTAAAGAGTCTTATAACTCCTTGCCACAGAGAGCCATGTTGCTAAGTCTTTAGACAATGTTCAAGACTGAGATAAGTAGATTTCCAAACGCAAGGGAATGAAGGATTATTTGGAAAGGCCAGGAAGATGGTCTTATGGAATATAATTTTCTCACTGAATTATGCAGCAGGTCCAAGGAGCAGAATGGACTACTTGTTATTCCTACAACTTATGAACAGAAATAATAGAAACTAAATAATATTCTGACAAAAAAAAAAGCAAACTTTGTCTTTTAACAAAACTATAGGTTAGTCAAATTAACATTTCTCAAATCTTTGCCAAATACTACTTGGTAATAAACAGTTAATAGGCTTACCATGTACTGCTTGTCGGAGGCTGGTGGCTGCCACTTGGACAATCTCAGCAGTTTGCTGAATGTCAGGTACTAGTAGCGTTAGTCCCTCAGATTCTGCCTCTGCTGAATCAGTCTTGGACCCTGTCTTGCTTTTATCTTTCTTTGATCTGTTAGAAAGAGCAAGCAACATTTACTTTACTTGAAAAGAGCTCACCTAATTTTCCTAATATATTTGCAAATGCTGATGTCAAGTGAGTACAGTAAACCCTCATTTTAACAGACACCTCTATAACGGATTCCAGTTACAGCAGATGGAGCCCTGGTTCCCCAGCCACGGCTTCCGACGCCACCCCTGGCTCGCAAGATGCACCCGCAAGCCTTTCTTCACCCACCACACAGTCCAGTCGACACGGCTATTGCTGCAGCTCATGCTGTAGCCCCGGAGGAAGCACTTTCTTCAAGCAGCTGCCAATGACAGGACACGCTCGGACACCTCCCCTCTCACCAGATGCCACTTCATCCCATCAGCCCTGGCTTTGCCCGCTCCCCACCGCTGCTCTGTTCACTCAGCTTCTCCATCCTCTACCGGGGCCTCTGGCTCCTTCTCCCCCAACTGCAGGGTAGGAGGTGGCAGTGGGGCGGGAAGCAGACAAAGTGACGGCTGACAGGGACAAACAACAGACAGCAGGTGAAAATGGAGGGGCCATGTGGTGACCTGGTGCATTCCGTCGGTCTGAAGAAAGCGATGTCCCCAGGGGCTACAACGTGAGCCGCAACTACAGCTGCAGTGGGTCACGAAGGGCTCGCTGGTGCAGACCAGTGGCATCAGTGCCTAGAGTGAAGGTGTAATGAGACTTTAGTGAAACAGCAGGGAACCAGGCCCTTTGGCCCACTGTGTGCGCCAACCAGTGATCTACAGCCCATAAACACATAATAAACAAAAAAAAACACAATAAATAAATGACCACAATAAGAGTGCAAACTATCCTGAATTTCTTGGTGCAACCAAAGACAGTCCACAATTCATAGTTTAGCGTTTTGTAGTGTTCGAGACCCAACATGTCCCAGCTACACTAGTCCTACCTGCCCGTGTTTGGCCCATATCCCTCCAAACCTGTCCTATCCATGTACAGTGCATTCAGACCCCTTCACTTTATCCACATTTTGTAATGTTACAGCCTTATTCCAAAATTGATTAAATTCTTTTTTTCCCCATCAATCTACACACAATACCCCATAATAAAAAAGTGAAAACAGGTGTTTAGAAATTTTTTCAAAGTAATTAAAAAGAAATAACTGAAATTTACATAAGTATTCAGACCCTTTACTCAGTACTTTGTTGAGACACCTTTGGCCACGATTACAGCCTCAAGTCTTCTTGGGTATGACGCTACAAGCCTGACACACCTGTATTTGGGTAATTTCTCCCATTCTCTGTAGATCCTCTCAAGCTCTGTCAGGTTGGATGGGGAGCGTCGATGCGCAGCTATTTTCAGGTCCCTCCAGAGATGTTCGATCGGGCTGAAGTCCGGGCTCTGGCTGGGCCACTCAAGAACATTCACAGACTTGTCACGAAGCCACTCCTGCGTTGTCTTGGCTGTGTGCTTAGGGTCATTGTCCTGTTGGAAGGTGAACCTTCCCCCCAGTCTGAGGTCCAGAACACTCTGGAGCAGGTTTTCATCAAGGATCTCTCTGTACTTTGCTCCGTTCATCTTTCCCTCAATCCTGACTAGTCTCCCAGTTCCTGCCGCTGAAAAACATCCCCACAGCATGATGCTGCCACCACCATGCTTCACCGTAGGTATAGTATTGGACAGGTGATGAGCGGTGCCTGGTTTCCTCCAGACATGACGCTTGGCATTCAGGCCAAAGAGTTCAATCTTGGTTTCATCAGACAAGAGAATCTTGTTTCTCATGCCTTTTGGCAAACTCCAAGTGGGCTGTCATGTGTCTTTTACCGAGGAGTGGCTTCCATCTGGCCACTCTACCATAAAGGCCTGATTGGTGGAGTGCTGCAGATATAGTTGTCCTTCTGGAAGGTTCTCCCATTTCCACAGAGGAACTCTGGAGCTCTGTCAGAGTGACCATCGGGTTCTTGGTCACCTCCCTGACCAAGGCCCTTCTCCCCCAATTGCTCAGTTTGGCCGGGCAGCCAGCTCTATGAAGAGTCCTGGTGGTTCCAAAGTACTTCCATTTAAGAATGACGGAGGTCACTGTGCTCTTCGGGACCTGCAATGCTGTAGAAATTGTTTTATACCCTTCCCCAGATCTGTGTCTCGACACACTCCTGTCTCGGAGATCTACGGATAATTCCTTTGTCTTCATGGCATGGTTTTGGCTCTGACATGTACTGTCAACTGTGGGACCTTATATAGTCAAGTGTGTGCCTTTCCAAATCATGTCCAATCAATTTAATTTACCACTGGTGGACTCCAATCAAGTTGTGAAAACATCTCAAGGATAAACAATGGAAACAGGATGAACCCAAGCTCAATTTTGAGTGTCATAGCAAAGAGTCTGAATACTTATGTAAATGTGATATTTCAGTTATTTATTTTTAATTACTTTGCAAAAATCTCTAAACATCTGTTTTCGCTTCTTCATTCTGGGATATTGTGTGGAGATTGATGGTAAAAAAAAGAATTTAATCCATTTTAAAATAAGGCTGTAATGTGACAAAATGTGGAAAACGTGAAAACTTTCTGAATGCACTGTACCTGTGTACACTCTGATAAATGCCAATATACTAAAAGCCTTTTTGACCATCCAATTTACCTGTGACTCCACCGTCAAGGAACCATGTACCTGCACTCTTAGATCCCTCTGCTCTACAACACTCCCCAGAGCCCTACCATTCACTGTGTACGTCCTGCCCATGTTAGACTTCCCAAAATGCAACACCTCACAATTCTCTGTATTAAATTCCATCAACCATTCCTCAGCCCACCTGGCCAATTGATCAAGATTCTGTTGCAATTTTTTCGTAGCCATCTTCACTATCTGAAAAACCACCCACTTTTGTGTCACCTGCAAACTTGCTAATGTTGCCATGTATGTTCTCAACCAAATAATTGATATAGATGACACACTGTTACAGGCCCAGCACCGAACCCTGAGGCACACCACTAGTCACAGGCCTCCAGTCTGAGAAGCAACCTTCCACCATCACCCTCTGCTTCCTTCCATGGTGCCAATTTTCTATCCATTCAGCTATCTCTCCTTAGATCCCATGCAATGTAACCTTCCTGAGCAGCCTACCATGAGGAACTTCCTCGAATGCTTTGCTGAAGTCCATGTATACATCTACAGCTCTGACCTCATCAACCTTTTTGGTCAAAAATTTGTGAGACACGACCTCCCACATACAAAACCATGCTGAATATCCATAATCAGCCCTTGTCCATCTAAGTGCAAATACCTGTCTGAGTCACAGTCCTGATACCGACTGAATTCATCGGTGCTCTCCTTCTCCCAATTGCTGCAGCAATACATTTCAAGACGTGGTTATTCCAAGTATACTGACCCAGAGAAAGACTAGTCCTACATCCTGACAAAATACTCCTCAATGTTATCACTTCTGAACACAAGGGCCACGTGTCTCCACCTACCACTGTTTGAGGTTCTGCGGTGACTGTGGCACATCATAAAGGACCTGCCTCCATGACCCGCCTCCATGCGGCACAGGTACCTCCAGCTAAACCACCTCTTTTCTACACTTTCCCAGCGTTAGAATCAAATCAAAATTAAATTAGGTTGTGAATCAAGTGATAAATTGCAACAGGATCTGATCGATTGGCCAGGTGGGCTGAGGAACGGTTGATGGAATTTAATACAGAGAAATGTGAGGTGTTGCAGGAAGTCTAACATGGGCTGGACCTACACATTGAATGGTAGGGCTCTGGGGAGTGTTGTAGAGCAGAGGGATCTAGTTCTGGTGCATGGTTCCTTGAAGGTGGAGTCACAGGTAGATCGGGTGGTCAAAAAGGCATTTGGCACATTGGCCTTCATCAGTCAGAGTATTGAGTATAGAAGTTGGGAGGTCATGTTGCAGTTGTATAAGACGTTGGTGAGGTCACATTTAGAGCATTGTGTTCAGTTCTGCCTCCATTCCCTGCATATCCATGTGCCTACGCAAAAGCCTTTTAATTACCACTAGCACACCGGCCACAACCACCAACCCTGGCAGCGCGTTCCAGGCACCCACCACTCTCTGTGTAAAACATTTGCCCTGCACATCCCCTTTAAACTTTGCTCCTCTCACCTTAAAGTTACGCCTGCTAGTATTTGATTTTTCCATCCTGGGAAAAAGTTTCTGAACATCTATTCCTCTCATAATTTTATATACTCTTATCAGGTCTCCCCACAACCTCCGGCATACCAGAGAAAATAATCTAAGCTTGTCCAAGGGCTCCCGGGAACTATGTAATGTATGGGGTAATACTCTCTAATCCAGACATCATTCTGGTAAATCTCCTCTGCACCCTCTCCAAAGCCACCACATCCTTCCTGTAAAGGGTCGACCATAACTGTACGCAATATTCTAAATGTGTCCTAATCAATGTCCTATAAAGCAGCATCATAACATTCTGACTATTACAGTCATAGAGTGATACAATGTGGAAACAGGCCCTTCGGCCCAACTCGCCCACACCGGCCATCATGTCCCAGCTACACTACACTACCATATCTCTCCAAACCTGTCCTATCCATGTACCTGTCTAAATGTTTCTTAAACTTTGGATTAGTCCCAGCCTCAACTACCTCCACCGGCAGCCTGTTCCATACACCCACCACCCTTTGTATGAAAATGTTACCCCTCAGATTCCTATTAAATCCTTTCCCCATGAACCTATGTCCTCTGGTCCTCGATTCCCCTACTCTAGGCAAGCGACAATGTGCATCTACCCGATCTATTCCTCTCATGATCTTATACATCTCTATAAGATCACACCTCATCCTCCTGCGCTCCAAGGAATAGAGTGTCAGCCGACTCAACCTCTCCCTATAGCTCAGACCCTCTAGTCCTGGCAACATCCTCATAAATCTTCTGTGTACCCTTTCCAGCTTGACATCATCTTTCCTATAACATGGTGCCCAGAACAGAACACAATACTCTAAATGCGGCCTCACCAACGTCTTATACAACTGCAACATGACCTCCCAACTTCTATACTCAATACTCTGACTGATGATGGCCAATGTGCCAAAAGCCTTTTTGACCACCTTACCTACCTGCGACTCGATCTTCAAGGAACCATGCACCTGTACTCCTAGATCCCTCTGCTCTAAAACACTATCGAGAGCCCTACCATTTACTAAGGCCTGCCCTTGTTCGACGTTCCAAAATGCAACACCTCGCACTTCTCTGTATTAAATTCCATCAATCATTCCTCAGCTCACCTGGCCAATCGATCCAGATCCTGCTGCAATCGTTCACAACCATCTTCACTATCTGCAAAACCACTCACTTTTGTATCATCAGCAAACTTGCTGATCTTGCCCTGTATGTTCTCATCTAACTCATAATCAATGACTGACCTTTAAAGGCAAGTATACCACATGTCCTCTTTACCACTCTATCTACTTGTGTTACCACTTTCAGGGAGCTATGGAAAACTAACGTGAGGCTTACTGGCCTAAAATTGCCCAGATTCTCTTTACTTCCCTTCTTAAATAAAGGAACAACATTAGCCACTCTCCAGTCAACCAGGACCTCGCCTGTGGCTAGCAAAGACACAAAGATCTTTGTCAAGGCTCCTGCAATCTCCTCTCTTGCCTCACTCGTTAATTTGGGATAAATACAGTTGGGTCCTGGCGGTCAATCCACCTTAATGCGGCAACACCACGTCCTCCTTAATCTCAATCTGCCCTTGCATGTTAGTGTTCTCCACACTCTTCTCACTGTCCTCCATGTCCTTGTCCCTGGTGAAAACAGATGCACAGTACACATGTGGGAAACACCTGGCTGAAAAGATGGTTAAGGGAAACAATGTGCTTATAAAGACTGGGGTAGGGAGCTTGCAAAATACAGCTGAATATTGAGATGTACATTTTGAATCAAGCAGTTCATTTCTATTTGGCATCAAATATGCAGATAGTTAATGTCAATTTACTCCATTTAAAATATGCTTTAGATTGGGGTACAAAGAACGATAACCCTAGGTTACCAACAGAATATGACCATTTTGAGCCCACAAAGCAATCATTTGCAGCCAGAACGTACCTTAATCTGTTGGTGTAAGTGTCCACACAAGTTTTCATTTTTGCGAGTAAAGTTCCAACAGAGGTCAGGGTTTCAGACTGCTCCTCATCCTCCTCGCTGTTATCTCCAGATAAAGGCAGTAGGAGAGGCACAAGGGAAGAGCACGACGCAATGGCACGCAGCAACTCCAGAAGAGCTCTATATAGAGGAACGTGCCTAGCCATGTCTAACACTGTGAATAGTAAAAGTAAAAACAATTAATGCACATAGGCACAGTAACACTTGAAAAAGGGCAGCAGAACATTAATTCAGCTCACTAATATGACCAGATTCAGGACTCTGGTCTATTGCCTTGCACTCAAAGGATTGTTTCGTTCATCTCATGCTAACATCAATGCAATTTTACCAGTTCTATTCTAACATGTGGCACTTAGATAACAGTTTGAACTCTGTTCTCTCGCCACGAGGAATCAAACTGAGAACAACCAAGTTAAGAGTTACATTATTTGGACTTCTATTACTCTAGTTTCGGTTGCATCAGATACAGGGTCACGAAGAACAGGAAACGTAGTGTGCTACTTTGATCAGCACAGACATCAACAACGCAATGGAAAACAGCTATTTTGAATGGTAAAAATGAACAGGCATGGAAAACAGAAAATTGGCAATTCTCATGCTGCATTTTGTCTAACATGGGCAGGACCTACACTGTGAATGGTCGGGCTCTGGGGAGTGTTGTAGTGCAGAGGGATCTAGGAGTACAGGTGCATGGTTCCTTGAAGGTGGAGTCGCAGGTAGATCGGGTGGTCAAAAAGGCTTTTGGCACATTGGCCTTCATCAGTCAGAGTACTGATTATAGAAGTTGGGAGGTCATGTTGCAGTTGTATAAGACGTTGGTGAGGCAGCATTTAGAGTATTGTGTTCAGTTCTGGGCACCATGTTATAAGAAAGATGTTGTCAAGCTGGAAAGGGTGCACAGAAGATTTACGAGGATGTTGCCAGGACTAGAGGGACTGAGCTATAGGGAGAGGTTGAGTACGCTGGGACTCTATTCCTTGCAGCGCAGGAGGATGAGGTGTGATCTGATAGAGGTGTATAAGATCATGAAAGGAATAGATCGGGTAGATGCACAGAGTGTCTTGCCCAGAGTAGGTGAATTGTGGACCAGAGGACATAGGTTTAAGGTGAAGGGGTAAAGATTTAATAGGAATCTTTGGGGTAACTTTTTCATATAAAGGATGGTGTGGGTGTATGGATCAAGCGGCCAGAGGAGATAGTTGAGGCAGGGACTATCCCAACATTTAAGAAACAGTTACTCAGGTACATGGATAGGGTAGGTTTGGAGGGATATGGACCAAACGCAGGCATGTGGGCCTAGTATAGCTGGGACATGTTGGCCGTTGTGGGCAAGTTGGGCCGAATCGCCTTTTCCCAAACTGTATCACTCTATGACTCAAAAAAAGTTGCTGTGGTTTTTTTTTGTCAGACAATTAATATGTAGAAATACTTGTCATTATCAATGATTGTTAGCGTGCTCCTGCAAGTATTGAAAGGCAGGATTAAGTCTGAAACATTTTTGAGAAACTTCCTGCGGCAACTCATACGTCTCTACTTAGATCATAAGGGAAAAAAAATACTTGTACATTAAACGTGAGTTTATTTTAATAAAAAAAACAAAGTTGCCTGGGTGATTTATTGTTATTGATATTTGGATCAGAAATTTCCCTTCGGGTTGAAAAGCACGTTTTCATAAAAATAACACTAAGATTTATATCTGCCAACTCTGAAAGTCTGTATAAAGTTATTTAAAATAAATTTTAATCCTACTAGCATCAGCACATCTCACAAGACTCAAAAATAGTTTTGGCTGGTCACGATCCAATGTATTAGGATTGAAAGATTGAAAATATAGCATCCAAGCAGATGTTTTTGCTTCACATCATGCTAAAACCAATAGCATCCAAGCAGATGTTTTTGCTTCACATCATGCTAAAACCAATAGCATCCAAGCAGATGTTTTTGCTTCACAACATGCTAAAAGCAATGTGCATTTTAAATACGATGAAAGGACGTAGTGGTAGGTGTTGCTCAGTCTCCCTTTAGATTGCAGCGCCTCAATGCATTTAACCATCATCTTTATAATGATCTGAATATTTTTGGATGGTTTAAAGATAAACACTACACAGTGCAGTAAACAGCTATATGGAATATTAATGGGCCTGTCCCACTGAGGCGACTTTTTAGGTGACTGCAGGAGACTACGCAGTCACCACACGGTCGCCACATGTTGGTTGCCGGGGAGTCGCCTTCATGGTCGTGAAGAGTTCCCGCATTCTGGGAACTGGTCGCGGCCTCATTATGGTCGCCGTGAATGTTTCAACATGTCGAAAAATTAGCGGCGACTGGAATGAAGCCGCCATGGAGAGCAGCGAGAATTCTCGAGCCGTAGGTGGGTCGGCAGGAGGTTCTAGTGGGTTGCCAGGAGGTCGAAGGTTCTAGTAGGTTGGTGACCGGTGGATTTCATTGGCTGATTGGGAAAAAAAAGGTAAGCAGTAGTTTTCCGAACCAAGGATATCCGACCGGTAATGTTAAATGTCCGCCGAGCTTCACAGCCGTGTATCTCTGGCTTCTTAAAAGTTGTCTCCATTCCTTCTCCCTCCTTTTCCCACCTCTTTTAAAGGACTGTGCTTTAGCCGTCTTTTTACAGTGCCAACCTTCCTGTTCATCGTGGTGTGTGTCTGTATCACCATGGCTTTGCACCGTGTGAATTTTTTAGACAGGGCAAGCGGGGGGAGCACTGTCTAAAAAATTCACACGGGCTGGTGAAGGAAGCGGAGGGTGTGTGTGTGTGTCTCTGTCTGTGTGTGTATGTGTGTGTGTGTGTGTGTGTGTGTGTGTGTATGTGTGTGTGTGTGTGTGTATGTGCGTGTGCGTGTGTCTCTGTCTGTGTCTGTGTGTGTATGTGTGTGTGTGTGTGTGTGTGTGTGTGTGTGTGTGTGTGTGTGTGTGCGCGTGAGTTTGTGTGTGTGTTCCACTCTGACCGTCGCCGTTCCCGGTTTTTCAGGCGACTGCCGGCAACTCGACAGTCGGCAGCAGTCCGCTGAAAAATCGCATAAGTGGGACAGGCCCATAAAGCTTTTAAGAGACCTTGTTGCTAGATGATAATCGTAACATTTAAAAATGCTTTTCATATTGACTTGAAAACTGACTACTTCATTCTATTACAAAACCCCCTCTCCAGAAATGTTGCCTGACTCGCTGAGTTACTCCAGGATTTTGTGTCTATCTTCGGTGTAAATCAGCATCTGCAGTTCCTTCCTACACTACTGAACGCTTGCTGAGCATGAGAAATCTGCAGTAAAAGCCAACAATGTTTAAAATTGTTAATTACTATTCAAGATGACAAACAGCTGATTTGTCTGGGGTGATTTGAGGACTCCAGTGAAGTGTCTGAGTCGTGACCGATAAACAGCAGTGCAAACATCAATGTCATTAAACTATGTCTTGTTTCAGAAGGGAAGTCGATTGTTTAAGAGAACAATCAAGGAATCAACCATTCCTCCACCCACCAGGCCAATCGATCCAGATCCTGCTGCAATCGTTCACAACCATCTTCACTATCTGTAAAATCACTAACTTTTGTATCATCAGCAAACTTGCTAATCTTGCCCTGTATGTTCTCATCCAAATCATTGATGCAGATGACAAACAGTAACGGGCCCAGCACCAAACCCTGAGGCCCACCACTAGTCACAGGTCTCCAGTCTGAGAAGCAATCTTCCACCATCACCCTCTGCTTCCTTCCATGGAGCCAATTTGCTATCCATTCAGTTATCTCTCCTTGGATCCCATGCGATCTAACCTTCCAGAGCAGCCTACCATGCGGAACCTTGTCGAATGCCTTGCTGAAATCCATGTACACAACATCTACAGCTCTGCCCTCATCAACCTCTTTGGTCACATCTTCAAAAAACTCAGATTTGTGAGACACGACCTCCCATGTGCAAAACCATGCTGACTGTTCCCTAATCATTCCTTGCCCATCCAAATGCCTGTATATCCTATCCCTCAGAATACTCTCCTGTCACTTACCAACTGCAGATGTTAAGCTCAACGGCCTATAGTTCCCAGCATTTTCACTGCAGCCCTTCTTGAAAAGAGGCACAACATTTGCCACCCTTCAATTCTCTGGCACCTCTCCTTTATTTAAAAACGACTCGTAAATTTCAACCAGGGCTCCCGCACTTCTCCTCTCTAGTTTCCCGCAATGTCTTCAGATATATCTGATCAACCATTTGTCCACCTTCAAACACGACAGTACCTTCAGTACTTCTTCGATGGTAGCCCTGACTGCTCTCAAGACACTTCCAGTGACTGCTCCAATTTCCTCCATCCTAAAGTCTTTCTCCTCGGTAAATACAGAGGAGAAATTCTCATTGAGGACCTTGCCCATCACCTGTTGCCACTCTCTCTCTCGCTAGTTACCCTTTTCCCCCTTATGTATTAATACAATCTTTTGGGATTGTCCTTAGAGCTACCCACCACAGCTATCTCCTGGCCCCTTTTTGCCCTTCTACTTTACTTCTCTTAAACAATCGACTTAGTTTAAGAACAATTACACAGGTACATGGATAGGACAGGTTTGTGGGGATATGGACCAAGCGCAGGCAAGTGGAACTAGTGTAGCTGGGACATTGTTGGCCGGTGTGGGCGAGATGGTCCGTAGGGCCTATTTCTACACTATTACATTCTATGACTAATCCAGCCATGAGGCTGGTAAGCCTCATGTCAGTGAAAAACTATGAGAGAAAATTCTTTGAGGTAGGATTTATTCCTATTTGCAAAATAATGGACATTAGAAATAGCTTTATATGTGGCAGATTGCATCTTATAACCATATAACCATATAACAATTACAGCACGGAAACAGGCCATCTCGACCCTTCTAGTCCGTGCCGAACACGTATTCTCCCCTAGTCCCATATACCTGCGCTCAGACCATAACCCTCCATTCCTTTCCCGTCCATATAACTATCCAATTTATTTTTAAATGATAAAAACGAACCTGCCTCCACCACCTTCACTGGAAGCTCATTCCACACAGCCACCACTCTCCGAGTAAAGAAGTTCCCCCTCATGTTACCCCTAAACTTCTGTCCCTTAATTCTCAAGTCATGTCCCCTTGTTTGAATCTTCCCTACTCTCAGTGGGAAAAGCTTATCCACGTCAACTCTGTCTATCCCTCTCATCATTTTAAAGACCTCTATCAAGTCCCCCCTTAACCTTCTGCGCTCCAAAGAATAAAGCCCTAACTTGTTCAACCTTTCTCTGTAACTTAGTTGCTGAAACCCAGGCAGCATTCTAGTAAATCTCCTCTGTACTCTCTCTATTTTGTTGACATCCTTCCTATAATTAAGCGACCAAAATTGTACTCCATACTCCAGAATTGGCCTCACCAATGCCTTGTACAATTTTAACATTACATCCCAACTTCTATACTCAATGCTCTGATTTATAAAAGCCAGCACACCAAAAGCTTTCTTTACCACCCTATCTACATGAGATTCCACTTTCAGGGAACTGTGCACAGTTATTCCAAGATCCTTCTGTTCACCTGCATTCTTCAATTCCCTACCATTTACCATGTACGTCCTATTTTGATTTATCCTGCCAAGATGTAGCATCTCACACTTATCAGCATTAAACTCCATCTGCCATCTTTCAGCCCACTCTTCCAACCGGCATAAATCTCTCTGTAGACTTTGAAAATCTACTTAATTATCCACAGCCCCACCTATCTTAGTATCATCTGCATACTTACTAATCCAATTTACCACACCATCATCCAAATCATTGATGTACATGACAAACAACAGTGGACCCAACACAGATCCCTGTGGCACCCCACTAGTCACTGGCCTCCAACCTGACAACCATCCACCATTACTCTCTGGCATCTCCCATTCAGCCACTGTTGAATCTTACTGACTTTATTTGAACTTTTTTGAGGAGGTGACGGAGATTGATGAAGATAGGGCATTAGCTGTTGTATACATGGATTTTAGAAAGGTTTTTGATAAAATCCCTCATGTTAACACAATTCACAAGATTAAGATGTACGGAATTCATGGTGACTTGGTCGTATGGATTCAGAATTGGCTTATTCCAAGAAGGGTTGAGGTGCCAGCTGGATATTCCGGCTGATGGTCTGTAACCAGTGGTTCTGCACGGATCCGTGCAGGAACCTCTGTTGTTTGTGATGTATATAAATGACCTGCATATAAATGTAGATGTGTTGTTGAGTAGGTTTACTGACAACACAAAATGGATGTTGTCTCATTGGAATCACAGGAGAGGAAAATGGCAGGATTAAGCCGCAGGGAATTCTGCTCAGCTAAATTTATACAATGTATTTTATTATTGAAAAATATCCCATTGCACTAGTGTGGATAATTAAACAAAAACAACATATGAAGATGTTAGGACACATGGTTTGGTTTAGTTTAAAGATACTGCATTAAAAAAAAGGCCCTTGGGCCAACCGAGTCTGCACTGTTCATACGTTCCATGTTATCCCACTATCTCATCCAATTCCTACACACAGGAAGCAATTTACAGAGGCTAATTAACCTAAAAATCCACATGTTATTGGGATGTGGGGGGAAACCCAAGTGGTCACAGGGAGAACATGCAAACTCATCACAGACAGCACCTGAGGTCAGCATCAAATGCAGGTCGTTGGCGCAGTGAGGCATCAGCTCCACCACTTTGGCATTGCTTGACAGAACCATGGCATTACAAATATCTGAGGAATCTTCCATTTGCATTGCAATTCTTTGAAATTCCTTTGATCCGAGAGAAACAATGACTTTACTTCAATATTTTATGACTGCTCATGATGCAAAGTCATCAAACTGAAACACAACTTTTTTTCTCTACAGATGCTGCCTGACCTGCTGCTTATTTTCGGAATCTGCTGCTTGATTTCCTGACCTGTTGCTTGATTTTGTATTATCTCTCTATTGTTTCTTCAAATGCTGACATCAGACATTAAGTACAAATTATTGACACCATTTTGACCGTGAACACACATGTACATAAAAAAAATAGAAGTCTTGATGCAATCTAAAACAGAAATTATTGGGCATTTTGATATTAGTCAGATCTGCAAAATGTATTTTATACATACATTAAAAACAAGTGGGTAGCCAGGGAGAGGGTAGAACCAGTCAAGAATAAAGGAGGGATTTTATGCTTCGAGTCAGACGAGATACTAAATGAGTACTTAGCATCTGTATTCACCAAGGAGAAAGACATGGATAATATACCGTGAAGCTACAGCATTTTGATTTCAAGAAGGTGATGATGTATAGGCTCTTGAAGAGCATTAAGGTGGATGTCGCAAGTGCCTGATGATATTTATCCCAGGTTATTGAGAGAGGCAAGAGAGGACATTGAAAGGGATTTGAGGAAGATCGTTGTATCTTTTCTAATACAGGCAAGGTCCTGGAGGACTGGAGAGTAACTTTCGTTTAGAAAGGAACGGCAGATGCTGGTTTAAACCGAAGATAGACAAGTGATGGATTCTTAGAGCAGCTTGTACTGGAGCCTACCAGGGAGAAGGCAATTCTGGATTTAGTGTTGTGTAATGAACCGGATTTGATAAGGGAATGCGAGGTAAAGGAGCCATTAGGAGGTAGTGACCATAATATGATACGTTTTAATCTACAATTTGAGAGGGAGAAGGGTAAATCGGAGGTGTCAGTGTTACATTTGAACAAAGGGGACTATGGAGTCATGAGGGAGGAGCTGGCCAAAGTTGACTGGAAAGACACCCTAGCAGGGATGACAGTGGAACAACAATGGCAGGTATTTCTGGGAACAATACAGAAGGTGCAGGATCAGTTCATTCCAAAGAGGAAGAAAGATTCCAGGGGCAGTAAGGGGTGACCGTGGCTGACAAGGAAAGTCAGGGACAGTATAAAAATAAAAGATATAACATGAATATAACATAGCAAACATGAGCGGGAAGCCAGAGGATTGGGCAACTTTTAAAGAGCAAAAGAAGATAACTAAAAAGGAAATACGGGGAGAAAAGATGAGGTACGAAGGTAAGCTAGCCAAGAATATAGTAAAAGCTTCTTTAGGTATGTGAAGAGGAAACAATTAGTTAAGACCAAAGTTGAACCCTTGAAGACTGAAAAAGGTGAATTAATTATGGGGAACAAGGAAATGGCAGACGGGTTGAACAGGTACTTTGGATCTGTCTTCACTAAGGAGGACACAAACAATCTCCCTGATGTACCAGTGGCCAGAGAATTTAGGGTGACGGAGGAACAGAAGGAAATCCACATTAGACCGGAAATGGCGTTGGGTAGACTGAAGGCCGATAAATCCCCAGGGCCCGATGGTCTGCATCCCAGGGTACTTAAAGGAAGTGGCTCTAGAAATCGTGGACGCATTGGTAATCATTTTCCAATGTTCTATGGATTCAGGATCAGTTCCTGTGGATTGAAGGGTAGCTAATGTTATCCCACTTTTTAAGAAAGGCGGGAGAGAGAAAACAGGGAATTATAGACCAGTTAGCCTGACATGCTGGGGAAGATGCTGGAGTCAATTATAAAAGATGAAATAGCCGAACATTTGGATAGCAGTAGCAGGATCCGTCCGAGTCAGCATGGAATTACAAAGGGGAAATCATGCTTGACTAATCTTCTGGAATTTTATTGAAGATGTAACTAGGAAAATGGACAAGGGAGAAACAGTGGATGTAGTGTACCTGGACTTTCAGAAAGCATTTGATAAGGTCCCACATAGGAGATTAGTGGACAAAATTAGAGCACATGGTATTGGGGGTAGGGTGCTGACATGGATAGAAAATTGGTTGACAGGAAACAAAGAGTAGGGATTAACGGGTCCCTTTCAGAATGGCAGGCAGTGACTAGTGGGGTACCACATGGCTCGGTGCTGGGACTGCAGCTATTTACAATATACATTAATGATTTAGATGAATGGATTAAAAGTAACATTAGCAAATTTGCAGATGACACAAAGCTGGGTGGCAGTGTGAACTGTGAGGAGGATGCTATGAGAATGCAGGGTGACTTAGACAGGTTGGGTGAGTGGGCAGATGCAAGGCAGATCCAGTTTAATGTGGATAAATGTGAGGTTATCCACTTTGGTGGCAAAAACAGGAAGGCAGATGGTGTCAAGTTGGGAAAGGGGGAAGTACAAGAGATCTGGGGGTCCTTGCAGGCAGTGAAGAAAGCAAATGGCACGTTGGCCTTCATAACAAGGAGTTGAGTATAGGAGCAAAGAGGTCCTTCTGCAGTTGTACAGGGCCCTAGTGAGAACTGGAGTATTGTGTGCAGTTTTGGTCTCCTAATTTGAGGAAGGACGTTCTTGCTATTGAGGGAGTGCAGCGTTGGTTCACCAGGTTAATTCCCGGGATGGCGGGACTGTCATATGTTGATAGAATAGAGCGGCTTGGCTTGTATACTCTGGAATTTAGAAGGATGAGAGGGAATCTTATTGAAACATACAAGATTATTAAGGGTTTGGACACGCTAGAGGCAGGAAACATGTTCCCGATGTTGGGCGAGTCCAGAACCAGGGGCTACAGTTTAAGCATTTAGAACGGAGACGAGTAAAAGCATTTTCACACAGAGTTGTGAGTCTGTGGAATTCTCTGCCTAAGAGGGCGGTGGAGGCTGGTTCTCTGGATGCTTTCAAGAGAGAGCTAGACAGAGCTCTTAAAGATAGCGGAGTCAAGGGATATGGGGAGAAGGGAGGAACGGGGTACTGATTGTGGATGATTAGCCATGATCACATTGAATGGCGGTGCTGGCCCGAGGGGCCGAATGGCCTACTCCTGCACCTATTGTCTATTGTCTAAAATGTTGGAGTAACTCAGCGGGTCAGACAGCATCTCTGGAGAAAATGAATAGTGATGTTTCGGGTGGAAACCTTTCTTCAGACTTCCAGGCCTCCAGTCTGAAGAAGAGTGGACCCACAGATGCTGCCTGACCAGCTGAGTTACTCCAGCTTTTTGTGTCTATCTTCGGAGCAACTTTTGTTGTTCTTTAAGAACATCAATGGTAGTGGAGCATCTAAAAGGGATCCATAGGGATATAATTTACTCCAATTGGGAGGAGAATGGAGTGATTAGGGACAGACAGCATGGCTTTGTGCAGAACATGTCAGATCTGACAAATGTTTGAGATTTTTGAGTGCTGACAAATGTGATTGATCAGGGTAAGACAGTGGATGTTGTCTACTTGTACAGCAGCAAGGTATTTGACAATATCCCTGATAGTAGACAGTGGGAAGAAGGATCCCAACCAGAAATGTCACCTTTCCATGTTCCCCAGAGGTGCTGCCTGATCTGCTGAGTTACTGCAGCACTTGGTGTCTTTTCCTGATGATCGAAGATTAAAGCCCCTGTCCCACTTACGTGTCCTTGGCACGTTAATAATGCGACGTCGTGGTCGCGTTGAGGCGCGACGGTCCTGCGCGATTTCATGCACCTGCACAGCCGTCTGGAGCACGTGACGTCATTTGAAGATGGACACAAAATGCTGGAGTAACTCAGCGGGACCGGCAGCATCTCTGGAGAGAAGCAATGGGTGACGTTTCGGGTCAAGACTCTTCTTCAGTCTGAAAGAAGGGTCTTGACCCGAAACGTCATCCATTCCTTCTCTCCAAAGATGCTACCGGTCCCGCTAAGTTACTCCAGCATTTTGTGTCTATCTTCAATTTTATTCTGGGAGTAGAAGTGGGGGCGGATCCGGATCCGCAACGGCCGTGAGCCCCAGGCCGAGCTCGGCGATCGTTTGCCTGCTTCTGCTGCTGTTGGAGGTGAGACGTTGCGTCGCGCCAGGGTCTTGGGCCTGTCCCACTTTGGCCGTCAGTTACGCGACAGGCCAGTGGCGCGCGAAGATTTCGTTCGCTACAAACATTTCGGAGCCCTGCGCGATGTCGCGCACAACTACATACCCCTCCGTGCTTCTCAGTGGGACCGGCCCCACGCGGCCATACGATACCCGTGCGTCTAAACGCGACGACGAGGTCGCGTAACTTGCGTGGCAAGGACACGTAAGTGGGACAGGCCCTTAAGATGCATGGGATCCATGGTGACTTGCTAATCTGGATTCAGAACTGGTTTACCCATGAGAGAGCTTTACCTTAGTGTTGGAATGGAGTCATTCTCATGTCATAAGGAATAGGAGTGAAATTAGGCCATTCGGTCCATCAAGTCTACTTCACCACTCAATCATAGCTGATCTATCTCTCCTAACCCCATTCTCCTGCCTTCTCCCCATAACCGCACTAATCAAGAATCTATCTACCTCTGCCTTAAAAATATCCACTGATCTGGCCTCCACAGCCTTCTGTGGCAAAGAATTCAACAGATGCACCACACTCTGACTAAAGAAATTTCTCCACATCTCCTTCCTAAAAGGAGATCCTTTAATTCTGAGGCTATGACCTCTAGTCCTAGACTCTCCCACTAGTGGAAACATAGTCTCCACATCCACTCTATCCAAGCCTTTCACTATCCTGCACGTTACAATGAAGTCGCCCCTCATTCTTCTAAACTCCAGCGAGTACAGGCCCAGTGCCAACAAACACTCATCATAGGTTAACCTACTCATTCCTGGGATCATTCTTCTAAACCTCCTTTGGACCCTCTCCAGAGCCAGCACATCCTTCCTCAGATATGGTGCCCAAAGTTGCTCACAATTTTCCAAATGTGGCCTTACCAGCTCCTTATGGTGCCACAACATTACATCCCTGTTTTTGTATACAAGCCCTCTTGAAATAAATGCTACCATTGAGTTTGCTTTCTTTACAACCGATTCAACGTAACTTTTTGAGAATCCTGCATCAGCACTCCCAAGTCCCTTTGCACCTCTGATTTCTCACCCCATTTAGAAAATAATCTATACCTATATTCCTATTATGCTGGCTAGTGGCGTACCATAGGGAACAGTGTTGGGACTTTCTACTGTTTGGACTTGGACAAAAATATAGATGGGCTGGTTGGTAAGTTTGCAGATGACACCAACGTTGATTGTGAAAGGACACAGATCCAGGTGAGACATGGCAGATTGAGTTCAATCCAGGCAAACGTGATGTTTTACACTTTGGGAGGTCAAATGCAAGGGGAAAGAATCTAGTTAATGCCAAGACCTTTAACATCATTAATACATCAAGGGATCTTGGAGTCCAAGCCCATAGCTCCCTCACAGTGGTAAGCTTTATAAAACATTGGTTAGGTTGCATTTGGAGTCGTTTGTAAAGTGCCCCTTTACAAGAAGGATGCGGTCAAGGAAAGAGCGTTCACGTCGCGGCCCTGTTTCCACCAATCTTTCCACCACCACCACGCACAAGAAGCGACAAGACAGACACCATTGTGCAGATGCCGAGAAGTGTGTTCAGCTCTGGCTGAACAACTTCTAATCTTGTATGTGGACTCGATAAGAAGAAGATAAGAAAGATGTGGAGACTTTGGAACAAGTGCAGAAGAGGGTCTCCAGGATGGTGTCTGGATTTGGGGCAATAAGCTATAACGAGAGGTTGAACAAACTTGGAATATCTTCTCTGGAGTGTTGGGAGCAGAGGGGAGATCTTATGGAAGTTTATACAATTATGAGAGGCACACAGGGTGGACAGTCATTATCTTTTTCACAGGGTGGAAATGTTAAAAACTAGAGGGCACAGCTTTAAGGTGAGAGCGGGGAAAAGTTCAAAGGAGATGTGCAGGGCACGTTTGTTTTTACAGACTGCTCGGTGTTTGGTTGGTGCTGCCAGGGGAAGTGGAAGCAGATGTTGATGGTGGCATTGAGGAGGTTTGTTGATAAGCACTTCAATATGCTGGCAATGGAGGGATATGGACCATGTGCAGGCAGAAGGGGTTATTATAATTTGGCTTCGTCTTCTGAATAGGCGTCAATTGGTTGAAGGATCTGTTCCTGTGCTCTACTATATTCAATGAAAAGATCCATTATTTCCTCAGATTATACCCTTATGCAAAGTTGAAGTAGGAGCTACAGGAGAAACATTTGATCAGTGCTGACTGTCCTGCAGTACCAATAACTTGTCTGCACATTGAAGTTAGGGCGTAATCAAAGCCTAAAATGGAATGTAGAGAGAAAAGAAAAGATTATGAAACTGCTCAGACTAGTTTTCATTTCTCTCAGAACAATATTTTCTCAGGCAGATCCCAATGCCTTTGTGTCAGTTCATTGTCCACATAATAACAATGTTACAAAATTTTGAGATTTTAAAAATCAAGTCTGCAATTTATGCAAAGCATAAAAAGAAGTTTAATTTGACATCTAATTCACTTTCATATCTTCAGTATTAAAAAAGTTATGGCCATTTTCATACTCGGAAATTAGCATCTTGTTCCCTATTGCTTTTCCATTGACTTAACACAAAAGCTGTGACCGAGGACAGTCAAAAGCCGATAACTTTCTTAAAAATTAAGAGAACTGAAAGAAATTTTCAGTTATTATAGATTGAAGCATTCTGAAACAAATATGAAACAATCTTACTTGGATGACCTGAAATTAAAGCATATAATTAGTTAGTTACCTAATTGTAGCTCATTACAAAATTCAATTACTAGATCTAAACATCTATCCATTTCTTAAGAAAAGGTTAACATTTTTAAATAGCCTAAGTGTCCAAATAACATTCACACAAGAATTCACAATATAACATGATTTTTAAATCTCATTGTCATGAAGTGATAGGGCAAATGGAAGGAATTTAGTGTTTAATTCCCGTAAATTAATGGCCATTTATATCATCTTGCGAGTGAGATTTTGTGGAACGCGATCGATTGGAACGTTGCGGTTGCAGTGAATTTAAACCCCATATCGGCAGGAAAAATACTGCCGGTTGGTATATTTACATAATCACATTTTCGCAACGTGAAATTTTGATTAAAGGCATCCTAAGAAGCACGTTTATATGTAAAAATAAACGTCTTTTCTTGAGCTGTCCCGTACGTGAAATCCGTCCCGTTGTCGGCGTTCACGGCTTTAGAAGACGATTTTAATTTTACTCCTGTTATTAAATTATCCAGCGCTAATTTTAATAAACTTGATATAACGGCAGTCGGAGCGATTTTTCTTCAGCAACTAAACAGCCTGACAAAGATCGATTTGAACAGGCTGGAGAAAAACGGCATTTTAAACCCGCCCCCCCTCTCAAAGGCGCCAGTGACTGAACTGCAGCGCCGCTGAAGGTAAGTTTTGTAACATACCTACACATAACAACCTCTTCTGCAAGGCTTACATATGAATGTGAAAGTTAGAGTGGAGGAAGGTGACACTGCCCATCGTAGCCTAAATAATTAGGAAAATTGTAAAGATAACATTTCAGTTGCCAATTGATTCCACAATTCTTGATTATTCATCTCCACTACTCTTCCGGCAAGTTAATTCCATCAATCCTTACAACGATGTAGAAATATTTCCCACTTTCCCACTTGAAGTTGGAATCTATGTCCCTTTAAATACTTCACTCTTCAATTCCATTTTCTCCTTATCTAGTTTGTAAACTGGGCATTCAGTTATTCTCTTTAGAGACTTTAAATCCCAAGTCTCTCCAGTTCCTTTAACATAATTAAGAACTTTAAAATGTGGATGTCTCTGGGGTACTTCTCCTGCACTCCACTCAAAATCAAAGAATCACAGAGCAAGGAAATAGGCCCTTCGGCCCAACTCATTCATGGAAACCAAGAAGTCCTATCTAAGCAAGTCACATCTGCCAACATTTGCCCCACATTAATCTAAACCTTTCCTATCCATGTACCTGTCAAAGTATCCTTTAAAAGTTGTTATTGTACCTGCTCCAATTACTTCCTCTGGAAGCTTGTACCATACACTGACCACCCTCAATGAGAAGTTGTCCCACAGGTTCCTATTAAATATTGCCCCTCTCACCTTAACCAATTAAGTAATGAACCTTAACATTGGCGTAGTCGGCAGGATTTCGCTGGGACCATCAACAGACGACTGAGTAAGAGGCCGTAGTTTGACCGGGATCGGATGGGGAGAAAAAAGTACACGTCGGATTTCTTGAGACCGACCTCCCGAAGAAGCTCCCGGGAAAACCTAGGTCCATCGTAGTAGGTTGATCTGGTTCCCAGCCAAAATGCTTAGATGCAGACAACGAAGGTAAGACCAACTGTTTTTGCTACTGGGAAAGTAGTTGGCAATTGGATAGAGCAAACTAAAATGGTTTGTCATAAATTAGTATGTTTTTGTTAGCAAGAGAGCAGTCGGCAATTGGGCATGGCAAACTAAAAAGGTTTACTGAAAGGTTTACGGGATACTGAGTTGGATGATCAGCCATGATCATATGGAATGGCGGTGCAGGCTCGAAGGGCTGAATGGCCTACTCCTGCACCTATTTTCTATGTATCTATGTATCTATGTTTGTCGCAAATGTGTAATTTGCTACGAGGAAAGTAGTTGGTAAAAGGTTTTGCAACTAGGAGAGTCGTCGGTAAGGTATTTTGCTACTAGGAAAGTAATCGGCGATTGGCTTCGCAAACTAAAAATGTTTGTTGTTCACACAGTAGCTGGGCTGAGAGAGACTCGCGGTTATGGGGAATGATCTGGATAAAAGTGATGGGGGAACGCCCGTATTTTTCTACTAGACAAGTAGTCGGTGATTGGCTCCACAGGTAGAAAGCCTGTCGTTCGCAATTAAGTAAGTGTTAAAAGACACTGCAATAATAGGTAACAATTTGGACATAAGTGACAGGGGAAAAGTAATATGCCAGTGGGCAGAGGAACAAGTGAAAAGGGCCAAGGTAGAGAGAGAAAGCGCTGATAAAGAGAGTTCAGAAAACAAGCAATAAGTGGTTTAGAACAAACCCAGTACCGGTAAGTCCTCTAGAGACCCCTTGACTGGCATGGCGACCCGGTTTATAGCAGAGGAGGAATGAAGGAACAAGGTCGGGAATAGTGTAGACCGCCTCCCCCATACAAGATCCCGCAGGGAGGGGGAGGCTCCAGCACCCCTACAGGAAAGGGCATGCCCAGATGAAAATGATACTGATAGTGACTCAGAGACTGAAAAGGCCGATGAGAAAGAAGGCAAAGGGCTGAGGCGGAAGAGGAAGAAGGAGCAGTAATTGAATTCAGCAGTGAGAGAGTTAAACAACGCAGAGCACCAGAGAGAGAAACAGTAGGTATGTTACAAAACTTACCTTCAGTCGCGCTGTAATTCTGCCACTGGCCGTGTGCGCGATTTTGGCGCCTTTAAGGGGGGGCGGGGTTAAAACGCGGGTTTCTCCTCCCTTGTCCTGGTTAATATTTTGTTGGAGTACAAGCGTTGGCTGAAGAATCGTTCCTAGTGGCATTTTGTGTATTTTTTATTTTTATTAAATCGTCAATGTCAGCGCTGGAGTAATTTTAAAAGCAGCTCCTGAAGCGTCAACGCCGATAACGGGAAAGGATTTCACACACGGGACAGGTAAACGAAAGTGGTTTCTTTAAATGTATAAAAGTGCTTCTTAAGAAGCCTTTAATTCACATTTTTTCATGCGACACGGTGATTTTATTCCCCGAATTAACGGCAGTATTTTTCATGCCAATACGGGGTTAAATTCACCGCAAATGAACGTTCCAAAAGATCGCGTTCCAGAAATCCTCACTCACAAGACGATTTAAATGCACATTAATTTACAGGTATTAAACATTCAATTCCTTCCATTTGGCCTGTAAATTCATGAAAATGAGATTTAAAAATTATGTTATATTGTGAATTATTGTGTCCATGTTATTTGGACACTTAGGCTATTTAAAAATGTTAATCTATTCTTAAGAAATTGATAAATGTTTAGATCTAGTAATTGAATTTTGTAATTAGCTACAATTAGGTAACTAACTAATTATATGCTTTACTTTCATGTCTTCTAAGTAAGATTGTTTCATATTTGTTTCAGAATGCTTCAATCTATAATAACTGAAAATTTCTTTCAGTTATCTTAATTTTTAAGAAAGTTATGGGCTTTTAACTGTCCTCGATCACAGCTTTTGTGTTAAGTCAATGGAAAAGCAATAGGGAACAAGATGCTAATTTCCGAGTATGAAAATGGCCATAACTTCTTTAATACTGAAGATATGAAAGTGAATTAGGTGTCAAATTATACTTCTTTTTATGCTTTATCTGATGGGATAAATTGCAGACTTTATTTTTAAAATCTCAAAATTTTGTAACATTGCTAGAAACAGCAGATAAATTAAAGAAGATTGGAAAAGGAAAAAAAACATGATAATCGAGGCTGCTCAAGAACTTTAAATCCCAGCCAACAGCCTGTACCGTTTAAAACAAACTTGCCTTCGAACTTTGAATAACTTTTGGCACAGTGCTCGCCTCTGCTGGAGAGAGACACAGAGGAGAATCTGTGAGTGACCCAACGGTTGTGGGGTGTGGCAAGACCCTGAATGACAGGGAGTCTGACCAATCACAATCTGGATCACTGTCCAATCACAGCGCCCAGGATCTTGACTGACAGGGAATTGGACCATCCCATTGTGAGTCGTGCCGGCCAGCCCATTCCTAGCTAGGGTTTTCTTTTCTGGCCTTGGTTAATCCTTTTTCATTTTAACTCTCTCATTCCAACAAGAAGACAACTTTCACAACTTAAAGACAATGCTGACCACTACACCAGCCACACAGCAAGCCTCAGCCCTCCCAGACCTGGCCATTATTAAGTGCAATACCCATATGAGTGGCCATGACAAAGTCTCCCAGGGGAATGCCCTAGCTTGCGAATTCTGCACATTTGGTCCCCAGAGAACCAAAGATTCTAGTAGACAGAACGGTCTTGTCAGACATGAGGGAGGTTTAGGAATTACAGAGGGACGCCTCTATGCGCAACGACTATGGAAACAAGATGGCTGTGTCATTGATTCCACCACGGGACTCTGGCTCACTCCTCTTAGACTAGTTTGTGTTACTGATATTTTTCTGCCCGTTCTTTTATTTTATATAAACTCCCTTACGCATGCTGGTAAGAAGGGAAAACAATGGAGATACACCTTACAATTTCAAAACCTAATTGTGATGCCCATTTTCATTTGTGAAAATTCCATGTAAATGTGTGAAATGGTGGGCAAGCTTATGAACGTATTTGGGTGTATCAAAGTTTTAAGAGTTAGAATGATTTCCTTGAGGTGTGTATAACTGTATTTTATTTTTGAGCGAGAATTTTATTGTTTTATAGTGTGTAAATATCTGTGAGATTTAGCATATTGCATGAGGTGTGGCAACTTGTGAGTAAATGTCACAGAAAAAAGGTATAAAGTAAGTAAGTGTGAAGATTGTTACGTGTTTGTGGAACCAGTTCTGGGTGAATGTTGAATTAATCCTATAATTCAAATGAAATAGGATGTCATTGAATGAGCTTTTGCTCTTTTAAGTAATAAATCCTGTAGTCTCATGAGTTTTAAGAGGTAGTGTGTGTCTCTTTAAGAATTTGCAGTTGTGTGGGGGTGGAGCCACATACGGTTATTTTTTTTCCTTTGTTCTTTGCAAATGCGTTAGCAATCCATGAAAATTAACTGTTTAAGAAACAACTGCAGATGCTGGAAAAATCGAAGGTAGACAAAAATGCTGGAGAAACTCAGCGGGTGAGGCAGCATCTATGGAGCAAAGGAATAGGTGACGTTTCGGGTCGAGACCCTTCTTCAGAAAATTAACTGTTCATTCCCTATTTTCCCTTAACTTTCAACAGAGGAGAGATGCAGGTTGTTTTGTCTTATTGGTGTTTTAAGTTTGTTTTCTTCCTATTTCTTATCTTTTGAATTGAGTTCAAAAATAGACTTGGATGCCACACTGGCCATGTGTTAGATGAGGTTGGATAAGCCAATATCTCAGGAAAAAAATGTTAATTTGGGAAAATTGTTATTAGTATATATTTATACTAGGAATTTGAAATTGTGAATTTGGGGAGAAAGATTGGAACAATTGGAAATATTTTTTAAATTGGGAATAATTTTTAATTTTTTCTTCTCTTAATATGATCTATTTTTAAAGTGTTTAGAAGATATTGGTGAAAAGCTATGGATTACTGATTTTGAGTTTTTGCGTTATTTTGGGAAAGCTTGTTTTGAGGTAAGCGCAGTGTTTGTCTTTTAGAATGCAAATGAGGAGCCAGGTTTCCTGTCTTCAGGCAAATAAATGTGTGGAAGGAAGCTTGTGACATGTGTTTTGTAAAAGACAAATGAGGGTCCATGCAGTATTGTGTTAGTTGATTACATCAGACCGTAACTTACAAAAAGGGGGTTTGAGGGAACTCACTATGTGATGTGCAATATTGAGAGATAGAGTAGATTGGGGAGGAGAAACATATTTGGATAATTGAAGAAAAAAATATCAACTAACCCTGACCTCCTTCCCAGCACTGGGATTCTCATATTTGACTAAACTCCACCGTTTGTGCTGTGATAATGAAAGAAGGGTACATAAATGGTAGTAACAGATCATGAAGATAGAATGAGGACAGTTGCATGCTGGTCAACTACGCAAAGGCCAGTGGTAGCTGGGCTGCACTGATATGCTTAAGCATGTGAATACGTAACATGGGCAGTGAAAGTCTTGGAGCCCAACACACTAAGGGGGATCATAGTGTTACACATAGGATAATGTGGATTAGAAGCAGGAAAGTTAAGGGCAGTATGAGATAGTTGCCGTGCCAAATGGGAAATGAGTATAGCCTGCAGATCAACATAGATAGATTTCACTGGACCCTTGCTCTAGGCATAAAATATGGGGTACTGATTGATCACTTTACCTACTGGGTAACGGTATCCCCATGCCAAGATAGCTAGAATTGTGATAAGGAGTCAAAGAGATAATATTTAGGTGGAGGTCCCTCTTCAGATAGACTCTGATCAGGGAACATGTTTCACAGGGAAGGTGATGAAGGAGGTTCTACCTTGTCAGTAGTGAGTAATTTCATATCTCCCACCAATTGCAGAGTTTTGGATTGGTGGAAGGAATGAATAGGACACTAAAGAGTTTAAGTAAAGCCTTGACCAAGACTGGACAGGAATGGGTTACGGTATTCCCAGCTATTTTGATGGTTTAGAACAACCCCAGCTAGAGAGACGGGGTTAACACCTTTTGAATTGATAACAGGACAAGCTTAACTTACCTACAAGGTCCACAGCTATGAATTAATTACGTATGCACAGCAATTAACTCATGCCTTGCCAGGTCTGCATTCCCAGGTATGAGAGTCACAGAAGCCACTATCCGTTGAACACAGGGACGAGTCCGTACTATCAGACTACGTACTGATATGGTACTGGGATCAGATGAAATTGGGACTGTGTAGAGTGGGACTGTAGCAGGTGCTACAAACAACATCAACTGCTGTGAAGAGGATACATTTGTTTGACTGTAAATGGATCAGAGAACCAAGAAAGGACAATGGGGCTATTGACCCTCCTTTTTATTCTGGGGTTGGCCCAGATGGACTGGACTTGGGGAAATAACCTGTTTTGTTTATGTTTTGAATTTGCCCTTGGTGATAATAAGTGCATGCTGGTTGTGTACGCACATCCCATATAATGGTGGAGGAGAAATGGTATGGTAATGACATGGTACTCATTAAATATAAATAGTAAAGGCATGGGAGAATTATGCCTATCTAAGAGATCGATCTCTTAGGTAGGCATAATTCTCCGTGCCTTTCATCCGCAGCACTTGCAACACGCAAAGGTCTGTGCAGCCCACGTGCTGCTGGAAGCCGTCAATTTCAAGGGGAGCTGAAGGCAGCTGAAATTCTGCCTTTGCTGTACTGCGCATGCGCAGCGCAAGTTTCTTGGCGGGTTTTTCAAATATGGATTGCCATTATCTGAAGGGTATGTTAGGAAGCAAAGAGAGATGAATGGAGTTTGTGTACCAATACCGTGGTAAGTACATTTCTTGGTACTTTATGTTTTTAAATACTGTATTTCCTGGGGTGGGTGGGGGGGAAGAGCTCCTTTCACAGTGTTTGAGGAGTCTGGCCTGGGGTAAAGTTGCGGGGAAGGCAGGAGCGTTGTGAATTAGCTCGGGTGGCTGCTGCAGTGCTCCGGGCACGGACAGCAGAACTGGCCGCCACTTCCGAGGAAGGAAGCAGCTCGGGTTACTGCGAGCGGCCGCCGGGACCAGACAGCAGAACCGGCTGCCACCTCAGCCCCCTCTGCTGGTCCCCGCTCACCTCTGGCAGTGCTCTCCGTCTGAACACCTCTCTCCTGCCGCTCGTCGGCCGGCTTCCCGCAAATCCTTAAATTCCGACAGCGCGCTCAAGGGACCAATTGAGGTTACTCGGCTGTGGGAATTTAAGGATTTGCGGGAAGCAACTGACATGAATGAAGCCGGCGAGCTGCAGGTGAGAGGTGTTCAGACGGAGAGCACTGCCAGAGGTGAGCGGGCCGGCAGAAGGCCCTGAAGTGGCAGCCGGTTCTGCTGTCGGATCCCGGTGGCCGCTCGCAGTCACCAGAGCTGCTTCCTTCTCCGGAAGTGGCGGCCAGTTCTGCTGTCCGTGTCCGGAGCGCTGCGGCAGCGGTGAGTGAGTCTGACATGATCTCCGACCCCCTCCTTCTCAACACTCCTGCCCTCCCCGCATCTTTAACCCCTGGCACAGACTCTCCACACGCAAGGGACCTCCAATTGGTCCCTTGAATTAGTATTGTCATTCAATAAGATGACAACTGATTCAACGTCCCAGTGTGCTCCTGTTTTTCCCCACCATCTCTCCACCTGCCTTCATCCTCCGTCCCCCACCCATTCAGTAATTAAAAAATGAAGGAGATTTAGGAGCCTTGGGCAAATTGAATTGTTACTTATTTTTATTTTTAAGGAGAGAACAATCTGCGCATGCGCGGTTTAAGATTTTTTTTTAAAGCCGCCTGCCTACCCTGAGTAATTACTCACGGCACGTGCCTGGTGGGGTATGATTTGAAATTGGAGAATTCAATGTTTACATTTCACCCCAGCAGTCTCTGCATACAACACATCGTTCTCTGACATTTCCACCACCTTCAATGTGATCCCAGCAACAGCCTCATCTTCCCACCCCGATCCCCTTGCAACTTCTGCACAGACCACTCCCTTCAAAACTCCTTGGTTCACTCATCAGTCGCACGCAACTCGACCCTCCCCTAGGTACTTTCCCCTGCAACTGCCATAGATGTAACACTTGCATCTCCTCTCACTTCCATCCAGGGACAACAGCAGTCCGTCCAGGTGAAACAGGTTCAGGTGCACCCTCCAAACCTCTACTACCAAATACCCTGCTCCTGATGTGGCCTCGTTTGCATCAGCATGACCAAGCATAGACAAGGCAACCATTTTGATGAACACTTGCACTCTGTGCACTAAGCCTCCCGGATGCTACCGATTTTAACTTGCCTTCCCATCTCATACCAACCTTTCTGTCCTTGGACTCCTGCATTGCTGGAGTGTGACCACATGCAAACTTGAGAAACAGCACCTCATATACCATCCCAATGGCACAAGCACCAAATTCACCAATTTTAACTAACATTCCCTGGACCCCTTCCCCTCTCTTTTCTTACCTTCAACCCCCACTGTTGCTCCAGCACTTTGTGTTTTGATCAAGATTGCAGTATCTGCAGTTCCTTGTGTCTCTCTCTGTTACCCTATCAATTTCTCTCCTAATTTTATGTACTTCTATCACCTCTGATGTTCCAGAACAATACAACTGTCCAAACTCTCCTTATACTCTCTAATCCAGGCAACATCCTTGTAAACTTCTTCTGAATGCTCACCAAAATCTCCACGTCCTTCCTGTAATGCTGTGACTAGAACTGCACAATAGTCCACATGTGAACAAACTGAAGTTTTATACGGATGCAACTTGACTTCCTGACTTTCATACTTTGATGATAGGAGCAAAGCAGAAGAATTTTTACAACAATACAGTAGCTTTGTAGTTGCCAATAATATGACTGGCTTTCTTATAATAATTTAGAATTGAATTCCGCAGCTATTCAAACTCTAGCCTATGGAACAGTGGTCTAGTACTCTGGCTGTTAGTCCACTGAGCACTCTACAAAGCTGCAATTCCACACACTTGAGATATGAAAAGCACTTCCGTCGCTAATCATGCAATTTTATTTAGACTACATACCCGAGTCATTCCTCAGATAGGATGACATGGCAGGAATAAGACAGGATTGGCTGAGCAGCTCCACAAGTACAGAGGGAAGGGCATTACTGTTTTGTCCTCTACTTTCACCCGTGTGTAGATCTCCAGGTAAATTGCTGCCTCTAGGATTTACGTAACTAGCGAGAACCTAGAAGTTCAAAAAAACAACAAGAAATATCATAGAGCATATATAGTTTTCAATATCAAAGCATCTTGTAGTAAAGAGTATTTACTTGAATTATGGGGAGGGATTGAATAGGCTGAGCTTGAGTAGTCTGCAGCGAAGGGGGCAGAGGGTAAACTGGAGGCATATAAAATTATAAGCAGCAAGGCTAGCATTGTTTGAACATATTTCCCACTATGTAAGACTATCAAAAAGAGCATGCATTTGGGGTGGGAGGATGGAGTTTTAAAAGGATTTGAGAGGAAGTTTAAAAAAAAAAGTGTGGTTGTTAACGAACTCACTGCCAAAGAAGGTGGAATGAGATACAATTTCTGCTTTTAAGAGACACAGGCACTAAAAAATGCAAAGTATAGAAGGATATTGATCTAATGCGCAGAAATGAGATTAGTATAGATGGGGGAAAGAAGGTCAGCAAAGATGAGGTGAGCCAAAGGGCACTCTTCTCTCAGGTACATCTCTGTGACACTGAGTAGATTTTGCTCTGTCATTGATTATGATCCCAAGTTAAAATAATCAACCAATGTCTCCTAACACGTTTTTCAGAGAATGTTTGAAAGTCCAACAGGTTTCAATTTTTGTTTGTTATTTATTCTGGAACAGGATATATCTGAAAGCACCAGGTCAATTAGGTGTGTGGTCCGATGTACTTCAACAGGCTACGAACGACTTCAAATGAACTGCTGTTATTATTAAAATGGCCATAAACGCAAGGGACAGAATAATTGGGAAGAGTTGACAGAGAAGGAGATTGCATTTGGGTACAAACGCCAAAAGTCTTCAGCCTTCCCAATATTCAGATGGTCAGCTTCATTAATCTTGCAGCTTCATAGTATAGAGGGATGTATCGTCAACAGAGGCAACATTTATCAAATTAGGGATGCTAGAAATATTTTAATGAGTTTGGGCACCATTTGTGGAAAAAGGCAGTTAGCATTTCAAATTAAGTGGTTGTTCTGGATTGTTCATTTGTTCTCTCACAATGAAGTTGTTGTCGGTGGTGAATACCATTAAGGGAACACATTAATATGAGGAAAGCTATTAAAGCAAACTAGAAGGAAAGATGAAATTACAAAAATTGACATTTTTGGGGGCGAGGGAGAGGTAAAGCAGGTGTGGAAAGAAACTATTGTCAGAGGTGGCTTGACTGCAATTAGTTGTGAAAAACTGGAATCGAGAGATAACCACATCGAACAGGAAAAGACACTGATAAAGAAAGTGTGTCAAAGGCTGCAGGAGAGTCAGGAGGACAAATATAAGTCACAACCAATGTTGTTCATGCTGGAAACAGTTGGCAAGTCAGGCAGCAATTCTGCAAAAAAAAGTTAACTGTGACTAGTGGTGTGCCTCAGGGATTGGTGCTGGGCCCATTGCTGTTTGTCATTTATATCAATGATTTGGATGGCAAGATTAGCAAGTTTACAGATGACACAAAAGTGGATGGTATTGCGGGTAGTGAAGATGAAGATGGGTGTGAAAATGTGCAGCAGGATCTTGATCAGTTGGCCAGGTGGGCTGAGGAATGGTTGATGGAATTTAATATAGAGAAATGTGAGGTGTTGCATTTTGGAAAGTTTAACATGGGCAGGACCTACAGTGATTGGTAGGGCTCTGGGGAGTGTTGTAGAGCAGAAGGACAGATACATGGATAGGACAGGTTTGGAGGGTTATGGACCAAGCGCAGGCAAGTGGGACTAGTGTAGCGGGGACATTGTTGGCCGGTGTGGGCCGAAGAGCCTGTTTCCACGCTGTATTAATCTATGACTATCCATGACTATGATCTAATAGTGCAGGTACATAGTTCCTTAAAGGTGGCATTACAGGTAGATAAGGTGGTCAAAAAGGTTTTTGGCACATTGGCCTTCATCAGTCAGATTATTGAATATAAAAGTTGGGAGGTCATGTTGCAGTTATATAAGATATTGGGGAGGTCGCATTTATAGGATTGTGTTCAGTTCTGGGCACCATGTTACAGGAAAGATGTTGTCAAGTTGGAAAGGGTACAGAGAAGATTTACGAGGATGTTGCCAGGACTCGAGAGTCTGAGCTATAGCGAAAGGTTGGGATTCTATTTCTTGGAGCGCAGGAGGATGAGGGGTGATCTTCTAGAGAGGTGAATTAAATAATGTGGAATAGATCGAGTGGATGCACAGAGTAGGGGAATCGAGGACCAGACTACGTAGTTTCAAGGTGAAGGAGAAAAGATTTAATAGGAATCCGAGGGCTAGCTTTTTCACACAAAGGGTGGTGGGTGTATGGAACAAGCAGCCAGATGAGGTAGTTGAGGCTGGGACTATCCCATTGTTTATGAAACAGTTAGACAGGTACATGGATGGGACAGGTTTGGAGGGATATGAACCAAGCGCAGGCAAATGGGACTAGTGTAGCTGGGACATTGTTGGCTGGTGTGGGCGAGTTGGGCTGAAGGGCCTGTTTCCACACTGTATCACTCTATGACTCTATAACAGGGGAAGGACTAATAGGACAAAGATAATCTCTGACATGACAAAGGATATTCTGCATAATGTATCAATTATTTTTCTTTACCCACATATGCTGCCTGCCATGCTGAGTATTTGCAGCATTTTGTTTCCATTTTAGTTTCCAGGACAATAATTGTTTTATTAATTTTCATTTTCTGGTTAGTTTCCATTTGATTCCTTGGCAAGGGGAGAAACTTGAGAAAAGGTATTCAGAATGTTGTGGGGAAGAGCCACACAGTCACATAGACATCCAGATGAAGTTGAAAATCAACCCTATGATCCCAATCCTGCTGGCAAAAAAACCCTACATGGTCTTCACACCAGCATCTAGGCAAGGAGGTAGCTGGCAGTGACTACAATACACCAGGAGGTATTCCAAGGAGTGACCATAGAAAATGGCAATTTTTACAGTGGAGCACATCGTGTGAAAAAAGTCAGATTTGGGATGCACACAAGACTTGCTTAAAATGTTCACTCTTTGGGTTGAAAGCAGCCAGAATGAAGGCAAATTGAAATAAGGTATGAAACATTCTTAAGTATGTAACTCATTATCATTCAGACGTCTCAGAACAATTCATTCAGGACGTACCTGCAGAAGGCAGGTCACATGCTCTTCTTCCAGTCTCTGCTTGGTTAGTGCTTGCTCCACATCCCAGCCTGATGCAGTTGAACCTGTTCCAAAGCCTGTTCCTTTGGCCCAATATAATTGTTGGTCTTCAGTGGAAGAACTTGCTTGTGTATTGGAAACTTGTGGCTTTTTTTTACATGGAGGGGTGAAAAAAAAGTTTTCACTAATCAGACACAATTGACATCTAAGCAAACATATATAAATGGACATATAAAAACAATTTTCTTTTGTTTTAACAAACTATTCATATTAACTGATAAGCTATTAGTCCTGTGCTTTGACTAACATTCTTCATCAGCCAACTGGTTTGGATATAATGACTTGTTTGGGTCTGAATAGCAATTTGATCCAAACTAACAACTTACTTGAGCCATAGATGGACACAAAATGCTGGAGTAACTTAGCAGGACAGGCAGCATCTCTGGAGAGAATGAACGGGTGATGTTTTGGGCGGAGACCCTTCTTCAGACACTCCCCTGACATCAGTCTGAAGAAGGGTCTCCACCCGAAATGTCACCCATTCCGTCTCTACAGAGATGCTTACCAAAATGTTCATATTTCTCAGCATTAAGTTTCATCTGATGCTTATCCGTACTTTTTATGGATCTGTCGGTTTCTATCCTCCTTGGTTCATGTCCATTCCAAGGTTTGCAGCATCTGAAAATTTGAAATTAGCTGTGGTGGGCAAAGAAGGACTCGCTGGCGCAGCATTAGCGCCTAGTTTTCAGGTGAAACGACAGATAATGCTGGAGTAACTCAGCAGTCTGTAGAAGGATCCCAATGTCACCTATCCATGTTCTCCAGAGATGCTGCCTTACCCGCTGAGGTACTCCAGCACTCTGTGTCCTTTTGTGTATTAACAATCATCTGCAGTTCTTTGTTTCAACTACAAAAATACCTTACTTGGTTATAGTCGACAATCATCGATAATAGACACCATTCCCCCCCATGGTGCACTCTTCAGTCACTGCTTATACACAAGAAAGAGGAGCACAGCCAAGTGATCTTTGATGGTTGAGGGTGTTTGAACGTCTGGTGCCGCAGGACATGTGCAGTTAGCAGTTTGGGAGTGATTTCTTCAAGCTGGCTTTGCTGAAGTCCCAGGCAATGATGGCAAAGCACTGGGGTATTGCATCTGGTGTTTGCTGACCACAGTGTGCAGCTCCTCCAGTGCTTCATGGGTGTCTGCCAGGGGTGGGATGTAGACCGCATCTTGATGATGGAGGTGAATTCATTCAGGAGCTATAAGGGGTAGCACCTCACCGCCGGGTGTTCCAAGTGCGGAGAGCAGGAGTTACACAAGGAATGCTACATCTGAGCGGCATGAAGAGTTTACAGCGGTACAAACCACAGCCTCGCTCTGTGATGTACATCAATCACATTTTGCTCATTGACCCTCCATTACTTCAAACAAAACTATCAAGTTAGTTTGACATGATTTGCCTAAAAAGTCCCCTAAGTGGGACAGGCCCATTACTCCAGCTTATTGTGTCTATCTTCGGTTTGAACCATCGGTTCCTTCCTATCCAAATCTACAAATGTTTGCAGGATTATGACAAGAGGCTCTGCAAGCTTCTTTCTTGCTTCCTTCACCATTCCAGGATGCATCTCATCTGGTACACAAAAATGCTGGAGAAACTCAGCGGGTGCAGCAGCATCTATGGAGCGAAGGAAATAGGCAACGTTTCGGGCCGAAACCCTTCTTCAGACGTTTCGGCCCGAAACGTTGCCTATTTCCTTCGCTCCATAGATGCTGCTGCACCCGCTGAGTTTCTCCAGCATTTTTGTGTACCTTCGATTTTCCAGCATCTGCAGTTCCTTCTTTAACACTGCATCTCATCTGGACCAGGGTATTTATCCAATTCATGTGCAGCTACCTAATACATTCTGTTTTTTCAGCATTCAGCTCATCTAGAATCTGAATTATTTAGATTATTGTGCACAATAAGGGTTCATGGGGTTGAGTGTGACATTATGATGGAAAGAGGATCAGTTAACAGACAGAAAACAAAGGTAAGAAATATTTGCTTCAGAGGCAGTGCAGCGTAGATGTGAATCCTGCTAATCCAAATGTCTCTTAAATGCCTGCATCCTGTCAAGCTATGCCAGCTTGTGTGATTCATTAAATGTTTACAAATGCTTCTCAATGCCTGGGAGTTGGTGCCTTTTATGCTTCATCTTTTCTCCCAGGCATTGAGAAGCATTTGTAAACATTTAATGAAGTACACAAGCTGGCATAGCTTGACAGGATGCAGGCATTTAAGAGATTTGGATCAGCACATGGATATGCAGAGCATGAAGGAATATGGATTATGTGCAGGTAGATAACAGTTGGTCTTGGCATTAACTTCGACACAGACATTGTGAACCAATTCCTGCGCTGTACTGTTAGTCACAGAGTGATACAAGTGTGGAAACAGGCCCTTCCGCCCAACTTACCCACTCCGGCCAACATGTCCCAGCTATACTGGTCCCACCTGCCCATGTTTGACCCACATCCCTCCAAACCCGACCTATCCATGTATCTGTCTAACTGTTTCTTAGTTAGATAGTCCCTGCCTCAACTACCTCCTCTGACAGGTTGTTCCGTACCGCCACCACCATGTGTGTGAAAATGTTACCTCTCAGATTCCTATTAAATCTTTTCCCCCTACACCTTAAACCTATGTCCTCTGGTCCCCAATTCACCTACTCTGGGCAAGAGACTCTTCATCTACCCTATCTATTCCTTTCATGATTTTATCCACCTCGATAAGATCACCCCTCATCCTCCTGCGCTCCAAGGAATCGAGAGTCCAGGCCTACTAGGAATTCTGTTCCAGCAAACATGTTATGGTACCAGTATATTTCTGTGCTGAGGGAGTGTGGAACCAAAAAGGCATTACCTCAGGGTAAATTGATACCCGGTGATTAAGTATGGAGGCTAAAGTAGGTGGACTATAATTGTGGGGTGATGGGTTGAAAGAATCAGGTCACAAAGTGGTCCCGAGATCACAAATCATATCAGTTATTTATAAAAGCTGTTTCTTAAAAAAAAATCGAGATTATTTCGTAATATAATTAATCACTGCGGTGGAATTGAACTTTTATGTAATTTAGCCAGCGCGTTACCATATTAGAGAAAATATTTGTGAGGGAAGGTAAAATTATTGTCAATTAAAACAATTTAAGGCCAGAGGCCTTTATCGAGGCGCCGCGGTCTCGATGCCTCCCGGATCGCAGTGTAGAAGCCCTGGTCGGGGCCTCGTGGATAGAAGTCGATAGGGTCGGGCGAAGTGGCCGACAGGCCACGGCTGGAGCCCAGGTCGGCACCAAGGAGGCGGGAAGTGGGGCGTCGACAGCGGTGAAGCCTCGCGACAATGGGGCTTCGGCGGTGGTGAAGCCTCGCGGCGGCAATGCCTCGCGCGTTGACGAGAGCGTGGAGGAACTGCCATGAGGGGGGAAGGGGAAGAACAATGGAGGACCCGGTGTGGGGGGACCACCTTGAGGGAGGTGGGGAAGGACAATGGGGAACGGTTGGGGTGGTGGGGGGCAAAAGGAGAGCTGATGTGCTTTGTAACTTTGTCAGCACCGCAGGTGGTTGCTATTTGTATACATTGGGTATGCAAGCAAAGAATCATTCTCACTGGGCCCAGTCACATGTGACAATAAAGTATTCCTAAATAGAAGTAAAATGTGGATTTGATTTATAACCTGATTAACTCACCTCTGCCTGGTTGACGTTTGCATTGGGAACTCTTGGAGCATGGTGGCTTAGTGCAGACAGACAAGCAAGGATAAGATGAATTGCTCCAATCTCCAAAGCCATTCGCCTAAGGAGGACGCCATCATCGGTAGTCAATGGCGTGGTACTGAATAAAGTGCGCAGAACATGGAATGGAAGTGTTGGAAGAACATTTGCCGATGGGGACTGTAGGATGTGACCTGAGAATTTACAGAAAATTAAAATGATTTGTAACACGTTGTTTTATCAACTGGATTCTATACTACCAAACTCAAAATCCATTTTCAGTAACTGGAGGATCTATGTTTACAAATTTTCATCAAAAATTGCATATGACATACAGAAACGACCCACTATTCAATATATAAACACATTTGTTTCTCATAATGCACTTTCTCATTACATGATGCCATTTTCTACAAAGAACTAGTGACTAAGAGTACGATAGACCAAAAAGCTGGAGTAACTCAGCTGGTCAGACAGCATCTCTGGAGTGATGTCTAGAGATATCTGGAGCTCAGTCTGAAGACGGGTCTCGACCCAAAATGCCAACTATTCCTTTTCTCCAGAGATGCTGTCTGACCCGCTGAGTTACTCCAGCTTTATGTGTCTATCTTCAGTTTAAACCAACATCTGCAGTTCCTTCCTACACATAGTGACTAAGAGTGTCATTTTTTTGGTTGTCCTTTGGGTTCAAGGATAACTTGGTTCCATTCCAGTTCTATGGGATCTGACGAGGCCAATGATGCCAATGTTTGGCCCTGCAAATGGGACACGAGGTGCTCAGCAAGACAGATGGGTGGGAGCTAGAGCTGTTCTACTGCCAGTTATACTGGGCATCGGTGCACTCCTAAGCATGGACTTCATTCCCTGACCCCATCAATATCTCAGGCCAAAGAAAACACTCGTGATAAGAGAAAATTAAGAAACAATTCAGGGCAGCTGCATTTGTAGGAAGAGAAACAGAGATAATGTTTCAGGTCAAAGATGCTTTGACACTCAGTCCACTGTTGGACAAGCCACATTGTTTGCATGCCCGACAGAGATTATGCACCAAGATGATTCAAGAACATTTTAAAAGCCTCCTTTGAAAAAGCACAACATTTCAGGAGCCACTGGCTCATGAATGATCAAAGCAACGATAATCTTGACTGTATTGATAATTGATATTGAACATACAATAGTGCAACAGAGGAACAGGCCCTTCGACCCAGGATGCCAATTTAAGCCACACATCTGTCATCAAGCAGCCATATTCCAACATTCCCCGCATGTACAGTGCCCTCCATAACGTTTGGGACAAAGACCCATCATTTATTTATTTGCCTCTGTACTCCACAATTTGAGATTTGTAATAGAAAAAAAAATTACATGTGGTTAAAGTGCACATTGTCAGATTTTATTAAAGGCCATTTTTATATTTTGGTTTCACCATGTAGAAATTACAGCTGTGTTTAAACATAGTCCCACCATTTCATAATGTTTGGGACACATGGCTTCACAGGTGTTTGCAATTGCTCAGATGTGTTTAATTGCCTCCTTAATGCAGGTATAAGAGAGCTCTCAGCACCTAGTCTTTCCTCCAGTCTTTCCATCACCTTTGGAAACTTTTATTGCTGTTTATCAACATGAAGACCAAAGTTGTGCCAATGAAAGTCAAATAAGTCATTATGAGACTGAAACAAAAATAAAACTGTTAGAGACATCAGCCAAACCTTAGGCTTACCAAAATCAACTGTTTGGAACATCATTAAGAAAAAAAGAGAGCACTGGTGAGCTTACTAATCACAAAGGGACTGGCAGGCCAAGGAAGACCTCCACAGCTGATGACAGAAGAATTCTCTCTACAATAAAGAAAAATCCCCGAAGACCTGTCCGACAGATCAGAAACATTCTTCAGGAATCAGGTGTCAATGACCACTGTCGGCAGAAGACTTCATGAATAGAAATACAGAGACAACACTGCAAGATGCAAACCACTGGTTAGCCGCAAATATAGGATGGCCAGGTTACAGTTTGCCAAGAAGTACTTAAAAGAGCAACCACAGTTCTGGAAAAAAGGTCTTGAGGAGAGAGGGAAGTGCCCAAGATCTAAAGCATACCACCTCATCTGTGATCAGCCATGATCACATTGAATGGTGGTGCTGGTTCTTTTTTTTTTTTTTTTTTTTTTTTTAAATTATTTTTATTAGAAGTACGGTAATTTACAGTAATACACAACACTTATATCTTAGTACATTTTTTATACCGCTTCATTTTTTAAGCTTTAAGAGAAAGATAGAAGTAAGAAAAGTAAAGAAAGTGCGCAAGAGTCGTGAAGTGCAAAAGAGTGTTGTGAAAAGAAAGCCCCTTAGAAAAGAAGTTAGAGAAGGAAGTAAAGTAAGAAAGCAGATCCTAGAAAAGAAAGAAAAAGAAAGTAGGAACAATCGCAGAAAGGGAACCACCGACCAAGTCTGTTTTTATTGTTTTACCTCCCATTACCAGGTCCTGATACCATTCTTTATTTATTTATTTTTTAAATTACTATTGCACCTCATGCTTGTAATAGGTCCAAAAACGTAGACCACGTCTTTTGGAATTGGTCTGCTTTCCCTGCTAAGGGCCGAATGGCCTACTCCTGCACCTATTGTCTATTGAAACACGGTGGTGGGGTGTTATGGCCTGGGCATGTATGGCTGCTGAAGGTACTGGCTCACTTATCTTCATTCATTATGAAGTAGCATAATGAATTCTGAAGTGTATAGAAGTGTATCCTATCTGCTCAAGTTCAAACAAATGCCTCAAAACTCATTGGCCGGCGGTTCATTCTACAGCAAGACAATGATCCCAAACATATTGCTAAAGCAACAAAGGAGTTTTTCAAATCTAAAAAATGGTAAATTCTTGAGTGGCCAAGTCAATCACTCAATCTGAACACAATTGTGCATGCCTTTTATATGCTGAAGAGAAAACTGAAGGGGACTAGCCCCCAAAACAAGCATAAGCTAAAGATGGCTGCAATACAGGCCTGGGAGAGCATCACCAGAGAAGACACCCAGCAACTGGTGATGTCCATGAATCGCAGACTTCAAGCAGTCATTGCATGCAAAGGATATGCAACAAAATACTAAACATGACTACTTTCATTTACATGACATTGCTGTGTCTCAAACATTATGGTGCCCTGAAATGGGGGGACTATGTATAAACACTGCTGTAATTTCTACATGGTGAAACCAAAATGTATAAAAATGGCCTTTATTAAAATCTGACAATGTGCACTTTAACCACATGTGATTTTTTTCTACTACAAATCTCAATTTGTGGAGTACAGAGGCAGATAAATAAATGATGGGTCTTTGTCCCAAACATTATGGAGGGCACTGTACATATGTTTGGCTGAACTTCTTCAAAGTTGCTACTTTATCTGCTTCCATCTCTTTACCTGGCAGCGCAGTCCAGCACCTACTACTCTCCCTGTAAAACAAAACCTGGCTTGTAAATCTCCTTTAAGTGTCCCCCCTCATATTGAAGCTATGTGCTCTCGTATTTGACATTTACTTCCTGGAAAAAAATTAACCTACTTCCATATCTATGTCGCACATAATTTTATATACTCCTATTAGGTTGATCTTCAACCTCCAATACTCCAGACAAAACAATCAAAGATTGTCCAACCTCTCCAAATAGCTAACACTCTCTAATTCAGGAAGTAACTCACTCTCTGCCTCCACATACTTACTGTAATGGGGTGAACAGAACTGCACACAATACTCCAATGTGGCCTTATCAAAATGTTTATATAGCTGCAACACGACTTCCTGACCTTTATACTCAACACCCTGACAACCAAAGGAAAGCATGTCTTCTTCCCTCTTTATCATTTCATCTACCGTATTTCCCGACAATGAAGACACAACTGCGTTGAAGACGCACCCCCAATTTAAGTTGTTAAATTTTGAAAAAATGATAGGGGGACAGGGTCAAGGGTGTGGTTTAGTCCGGGGGTCAGCAACATCGCCTGCGTGCCCCGGGACTGGCTGCAGTTCCCAGATCCCTCACGTCCCCGGGACTGGCTGCAGTTCCCAGATGTCTCGCGTCCCCGGTCGCCTGCCCCGGGACTGGCTGTGGCGCCAGGGAGGGAGAGGAGGAGGTGAGAGAGGTGGAGGATAGAGAGGAAGAGGAAGAGGAGAGAGAGGAAGAGGAAGAGGAGAGAGAGGAAGAGGAAGAGAGAGAGAGAGAGAGGGGGAGAGAGAGAGAGAGGGGGAGAGGGAGAGGGAGAGGGAGAGGGAGGGAGAGGGAGAGGGAGAGGGAGAGGGAGAGGGAGAGGGAGAGAGAGATGAGGTGGTGGCCGGTTCCGCTGTACGATCCCGGCAGCCGCTCGCAGCCACCCGAGCTACTTCCCTCCACGGGCCAGACTCCCCGCTGTCCTTTTACAGCCGCCTCCCACAAGCTGCCATCGATGAGGGATAGACTTGGCTATCCCTCAGTACAGCAACATCGTTCTTGATGTTGCTGTACTGAAGGATAGCCAAGTCTATCTTTCTTGGCTAACAACCTAACCTTTGGCCCCCAAGACGCAGGTAAATTTTTGTGCCTTTTTTTGGGTAAATAAAATAGCGTTTTCATTGCCGGGAAATATGGTACTTGTGTTGTCACTTCCAGGGACCTATGACTTTGCCTCTGCTAATATACCTCTGCACATCAATGTGCCCAAGACTCCTTCTGTTTCCTGAATATTTCCCTCTTATATTTGTCCTCCCAACGTGCAAGACCTTGCATTTGTCTGGATTAAACTCCATCTGCTATGTTACTCCTCAGGCTTCTCTTAAACATATTGCTAAATGCTTTGATCATCTTAAAATAATGACAGAAAAAAAACAACATTCAGTGTACGTAGCGACAAATGTGCCTCTCAAATTGTACTTACTGCCTTCTCCATCGTCAGTCACTCCCAGCACCAATCGGAGCAAACACTGAGCATGCTTTCTTTCTTTGAGGAGCACCTCTGCGTAACCTGGCAGACGCAGGAAGAGTCCAAAGGCTGCAAGAGAATGTGCTGGGATGGGAGACATGGCAGGAACAGTTGATTTGATTGGGGGTGGCTCTGCAGTTATCGTTTCGGGGGCTTCATAAACCAATTCACCAGATTGTTCGATGGTGACCCACTCAAACTGCTCATTGTCCTTGGGCTTTTCTTGTGAAGTAGATGTTACCACCGGAGCACTCACCTAAATGCACAAATGGAAGGTGCCAAAACTTTAAAAGTACATCAATTGTGACAAATTCATTATTTCTCAATTATTTTTCTAATTAAGATCTGCCAAACAGCTTAGCTGAAATAATTGTCCCATTGGTTCAATGTGTTCCTTAACTTGCTGGGCTTTAGTCATCATTTTGGTTTGTTCTATCCCAGCTTGTGTTAAATTGTCTTGTAGAAGCAATTTGAGATCTTGCACAAAACTTGTAAACCCCCACACGAAGACAACTCAAAAATGATCATGTTGTTCTTGATTTAAGATGTTATACAATTATAGAGTCAGATGACCACTGCTAACCTGATAGTGGATTAAAAACACAGTGAAGTCCCCACACACTTGTTAACAAGGAATAGAGTTTCCCAGATGAGCACAGCCAGATAGACCAAGTGTATAATGGTTTTGGAAGCACCCACTATCCACATAGTCTGAACCATCCCTGTTAACTCTTCCACTATGCCCCCGCTGCCAGAGCAAGAAAGGAGGGGAGGAAGAGGAACACGACGGTGTGGAACTTTTGGAGGAAATGGCAGAATTAAGCCTGTCAGCAGAAACACCACTGCAGGATCCCGACCTGATCCTTTTTAGGGACAGTTCTTCCTTTGGTGATAACGGCGTGAGGAAAGCAGAATGGGCCATTGCAAGCCCACGTGAGATTATGGCAAAGGGTTGTCTGGCCCTGGAACGTCAGCCCAACAGGCCGAGTTGAGGGCTCTGCTGGAAGCGTGCCAGATGCATGCCGGATAGAGGGACAGCAGTCAAAGAGCCGTTGGCTAATGGACGGCAGATGGCCCTTGACCAGCCAGCTATGGAGAAAAAGATGATTCATTACTGCCACTTGAACCCCCATTTGGAACAGAAAGGAAGCCTAAGACTTACTAGAACCTTGCCACGAGAAGTGGCTATTTTGAAGTGCAAGTCCATAACTGAAGAAGATATATGAGGCACAGGGGAATAAGTTCATGTCATAGGAGCAGAATTAGGCTATTCGGCCCATCGAGTCGACTCCGCCATTTATCATGGTTGATCTTTCTTTTCCTCCCAACCCCATTCGCCTGCCTTCTCCCCATAACCCTTGTCACTCGTACTAATCAAGAATCTATCTATCTCTGAAAACACCCAATGACGGACTCCACAGCCATCTGTGGCAGTGAATTCCACAGATTCACCACCCCTGGACTAAAGAAATTCCTCCTCATCTCCTTTCTAAAGGTACATCTTTTTATGCTGAGTGTGCCCGCTGGTCCTAGACTCTCCCACTAGTGGAAACATCCTCTCCACATACACTCTATCCAGGTCTTTCACTATTAATTACATTTCAATGGGGTTTCCCCCTCATCCTTCTAATCTTCAGTGAATGGTCCAGTGCCATCAAACGCTCATCATATGTTAACCCACTCATTCCAGGGATCATTCTCGTAAACCTCCTCTGTAAACTCTTCAATGTCAGCACATCCTTCCTCAGATATGGGGCCCAAAACAGTTCACAATACTCCAAATGTGGTCTGACCAGTACCTTATAAATCCGCACCATTGCATCCCTATTTTTGTATTCTAGTCCTCTTGAAATAAATGGGGGTCATCTCACCAGCATCGACAGGTTGATTATATTTCTCCTCCAAAATGCCTGGGGTATACTGATCGTTGCTATCATGGACAGATTATTGTGGTGGATGGAGGATGTTCCAACTAAAAGTGCTACAACCTCCCACACTGCCAAGGCCCTGTGCAAAGGCTATATTCCCCGATGGGGATCGTCGGCCCATATTGACTCGGATCTAAGAACACACTGTCCTGTTTGGCAGGAAGTATTGAACATTACCAGGGACATTTGACATGGTTGTCAAAAATGTCAGCAGGGTCTTGATCGGTTGGGCAGGTGGGCTGAGGAGTGGTTAGTCATCGAGTGATACAGCATGAAAACAAGCCCTTCGCCCAATTTGCCAACATGTCCCTGCTACACTAATCCCACCTGCCCGCATATGGCCTAACTCTCTCCAAACCCGTCCTATCCATGTACCTGTCTAACTGTTTGTCAAACATTGGGATAGTCCCAGCCTCAACTACCTCCAGTGGCAGCATGTACCATACCCCCACTACCCTTTGTGTGAAAAAGTTACCTTTGAGATTCCTATTAAATCTTTTCACCTTCACTTTAAACCTATGTCCTCTCGCCCTTCAGTCACCTACTCTGGGCAAGACTCTGTGAATCTACCTGATCTATTCGTCTCATTATTTTATACACCTCAATGAGATCACTCCTCATCTGTCTGCACTCCAAGGAATAGAGTTCCAACCTACTCAACCTCCCCCTATAACTCACACCCTCTAATCCTGGCAACATTTTCGTAAATCTTCTCAGTTCCCTTTCCAGCGACATCTTTCCTATAAATTAGTGCCCAGAACAGAATATAATACTCTAAATGCGGCCTCATTATACAACTGCAACATGACCTCCCAACTTCTATACTCTCTGACTGATGAAGGCCAATGTGACAAAAGCCTTTATGACCACCCTATCTACCTGCGATTCCACCTTCAAGGAAGCGTGCTCCTGTACTCCTAGATCCCTCTGCTCTACAACACTCCCCAGTGCCTACCATTTACTGTGTAGGTCCTGCCCTTGTTAAAGGGCTGTCTCACTGCGCGAGTTGACCCACGAGTGACCCCGAGTGAAAGACTCGTGGTTGCGTACGAGACTACAAGTTTATGATCCCGAGTTTAACCGAGTTCCCACGGGTATGTCTAAGTTTCCCGTTCACTTCTCATTTCTGTGATGTTCCAAGTTCGTCTCCCGAGTGTACCAAGTTATTCTCCCGTTAATCTTGAGGCAACAATGTATATCGAAGTGTTTAAAAATCATCACATGTTAAAAAAACTGAGTGGTGATGGGTGGTGTAAAAGATTGTGATTATGGTCATGTTAAGAATTAAAAGTCATAAAATCAATGTGTGAAATGTGATTCTTATTTTTCAAAGTCTCTCATAGGAAACAATGAGCGTATAGAGCCCAGGGAGAGGGGGAGAAAGGGACGTACACTCACAGAGGCAGAGTCTCTCAGCCTGTGTGAGAGGGAGGGAGAGAGAGAGAGACATACACACAAGGTGGATGTGAAATCTCACCTACCTGTTTCAGTGACAGGCACCCGCAGCCAGTGAATGAAGACACCCCCATCTGTCTCCCCCCTCCTCTCCCTCCACTCTCCACCCTCTGCCCTCTGAGTTAAAGAGTTCCCACTTGCAGCAGCAAAACAGGCCAGTAAACACAATACTCATAGATAATATACTAAACAAAGAAAATATATATTAAAAAATCCAGTATTATTGCAAAAATCCCAAAGTCCTTAGTGCAAACAAGGCAGTTTGTAGTTCATAGTTTAGTTAGCATTTGTTGCGTTCAAAAGCCCGATGGTCGTTGGGAAGAAGCTGTTCTTGAACCTGGAGGTCATGGTTTTCAGATTCTTATACCTTCTGCTCAGCAGGAATGAAATGAGAGCATGGCCAGGGTAGTGTGGGTCCATGACAATGCTGGCTGCCTTTTTGAGGCAGCACCTCCTATAGAACCCTTTGATTCAGTAAAGTTCAGTAAAGAGATCGGGAATCTGGCATCATGGCTTGACAATAAAACCCAGCCTTTAACATCCGCATAATGAAAGAGTTGGTGTTGTCCTATGGAACAGGGGTGCAGGAGAGGTGAACACAACCCTGTCTTCTTCAACAGCACTGGTAGAGATGGCTTCTGGACGTGACTGGCAAACCTCAGATTAGGCTGCCATGAAGTGTCATAAAATGTTCTCACGCTGTTCCTCAATACTGGTTTGTCTTAAGGTTGTGAGCTCAGTCCCAAATACACAAAATTTATATAAAAACTTAAAGCAATTTTTTCTTTTCTACCCACTCTGTCACCTTATCAATAACTTACTTAACTTTGTTGAGCAGAATTTGTCTTTAAAAAGTCTAAGTAACTGATATTCCTGTCCCTGATTATTGTTTCTAAAAAGAGTTCCCACGGTAGACTCACAAGTCACAAAGTTAAACGCACGGGCCACTACGTTCTTACAACGAGTTGAAATGTTTCAAATTTTAACCTCAAGAGTACATTTTACTCGTGGAAAAGTTCAAACACGTTTGAACTTTTGCAAGAGTTAACAAGTTTCACGTGTACCTCCCGTTAGCGCCAAGAGTCGCTAAGTTGCGTCCACGAGTTCCGATGTTCCCGCTACGTTAATTGTACGTGATTACCACAAGTTAAATTTGTTTTAAACTCGGGGTCACTCGTGGGTCAACTCGCGCAGTGAGACAGACCTTTCAGACTTTCCAAAATGCAACACCTCACATTTCTCTGTGTTAAATTCCATCAACCATTCCTCAGCCCACCTGGCCAATCGATGAAGATCCTGCTGCAAATTTTCACACCCATCTTCAATATTTGAAAAACCACCCACTTTTGTATCATCTTCCAACTTGCTAATCTTGCCCGGTATGTTCTCATCCAAATCATTGATCAATTGGTGGGATTTAATACAGAGAAATGTGAGGAGTTGCATTTTATGATCACTATCATGGACATGACCTGCACAGTGAATGATTGGGCTCTGGGGATCTAGGAGTGCAGGTACAAAGCTCTTTGAAAGTGACATCACAGGGTGATCAAAAAGGCTCTCGCGCACTGGCCTTTATCAGTATTGAGTTTTGAAGTTGGGAGGTCATGTTGCAGTTATATAAGACGATGATGAGGCCGCATTTAGAGTATTGTGTGTAGTTCTGGGCACCATGTTATACATGGTGCCCAAAACTATACACTAGCTGGAAAGGGTACAGAGAAGATTTATGAGGACGTTGCCAGGACTCGAGGACCAGAGGACAGTTGTTTAAGGGGAGGGGGGAAAGATTGAATAGGAATACGAGCTGTACGTTTTTCCACACAAAGGGTAGTGGGTCTATGGAACAAGCTGCCCAGAGGAGGTAGTTGAGGCAGGTACTATTGCAATGTTTAAGAAACATTAAGACAAAGTACATGGATAGGGCAGGTTTAAAGGATGCAAAACACAGGCAGGTGGGACTTGTGTAGATGGGACATGTTGGTCCGTGTGGGCAAGTTGTTTCCACGCTGTATGACTCTGTGACTCACTACCCGCAATCCTCGGGTCAAGTGGAACGTGTGAATCGTAACGTGAAACAAATATTAGCCAAATGCCATCACGGATTGCCATGGCCTCGGGCATTGCCAATAGTCCTGTGTAGCAATGGAGTAATACTGAACCGAACTATGTACCCGAGGCCATTCAAGGCAGGCCTAGGTCCTTGCCAAGACCTATTGATTTGCGAGAGGCTGATTGTCACTTGATGATTGACACTATTAAAATATGGTAAACCTCTAACAAAAGCTGTCAGCTGCTTCCCAACAGATATTGGCCACCTGGGATGACCAACTATAAGGAGAAACTGACATCGCTCCCAGAGAATGGGACTGTGAAGAAACTACAAAAAAAAAACATTGGATTCTGTGCCCTTTCCATGTGCCACTGACCACCAGAGCAGCAGTTTAAGGTGAAAGGGAAGAAAGCCTGGATTTGCATCTCTCCGTAAACAAGCTCAGTGAAGCCAATTAGCATTGTGAGCCACAATGTTTCAGTGATTATAGCAGCTGCATTTCTATTAAACGTGTACATTTTCAGCAGACCAAGCAGGTTTTGAGGAAAATTTAAAGGAAAATCCCAAAGTTTTTTTATGTACGTTAAAAATAAGAGGGTAACCAGGGAGAAGGTAGGACTGCTGAAAGATAAAGGAGGAGATCTATGCTTGGAGTTGGAGGATGTAAATGAGGTGCTTAATGAGTACTTTGCATCTGCATTCACCAAGGATAGGGAATTGGAGGACAGTGAGATCTGTGTGGAGAATACAAATATGTTGGGGCAGTTTTAGATCATGAAGGAGGTGGTGGGAGGCTCTTGAAGACCATTAAGGTGGATCAGTCCCCAGGGCATGATGGGATCTAGCCCAGGTTATTGCGGGAGGCAAGAGAGGGGATAATGGGGGCATTGACCTGGATCTTTGTTTTTTTTCTACTCACAGGCAAGGTCCCGGAGGACTGGAGAGTGACCAATATTGTTTGCCTTTGTTTATGAAAGGAAGTGGAGAGATTCCAGGAAACGATATGCTGCTGAGCCTCAGGACAGTGGTTGGGAGACTTGGAATGTTTCAAATTGTTAATTAGTATTTAAGATGACAAACACCTCCAGTCTGGGATGATTTGAGGGTAGGGACTCAACATCATCATCGTTGAAAAATCAACGGGTACTATGTATGGCAGTGATCGCAACTTCTACTGAAGTATGGATGGCCGTTGGCTCGCTAGGACCTCATCCTCCTTTTGACAGGTCTTGTTTTTGGTCCTGCTGGGGGTTCACAGCCCCCACCTCACCTGGCAAACTAGGTGGGGGAGACTGTTTAGTCGCCGACTATTTGACCATGGAGCAGGTAGCACGGGATTACATGGTACCCGTGGCGGGGGGAACTCCCCCCGACCTGACCCAGGGAAGTTACTAGTGAAGTGTGTGTCGTGACCCATAAACAGCTCTGCAAACACCAATGTCATGAGACTATGTCTCGTTTAAGAAGGGAAGCTAATTGTTTAAGACAAGTGCAGATAATCCAGGCAACTATAGGTCGGTGTGTCTCATGTCCGTGGGAGGGAGACTTTTAGAGAGCATTCTTTGAGATAGGAGTTTCACCCATTTAGAAGATAATGGGCTAATTAGGGATAGCTGGCAGGGATTTGTATGTGGCTTTATTTGAACTTTTGGAGTAGGTGATGCAGGAGATTGATGAAGCTAGAGCACTGGATATTGTAAACATGGATGTTTGATAAGGTCCTTCACGGTAGGCCAATTCAGATTAAGATGTACGGGATTCACAATGACTAAGTCTTCAGAACTGGCTTACTGAAAGAAGACAGAGGGTTGTGGAGCAAGATGGATATTGTGACTGGAGGTCTGTCACCAGTGGAGTTCCACAGGGGATCTCTGCAATTTATATAAATGACCTAGAATGTCAGTGTAGATGGTTTGGTTAGAAAGTTTGCTGAAGAGACCAAACTTGAAGAATTTGTATACAGTGATGTGCAGTGTTGCTAGAAGATACAGCGGGATATAGATCAGTTACAGAAATGGGCTGCAGTTTAACCTGAGCAAGTGCCAGGTATTGCACTTTGGGAGATTCAATGTAAAGAGATAGTATAAAGTTGATGGCAAGACCGTTAACAGCATTGGTGTGCAGAGGGATCTTGGGTGTTCACAGCTCACTAAAGGTGGCACCACAAGAGATATGGTGGTGAAGCTGGCATAGGGTATGCTTGCTTTCATTGCTAGGGCCATTGAAGTAAGAGTCAAGAAGTCAAGATGCAACTCTGTAGGACTTTGCTTCGGCTGCATTTGGAGTATTGTGTGCAGTTCTGGTTGCCCGAGGGCTGCAGACATGGTTTACCAGAATGCTGCCTGCTTTAGAGAGTTCAGCTACAGGGAGCGATTGGATAGACTTGGATTATTTTCTCTGGAGTGCCAGAGATTGCAGGACTGGATAGAAGTATATGAAATGATGAGAGGCACAGATAAGGTAGACTGTAAAACCTTTTTTCCCCAGGGTAGGAATGTCCAACAATACAGGCATAGCTTTCAGGTGAGAGGGGGAAAGTTTAATTGAGGTGTGCAGTGCAAGTTTTTTTACACAAGGGTGGTGGGCGCCTGGAATGCATTGCCAGGGGTGGTGGTGGAGGCAGATATGATAGTGGCTTTTAAAAGGCTTTTAGATAGGCACATGGAAGTGCAGGGAATAGAGGAACATTTGCAGGCAGATGAGATCAGTTCAGCTAGGCATCATGTTCTGTATTAACACTGTGGGCCAAAGGGCCTGTTCTTGTGCTGTACTTTTCTATAGTCTATGTCCCAGAAGATGACTATAGAAGTCTATAGTTCCCGAGAGTTCCATCAAGAGCAAGAGTGTTTTATTGTCATATGTACCGTAATAGAACAAGGAAAGTCTTACTTGCTAAGATGTCCTACTTGCACCAAATATTTCAAGCTGTTGGGTGTGTGTACACACCCCAATCCACGCAATGGGGATGGAATCCCCTTAATGCCCATCACTTTTTATGGATCCGAAACGCTATGGTATCTCTCCCAAAATTATTCTGACAATAACCTTGAACAAACCGTGCAGATGAATTTCATTGAGGCCGATGGTAGGGTGTTGATCTAGAGAATTAGTACTGGTGTTCAACCAAATAAAGACATTTGGCAATCGTCAGATTGTCCTTTCTCAGCAGGGTACCACCACAACACATCCGGGCCGAGCTTCCCCCATTTTTAACCATCAAGAGTGAGAAGACCAGAGGGGGACACGAATCTTTTGTTAGAAGACAAAAAGGAGGCCACCAAGTGGGGAACAGCACATGTTGCCACTATTTCAACATCTCTGAGGGTAGTCTATATAGTTTAGTTTATACAGCGCAGGAACAGGCCCTTCGGCCCACCGAGACCGCGTCGACCAGTGATCCCAGCATATTAACACTATCCCACATACACTACGGACACTTTACACATACACCACGCCAATTAACCTGAATACCTGTACGTCTTTGTAATGTGGGAGGAAACCGAAGATCTTGAAGGAAACCCAGTCATGGGGAGAACGTAAAAACGGCGTACAGACAGCAGTCAGGATCAGTCTCCAGCACTGCAAGCGCTATAAGGCAGCAATTCTACCGCTGTGCCACTGTGCTGCCCTGATATAGTTGTTATGCCCCTGTCTAGGGGGGCGCCATCCTGTGTGGTATGGCTGCCCAGCCTGCAGCTGTCCGTTTTCATCTTTTTTTTATTTTTAGTTAGTTAGTTGTTTTGTTTTTAGGAGTTCTATTCTTTTTTATGTGGGGGGTGGGGGGGGGAAGGGGGAAACTACTTTCTAGGGTCCATACCTGGTCGGAGAGGCAGCTTTTCTCCGGGCTGCACTTTCGACCTGTCCTCGCTGCCTACCAGCAGGCCTGGAGCGGCGTTTCCTGAGGGGACCGCCCAGAACCTCGGCTTCGGCGGCGGCACAGCTGGGACCGCCAGTGAACATAGCGGAGCTGCGGGACTGTGGAGCGGTCAGCTGCGGGCGGCGGCGCTGAAACTTTACATCGGGAGCCTGGGATCTCGCGACGAGATCGCCAGTGGTGGAGCTCCATCGAGCGCGGCCTGTCGGCTTCGGAAGCCGCGGACTCTGGTAGGGAGACGGCCGTTCCAGGTGTCCCAAGCTGCTGAGAGGGTTCTCCCGACGCCGGAACACCATCACCCGGCGAAGAAGGGCCTGTAACATCGGCCCCCATAGCGGCGACTGTGGAGGCCTATATAGGCCAGACTATGGGTGGACAAGGGGATTATGGACTGGACTTTGTGCCTTCCCCCACAGTGGGAACCATTGTGGGGGGATGTTTTTATGTTTTATGTTAAATTTCTTTAATGTTGTGTCTATTTGTGCTGCATGGCAAGAACAAATTTCACTGCACCATTTGGTGTATGTGACAATAAATGTCCTTTGTCCCTTTGTCCCACTTAGGAAACCTGAACGGAAACCTCTGGAGACTTTGCGCCCCACCCAAGGTTTCCGTGCGGTTCCAGGAGGTTCCTGGAGGGTTTTGTCAGTCTCCCTAATGGTCGAAAACTTCTATGTTCCGGGTATTATTACAAAAAATTCAAAACCAGCCGCGACTAAAAATAGGTTGCCGTTTTAAAAATCGGTAACTTTTTTAGTCAAAGCCAGTTGCGATGCTAGTTGAAGGTGGTTGCCGGAGGTTGCAGGTAGTGGAAGGTCTAGGTGGGGCGCAAAGTCTCCAGAGGTTTCCGTTCAGGTTTCCTAAGTGGGACAGGGGCATTACAGTACACAGTTTCACTCTCCAGGCCAGGACTGCGTTAAAGGAGTGTCGGGTCGTGCGGCAGGCCTGGCTTGCCTGCTGCAGAACCGGTAAAAACCGCCTGCAGAGGAAAGCCGCCGAGCACGGACTCTGCTCATTGCCGAGGACCAGAGAGCAGGAGAGGAGGGCGTAGGGAATCGGCATATGCAAGAATAAAGGGCCGTAAAGAGGAACCAGGTTATAACCTGGGTCAGCTGCGAGTGGGCACAGGGGACACAAAGGCTGAAGAGAGGGACGACGGTTCACTGGACCACCCGGAGATGAAGATGACTGCTGCAATGGGTCTTTATGGCCAGCTCCAGCTTTGAAAATGGCACCTAATTTGGCAACTCTTGTATATGATCTCAGAGGGTGATTTCTTTAGTGTACTTAAACTGGGATGAAGCTTTTGTACAGTAATAATGTACTGAATTGAATGCAAAATAATTTCACTGTACCTCACTCAGTACATGTGATAATAAAGAACATTGAACCATAGGGCAGAGGATCTAGGAGTGCAGGTACATAGTTCATTGAAAGTGGCACAAGTGGATAGGTTGGTTAAGAAGGCTTTTGGTACAGTGGCCTTCATCAGTCAGGGTCCTGAGTATAGACGTTGGGACATAATGTTAGTTAGACGTTGGTGAGGCCACACCCAAGGATATTGTGGTTAGATCTGGTGTCCCTGCTACAGGAAAGATGTTGTCTAGCTAAAAGAGTGCAGAGAAGATTTGCTAGGATGTTGCTAGAACTTGAGGGCCTGAGAAACCAATCCCAAGTCTAACCAACCTCTCCCTCCTGTAGCTGCAACCCTCCAATCCAGGCAGCATTCTGGTGAACCTCCTCTGCACACTTTTCAAAGCCACATCCAGCCTGCAATGGGGGCAGCCAGAACCGTATGTAATACTCTAAATAAGTCGTACAGAGCTGCATCATGATTTCCTGACTCTGATACTGAATGCCCCTAGCAATGAAGGCAAGCATTCCTTTCCTCAATTCGGAGGAAACTTAGATAATTTCCTCAATACGGGTCAGCTGTATTGGCAAGAGAGTCCATTCACATGGTCTCTGTGCTTGAGAAGGTGGCAAACCTGCCAGCTAAGGCAGTGACCAAAATAAATGACAAACTAATTGCTGTCCGCAAGGTTGCTCTTCAGAATCGCATGCTCCTAGACTTTATCCAGGCAGCGAAGGGAGGTAGTGCTTTGATCAGGGATGGAATGTTGCACGTAGATTCCAGATAACTCCAAAGACGTTTCCCACCTGGCTGGTCACATCCACAAGGAAGCAGAGGAAGTAAGTAGCCTTCTCCCTCCCCCTGTGGAGCTGGACTCTTTAGTCACCTCTTTAGCTACCTCCTTTGTTCAAGTTTCATTTTGTTTATTATCAGTTATACTTTGTATTGTCTTTTTAGACTTATTAAATATTGTTGAAAACAAATGGTAGATGCCCCAGCTAAGATTAGATCCCTCAGAGGCTGTAGCCAGCTCTTCTTGCACTCAAAAGCACTTCCTATATCTAGAGAAATGTAGATTTTTTAGGGCTCACCCGCCATAGGTATTGAAGGCTCTCTCTAAAATATGAAGACCATTAAAGATATCCGATGATGTGCGCTTGCACTATCTTTCCTTGGGATTCTTTCTTAGATGATACATTTTCTCTTGTATTGATCGAAGAAGCAAAGGGGAGACTGTGGAGGTTTGCAAAGGTTTGCTGGTGTGAGTTTGTTAGAAGCTGCTGACTCCTTGAAAAGAACAGTCTGTCAACTTCAGCCCCAAAACAGCGTGTAAACTCAAGGTTATAATTGATAAAAAAATCTAGTCAGATCACCAGGGCGGCACGGTGGTGCAGCGGTAGAGTTCCTGCCTTACAGCGCCAGAGACCCAGGTTCAATCCTGACTACGGGTGCTGTCTGTACGGAGTTTGTACGTTCTCATGACCTGCGTGAGTTTTCTCCGAGATCTTCGGTTTCCTCCCACACTTCAAACACATACAGCAGGGGTTGGCAACCTTTTTTGCATAGGGGCCAGGACCCATGTTTGTGAGCGGATAGTGGGCCACATCTATCACCAACGTTAATAAATTGGCTGCAGTGCCCAGGTCGCCTCCGTGCCCCGGGACTGGCTGCAGTTCCCAGGTCGCCTGCGTTCCCCGGGACTGGCTGCAGTTCCCAGGTCGCCTGCGTGCCCCGGGACTAGCTGCAGTTCCCAGGTCGCCTGCGTGACCCGGGATTGGCTGTAGCGCCCAGGTCGCCTGCGAGCCCCGGGACTAGCTGCAGTTACCAGGTCGCGAAAACTAATTGAAAAAAAATAAGCCTGCGGGCCGGATGATTTCGGGTTATGGGCCGGAACTGGCCCGTGGGCCGTAGGTTGCCGACCCCTACCATACAGGTTTGTAGGTTAATTGGCTTGGTATAAATGTAAATCGTTGCTAGTGTGTGTAGGATAGTGTTAGTGTGTGGAGTTGCTGGCCGGCGGGGACTCGGTAGGCCGAAGGGCCTGTTTCCACACTGTATCTCTAAACAAAACTGAACAACAACCCCGTATTAGGACAAAGGTAATAATGCCAATGCCCCCTGGGATCAGGACCAATAAGGAAGGGACCAAACATAGGGTGATTGGTTTTGACCCAGTAAGCACCACAGAGATTAATAGACTAACTGTCTCCTATAGATAAGAAAGACATTTTCCAGCAGATTTCGTAGACGTTTTAGCTGTTCTGCAGGTGACTAGGCTTTTTCTTGTCTAACTCTCTCCTGGATATGTAACTACTGTCAGCTGTGAATAAAGAATCCTTGAACACTACCACTGGACCCTGAGTATGATTAAAAAGTGTGTTTTTAAATCTTCTAACCTCAAATTCATTGTGCTCGAAAAAGCAAACTGGAATCAAGAACAGTCATGACACTATTGCTTTTTATTTCTGGGACAGATGGCAAAAGTCAGGGAGTAATCGAGGCTCTGTTCAAGAATAAGGAGGCATGGGACAGGTACAGGCAACTGGGATTAAGTGGATCTTTGGAGGAGCTTCAGGAACTGAGGAGCACACTAAAGAAGGAAATCAGGAGGTCAAAAAGGGGGCAGGAGTTAGTTCTGGCAGATAATATTAAGGATAATGAAAATAGATTTTGTAAGTTCATTAAGGGAAAAAGGGTAACTAGAATGAGAATGGGGCCCTCAGGAACCAAAGCAGTCACCTCTGTGTGGAGCTACAGGAGATGGGCAAGATCCTCAATGAGTAATTCTCCGCTGTTTTTACCGTGGAGAAAGACACGAGGACCGGGGAACTTAGGGCAGTCACTGGAAGTGTCTTGAGGGCAGTTAGTATTGCGGTCGATCGGATGCTGAACATGCTCAGGCACATCTCCCTGGCATCAGATATATCCGAGGACACTGAGGGAAGCTAGAGAAGAAATTGCAGGTACTTTGGCAGAGATTTCCGAGTGTCGAAACGGACCCTTCGGCCCAACTTGCCCAAGCTGACTTACATACCCCATCTGCACTAGTCCTACCAGCCTACGTTTGGCACATATCCCTCTAACCAATCCTATCCATGTACCTGCCAAAATGTCTCTTACATGTGACGATGGTACGTGCCTCAACTAATCCCACCGACAGCTCACCCCATTCACCCACCGTTACCCCTCAGGTTCCTAGTAAATTGTTCCCCCCTCACCTTAAACCCATGTCGTCTGGTCCTCGATTCCCCTACTCTGGGCAAGAAACTCTGTGTGTTACCCGATCTATTCCTCTCATGATTTTGTACTCCTCCATAAGATCACTCCTCATATATCTATGTTCCAAGGAATAGAGTCCCAGCCTACTCAACCTCTCCGTAAAACTCAGGCCCTCCAGTCCTGGTAACATCCTTGTAAATCTTCTCTGCGCAATTTCCAGCTTGACAACATCTTTCCTATAACATGCTGCCTACATCAGAAAACAGTACTCTAAATGTGGCCTCGCCAACATCTTATACAACTGCAACATAGATACATAGATACATAGATACATAGAAAATAGGTGCAGGAGTAGGCCATTCGGCCCTTCGAGCCTGCACCGCCATTCAATACGATCATGGCTGATCATCCAACTCAGTATCCCGTACCTGCCTTCTCTCCATACCCCCTGATCCCTTTAGCCACAAGGGCCACATCTAATTCCCTCTTAAATATAGCCAATGAACTGGCCTCAACTACCCTCTGTGGCAGAGTTCCAGAGATTCACCACTCTCTGTGTGAAAAAGTTTTTCCTCATCTCGGTCTTAAAGGATTTCCCCCTTATCCTTAAGCTGTGACCCCTTGTCCTGGACTTCCCCAACATCGGGAACAATCTTCCTGCATCTAGCCTGTCCAACCCCATAAGAATTTTCTACGTTTCTATAAGATCCCCTCTCAATCTCCTAAATTCTAGCGAGTATAAGCCAAGTCTATCCAGTCTTTCTTCATATGAAAGTCCTGACATCCCAGGAATCAGTCTGGTGAACCTTCTCTGCACTCCCTCTATGGCTATAATGTCCTTCCTCAGATTTGGAGACCAAAACTGTACGCAATACTCCAGGTGTGGTCTCACCAAGACCCTGTACAACTGCAGTAGAACCTCCCTGCTCCTATACTCAAATCCTCTTGCTTTGAAGGCCAACATACCATTCGCTTTCTTCACTGCCTGCTGCACCTGCATGCCTACTTTCAATGACTGGTGTACCATGACACCCAGGTCTCGCTGCATCTCCCCATTTCCTAATTGGCCACCATTTAGATAATAGTCTGCCTTCCCGTTTTTGCTACCAAAGTGGATAACCTCACATTTATCCACATTATACTGCATCTGCCAAACATTTGCCCACTCACCCAGCCTATCCAAGTCACCTTGCAGTCTCCTAGCATCCTCCTCACAGCTAACACTGCCCCCCAGCTTAGTGTCATCCGCAAACTTGGAGATGTTGCTTTCAATTCCCTCGTCCAGATCATTAATATAAATTGTAAATAGCTGGGGTCCCAGCACTGAGCCTTGCGGTACCCCACTAGTCACTGCCTGCCATTGTGAAAAGGACCCGTTTACTCCTACTCTTTGCTTCCTGTTTGCCAGCCAGTTCTCTATCCACATCAATACTGAACCCCCAATACCGTGTGATTTAAGTTTGTATCCTAATCTCTTATGTGGTACCTTGTCGAAAGCCTTCTGAAAGTCCAGATACAACACATCCACTGGTTCTCCCCTATCCACTCTACTAGTTACATCCTCGAAAAATTCTATAAGATTCGTCAGACACGATTTACCTTTCGTAAATCCATGCTGACTTTGTCCAATGATTTCACCACTTTCCAAATGTGCTGCTATCCCATCTTTAATAACTGACTCTAGCAGTTTCCCCACTACCGATGTTAGACTAACTGGTCTGTAATTCCCCGTTTTCTCTCTCCCTCCCTTCTTAAAAAGTGGGGTTACGTTTGCTACCCTCCAATCCTCAGGAACTACTCCAGAATCTAAAGAGTTTTGAAAAATTATCACTAATGCATCCACTATTTCTGGAGCTACTTCCTTAAGTACTCTGGGATGCAGCCTATCTGGCCCTGGTGATTTATCGGCCTTTAATCCATTCAATTTACCCAACACCACTTCCCGACTAACCTGGATTTCACTCAGTTCCTCCATCTCCTTTGACCCGTGGCCCCCTGCTATTTCCGGCAGATTATTTATGTCTTCCTTAGTGAAGACGGAACCAAAGTAGTTATTCAATTGGTCTGCCATATCCTTGTTCCCCATGATCAATTCACCTGTTTCTGACTGCAAGGGACCTACATTTGATTTAACTAATCTCTTTCTCTTCACATATCTATAAAAACTTTTGCAGTCAGTTTTTATGTTCCCTGCCAGTTTCCTTTCATAATCTATTTTCCCTTTCCTAATTAAGCCCTTTGTCCTCCTCTGCTGGTCTCTGAATTTCTCCCAGTCCTCTGGTATGCTGCTTTTTCTGGCTAATTTGTACGCATCATCTTTTGCTTTGATACTATCCCTGATTTCCCTTGTTATCCACGGATGCACTACCTTCCTTGATTTATTCTTTTGCCAAACTGGGATGAACAATTTTTGTAGTTCATCCATGCAGTCTTTAAATGCCTTCCATTGCATATCCACCGTCAACCCTTTTAGAACTAATTGCCAGTCAATCTTGGCCAATTCACGTCTCATACCCTCAAAGTTACCTTTCTTTAAGTTCAGAACCGTTGTTTCTGAATTAACAATGTCACTCTCCATCCTAATGAAGAACTCAACCATATTATGATCACTCTTGCCCAAGGGGGCACGCACAACAAGTCTGCTAACTAACCCTTCCTCATTACTCAATACCCAGTCTAGAATAGCCTGCTCTCTCGTTGGTTCCTCTACATGTTGGTTTAGACCTCCCAACTTCTATAATCATTACTCTGACTGATGACGCCCAATGTGTTGAAAGCCTTTTTGACTGGGAACCATATGCTAGTAAGTCTAACATCAGTGGTCAGAAAGTTAATAGAGAGTATTCTGAGGGATCAGATATAAATGCATTTACAGGTAGATGGACAAAGGCTGATTAAGGATAGTTAGCAAAGTTTTGTATATGGGAGATAAGTTCATGAGGGGAATAGATAGGGTTGATGCACAGAATCTTTTATTCAGAGTAGGGGGAATCAGGAACCAGAAATCATAGGTTTAAGGTGAGAGGGGAAAGATTTAATAGGAATTTGAGGGGCACCTTTTTCCACACACAGGATGGTGGATATATAGGTTGAGCTGCCAGAGGAGGTAGTTGAGGCAGAAACTATAACAATATTTGAAAGATATTTGGACAGGTACATGGATAGGTAATGTTTAGAGGGAAATGGGTCAAACGCAGGCAGCTGAGACTAGTGTAGAAGGGGCACCTTGATCGGCGTGGCAGGCTTGGCTGAAGGACCCGTTTCTGTGCTGTATGATTTCATGACTCAAGCTTCAGCGTGGAGATGTAGTTGGAAATCATAATGGATAAACATGAACCGCATAACGGAATGATTGGCCAAGATAGAAGCACTCCTAGAAATTCCAAGACAACCAAATTCCTAGAAAAGTTTACTTTTCTGCAAAATAGTTACTCTTTAGTGCAGGGGAAGTGGGCCATGGTGATCTCAGAGCACAAAAGTGGAAGGGCGGCAACTGGAGGCCACGGAAGTTCCGTCTGCAGGGATCGCGGTGTTAGCACAGTAAGTCGATTGAGCTCAGCTTGGGGCAGATGCACAGAGCCACAGTGGAAGGAGCTGATGGCATCGCACTAGACCAGGCTAATCCCTGCTTCATCAATCCAGTGTCACCAGGACAGCTGGGCCAAAATTGCACTGTTCAGAGACTTGGGAGTTACAAGATGGTGCTGGAACGTGGCGTCTCTCTATGCGCTGCTCCAGAAGAGAATCTATTGCACTCATGTACAGTATGATTTGACTGGATAGAATATAGAATAAGCTTTCCACTGCATCTCTGTGCACATGACAATAAATAACTAAACTAAATGATAAACAATGGAACGGTCAACTTCTAATAGGGATTTTCAACCGGGTGTGTTGAAGATATATGCAGAATAAACAGTAATACAATAACGCAGTTGACATTAGGTTCATCAAATCACAGAGCTAAAACTACTGTTTCACATTGCCTTCCCGCAGTGCCCACCTCTATCACCAGCAAACCCACCCAGCCATGCATTCCCAACATGATAACGCAGGACTGGGGAACTTAGAGTTGTTCTAACCAGGTTTCTCTTCCGTTCCTACAGAAGGCGACTGAACCAAGGACCCTAGAATCAGAGCAAGGGGCACGCCCCATATTCTATGACTTCAACATTTAGTTAGCTTGCTATGCCATCATGGCATTCTGCAACTGGAAATGGAAGCTTTCACTGAGACTGGGTAAAAATCATTAAATGGATATTCTAATTACTCTGGTGTTTCATATGAACATGTGTAACTTTACATAACTGCCATTTTTGTTGTTGTTATAAATGGTTATTGAATATATTATGAAAAACTTTCTTACTTGCTGGATAACATCAGGATACAACATTGGCAGCCTTTCAGCTATGAGCGCTAGTCCACCCAGACCAGCAAACACTTGCAGCGGAGACTGGATTGGATTAGTTTCAAGCAAAGATTCATCTAGGACGGCATCTAAACAGTCATCGCTAGATTGCAACACTTCATCTTCAGGGCATGTGGTCAACCCATCTCCAAGCTCTGCAAAAATATTTAAAATAAATTAACCAACAAATTATTAAAACAAAATACTGACAAAGCACGGGACTGATAAGAAATCGATTAAGAGGTGGACAGGGGAAGTTTACAAATATTCATGAGCAAATTTATAAATATCATGCAGTGGGAGACGTATGACAAATAATTTAATAATTCGAAATCAGAAAACATAATCAAAATCCTGAGTTATTTTGCAACGCTCCCTATTATGGAAATTGTCACATTGCAGAGAGACAACAATGGCACAATGGTAGAGTTGCTGCTTTACATGCCTGGGTTCCATCCTGATTACGGGTACTGTCTGTACGTAAGTTTTCCCCAGGTGCTCTAATTTCCTCCCACACTCCAAAGACGTACAGGTTTGTAGGTTAATTGGCTTCGGTAAAGATTGTAAATTATCCCTAGTGTGTAGGATAGTGCTATTGTACGGGGATTGTTGGTCAGCGCAGACTCGGTGGGCCTGTCTCCGTGCTGTATCTCTAAACTAAACTAAGGTTTGATTGGGAAGCTATGTTCCATACATAAGCTTTTTTTTTTAAAGCCTTCAGTGCCATTGTATAAATAAGACAGATCCCATTTGTTAAAAGATACCTATTTAAACAAGCAATTTAGCAAACAAACAAGCAGTGCAAGATATCAAAGATCCAACTATCTTTCAAATATTTGAGATTAATTTAACAAACCCCTTCTCAAAAAAGTGCTCAAAAAATTGTTAAATTCTTCCCATGAAGAGCAATTGAACAAATTATAATAGACACAAAATGCTGAAGTAACTCAGCGGGACAGGGTCTCGACCCAAAACATCACATTCCTTCTCTCCAGAGATGCTGCCTGTCCCGCTGAGTTATTCCAGCATTTTGTGTCTATCTTCGGTTTAAACCAGCATCTGCAGTTCCTTCCTACACAAATTATCATATACCACAGGGAAACATCACAATATTATCATTGACTTGATTCTATCGCATTTCAAAACTTTGCACAAGGGAAGAAACACCAAGTAGGGGAAATACATGGAGAGCAGCTAACCACAGTTGTAGTTGAAAAAGTACAATTTCAGGAAGGTGCAGGTAGAGATAAAGAAGCTGGAGAAGCTGAGGGAGAATCTAAGTAGGTTAAACATTTTTTGCACCAAAGGTGAAGGACCATGAAATAGCATAAAATTCCAGCTGCTTCAGGAATGAGATGAAACAAAAATACAATTTAGATAACAGATGGGATTTATAGCATTGAGCCTTTTAATTGTGAAATATTAGAGAAAGCCATAGATTCATGCAGCTTTTAAACAGGCCCTTTGGCCCAACTTTCCCATGCCGACCAACATGCCTCATCTACACTTGTCCCACCTGCCCGCACTTGGCCTATAACGCTCTAATCCTGTCCTATCCATGTACCTGCTGCTGAGCTTCTGCTGTTGGAATAACATACGTCACACACCATGATTAAGATCCAAAGACTTTATTAACGTTACAGCATAGGTCATTTCATCTAAGCATGTTACTCTAAAAGTGAGAGAGTAAAGGCAGGGAGGTGTGGGTGTAGCTACAAAGTATCTCATAACATGAGTGACACCGATCTACACCTGCCCAAATGTCTCTTAAATGTTATGATAGTACCTGACTCAACTACCTTCCTCAGCAACTCATTACATACACTCACCACCCTTTCTGTTAAAGAAGATACTCCTATTAAATCTTTCCCCCCGACCTTAAACCTATCTCTCTGGTTCTCGATTGCCATACTCACGGCAAAATGACCTTGAAATAAATGTAGAAGGGTTGGTAAGTTTGCTGACGAAACCAAAATTGGTGGAATACTGTCAGAACATCAGGTGCAGAAAAATGGTGGAGAAATGGCAGATGGAGTTTAACTTTGGCAAGTGTGAGATGCTGCACTTTGGGAGGTTGAATGAAAGGAGTATACAGTTAATGGCAAGACCTTTAACAGCATTGAGTGCAGAAGGATTTTGAAGTCCAAATTCATAGCTCATATGGCAGCACAAGTAAAGAAGGCGGCCGCTAAAGAAGTTATAGGTGGTAAAGAAGGTATGCTTACCTTCATTGCTAGGGACATTGAATAAAAGAGTCAGGAAGTCATGTTTGCGGCTCTAAAATAATTTGGTTAGGCTGCTTTTGGAGTGTTGCATGCAGTTCTGGCTGCCACATTACAGGGATGGTGCAGAGTCTTTGGATAGGATGGAGAAGATAATTACCAGAACGCTGCCTGGATTAGAAGATTTCAGCAACAGGAAGCGGTTGGATAGACTTGGATTGTTTTCTCGTACACAATTTTGCTGGCTTTACCTTGCACTAAATGTTATCCCCTTGTAATGCATCTATACATTGTAAATGGATCGATTGTAATCATGTATTGTCTTTCTGCCGACTGGTTAGCTTGCAACAAAAAGCTTCAAACTGTACCTCGGTACACGTGACAATAAACTAAACTGAACACGTCGGAGGTTGCGGGGGAGATTTGATAGAAGTATATAAAATTATGGGAGGCATAAATAGGATAGACAGCCTATTTTGCAAGGGTGGAAATGTCCAACATTAGAGGGTATAGATATAAGGTGAGAGGGGTGATGTGCAGGGAAAGTGGTGAGGGTCTGGAACGTATTTGGCAGGGGTGGTGGTGAGGCAGATAAGGTAGTGGCGCTTAAGATGCTTTTAGAGAGGCACATGGAAGTGCACGGAATAGAGAGCTATGGATCACGTACAGTCAGATGAGATCAGTTTAACTGGGCATCATGTTTGTCACAAACATTGTGGGCCGAAGGGCCATTCCAGCACTGTACTCTTCCATATTCTAGCCCGGACAGAGAAAACCTCAAAGTACTCCTAGTCACTCATGCTCTCTCTTTCATAAATCTGCTAAATCACATTATTATTTTCTTAAGGAAGAAAGTAAACCAACCTTGATTCACTGGATAGTTCACCGAGAGTATATGTAGCAGGGATTCAATTATGCTACTATGTGGAACTTCATTTCCTTGGCCCAAGTTTCCTTGGTGTTTTGATTTGTTCTTATCAAGTTTCCCTTTAAATTATAATTGGTCCCTCAAAAGCCAATTACATACCTGCACATGTTTTGTAACATTGTCCTATGACAACTTAATAAGATACTCTCTTGAACATGAAGTCAATAACCTGGTGAAATGTTTCAAACCCTCCAAATATTTGAAAACGTTTACAGATTCCTTTCTAATGATTTTCTCTACAGTGTAGAAGCCCCGTGGCTTGTGTCTTTAGCCCTTGGTTGTCTGATTAAGAATTCCAAAAAAGTAAATACAAAACATAATTAATGCTAAATTACTGGGAAATGGGAGATTAGAAATGGAACCCAAACTCATTCAGGAATTGAAGATTTCAGGAAGGATTAACCAAGCATTTTCAAATGTCAATAATTGGCTTAATTAGGATTGTGAGGCAGGCCGATATGCACAGTATTGGTGCAGGATTTTCTGCCTTTTGCCTACCATTCATAACATACAAGGGGGTGGGAGATTGCAACCTTCACGTGGTCCACCTTGTTTTGACTGGTCAACCCGACGTGCACAAACAAGATCAAATAGAACAAGTTGACCTTCAACTTTAGGCTGTGCACGCCACACGCAAGAAGAAGATAACATACAAGATGATGGAAATCTCCATCTCTATGACTTTTGGGACTATTAGAATTATGGCTTTACTGCCAATGGAATTATATGCAGGCTCTGTAACAGCACATTTTCAATTCATTAAAGTAAATATTTCCAAGGACCATGCTGTAAATTACGTTGGAGAAACAACAAAATTGAAATTATTTTAGATTCCCTCATAGATGTATCTTATGAAACCCTAGCAACCTAGCAGATGGCAATATTAGGAATTGGGGCACAATGACTTTGTGGATTATGTATTTGAACATACAAATTGAAATTGCACAACAATTGTACATTTAAAATCAGTTATAGAGTCGTACAGTGTGGAAACTGGCTCTTCGGCCCAACTTGCCCATCTACACTGGTCCCACCTGCCTGCGTTTGGCCCATATCCCTCTAAACCTGTCATACCCATGTACCTAAGGTAGACACAAAATGCTGGAGTAACTCAGCGGGACAGGCAGCATCTCTGAATAGAAGGAATGGGTGATATTTCGGGTTGAGACCCTTCTTCAGACTGATGTCAGGGGAGTGGGCAGGACAGAGATAGGTACATATCCATGTACGTGTTTAATTCCTTCTTAAACGATAGTCCCAGCCTCAACTACCTCCTCTGGTAGCTTGTTCCATACACCCTTAATGTGAAAAAGGTACTCGTCAGATTCTTACAAAATCTTTCCCCCTTCACCGTAAATCTGATTCTCAATACCCCAATTCTGGGCAAGAGACTCTGCGCCCACTTGATCTATTCCACTCATGATTTTATACACCTCTATAAGATCACCCCGCATCTTCCTGCGCTACAAGGAATTCCTCTCCCTACCCTTCAACCTCTCCCTCAGACCCTAAAGTCTTTGGAACATCCTTATAAATCTTCTCTGCACCATTTCCAACGTAAAAACATCTTTCCTATAACATGCTGCCCAGAACTGAACACAATACTCTAAATGCGGCCTCACCAACATGTTATTTAACTGCAACATGACCTCCCAATTTCCATACTCAGCACTATACTCCCTGATAGAGGCCAATGTGCCAAAAGCCTTTGTGACCACCCCCTCTACCTGTGACGCCACCTTCAAGGAACCATGTACCTGTACTCCTAGATCCCTCCGCTCTACACTTCCCAGAGCCCGACCCATTCAGTGTAGGTCCTGCTCATGTTAATTTCCAAAATGCAACACCTCACATTTCTCTGTGTTAAATTCCATCAACCACTCCTCAGCCCATCTGCCCAAACGATGAAGATCCTGCTGGAAGTTTTGACACCCATCTTCACTATCTGCAAAACCACCCACTTTTATTTCATTTGCAAACTTGCTAATGTTGCAATGTACATTCTCATCCAAATCATTGATGTAGATGACAATAGTAACGGGCCCAGCAACGGACCCTGAGGCACACCACTAGTCATAAGCCTCCAGTCCGAGAAGCAACTTTACACCATCACCCTCTGCTTCCTTCCATAAAGCAAATTTTCAGTCCATTCAGCTATCTCTCCTTGGATCACAAGCGATCTAACCTTCCAGAGCAGCCTACCATGTGGAACCTTGTTGAATGCTTTGCTGAAGTCCATATATACAACATCTACAGCTCTGCCCTCATCGCTCTTTTTGGTTGCATCTTCAAAAAACTCAATCAGATTCATGAGACACGACCTCCCACACACAAAATAGTCATGAGACACCACCTCCCACATACTGCTAGATAGCAATAACAGGATCAGTCCGAGTCAGCATGGATTTACGAAGGGGAAATCATGCTTGACTAATCTTCTGGAATTTTTTGAGGATGTAACTAGGAAAATGGACAAGGGAGAGCCAGTAGATGTAGTGTACCTGGACTTTCATAAAGCATTTGATAAGGTCCCGTATAGGAGATTAGTGGGAAAAATTAGGGCACATGGTATTGGGGGTAGAGTGCTGACATGGATAGAAAATTGGTTGGCAGACAGGAAACAATGAGTAGGGATTAATGGGTCCCTTTTATAATGGCAGGCAGTGACTAGTGGGGTACCGCAAGGCTTGGTGCTGGGACCGCAGGTATTTACAATATATATTAATGATTTAGATGAAGGGATTATGTAACATTAGCAAATTTGCAGATGACACAAAGCTGGGTGGCAGTGTGAACTGTGAGGAGGATGCCATGAGAATGCAGGGTGACTTGGACAGGTTGGGTGAGTGGGCAGATGCATGATAGATGCAGTTTAATGTGGATAAATGTGAGGTTATCCACTTTGGTAGCAAAAACAGGAAGGAAGATTATTATCTAAATGGTGTCAAGTTGGGAAAAGGGGAAGTACAACAGGATCTGGGGGTCCTTGTTCATCAGTCAATGAAAGTAAGCATGCAGGCACAGCAGGCAGTGAAGAAAGCGAATGGCATGTTGACAGGAGGAGTTGAGTATAGGAGCAATGAGGTCCTTCTGCAGTTGAACAGGGCCCCAGTGAGACCACACCTGGAGTATTGTGTGCAGTTTTGGTCTCTAAATTTGAGGAAGGACATTCTTGCTATTGAGGGAGTGCAGCATAGGTTCACAAGGTTAATTCCTGGGATGGCGGGACTGTCATATGCTGAGAGAATGGAGCTGCTGGGCTTGTATACTCTGGAGTTTAGAAGGATGAGAGTATAGAAGGATCTTATTGAAACATAACATTATTAAGAGGCAGGAAACATGTTCCCAGTGTTGGGGGAGTCCAGAACCAGGAGCCACAGTTTAAGAATAAGGGGTAAGCCATTTAGAACAGAGATGAGGAAACATTTTTTCACAGAGAGTTGTGAGTCTGTGCCTCAGAGGGCGGTGGAGGCCGGTTCTCTGGATACTTTCAAGAGAGAGCCAGATACGGGTCTTGAAGATAGCAGTCAGGGGATATGGGGAGAAGGCAAGAACGGGGTACTAATTGTGGATGATCAGCCATGATCACAGTGAATTGCGGTGCTGGCTTGAAGGGCCGAATGGCCTACTCCTCCACCTATTGTCTATTGTCTAAAACCATGCTGACTATCCCTAATCAGCTCTTGTCTACCTAATGCATGTATATCCTATCCCTCAGAATACTCTTTAGTAACTTTCCAAGTACAGATGTTGAGCTCTCTGGCCTGTAGTTACCAGCCCTTTCCCTGCAGCCCTTCTTGAATAGAGGCACAACATTTATCACCCTCCTGTCTTCCGGCACCTCGCCTGTATTTAATGACGACTTGTTAATTAATTAAATAACTTGGAACTTTTTAAAAATGCATCAGTAATGGTGGTCAAGAACCCCCAGGGGATTGCCATAAAAATCCATCTGGCTTTCCAAATAATATAAAAAAGGAAACCTGCTGGAACTCTATAAACCACAGTCAACATGTAACTCGAGACCCAGTCATATGGTTGACCTCCAAAACAAAATCTGTTGTTTAGAACTTTTTGCATCTTCACATAAGGAGGAAGCAATTCAAGAAGTTGGTTCATACTTTCTCCTTAGGGTAGCACAGTGGTAGAGTTGCTGCCTTACAGCACTTACAGCGCCAGAGACCTGGGTTCCATCCTGGCAGTGGCTGCTTGTCTGTACGGAGTTTGTACATTCTCCCTGTGACCTGCGTGGGTTTTCCCTGAGAACTTTGGGTTCCTCTCACACTCCAAAGATGTACAGGTTTGTAGGTTAATTGGCTTGGTTTTAATGTAAAAAATTGTCCCTAGTGTAGGATAGTGTTAATATGCGGGGATCGCTGATCGGTGCGGACTCGGTGGGTCAAAGGGCCTGCTTCCGCGCTGTGTCTCTAACAACCTGATTAGAAGTTTTGTTGAATACACCTCTGCTGCCAGCAATGTCCACGCTCTCTTGGAAGAACTAAAGACAATCTTTAATCAGGTCTGGGACTGATAAGAAGAAATGAACAGAGAATAGTTTAACAGAACAAAGTAGAGAATAGCTTAATGGAAAACATATACATACCTTTATCTGTCCGAAGACGTTTAAATGAATCAGTTTTTGACAATCCTTGGTCACAGATGACTTTAGAGCCCAGCTTGACAGTCAAATCTATTGATTGGTAGCCTTGAGGGAGTTTGCGGTCATGCAAGAGCGTTAACAGCTGAGCTAACGTCACCTCTTCTGGCAATGGTTGACCTGTGAGAGAACATGAAGAAGTTATTTCAGACGGCAAAATTCATTTACAAAATTTATTACAAATCTAACATTAAAAAATAACATATTTGATTACGTAAACCATATTCATTAGCCAGCACCAAACAAACTGCCATCTATTAACATGGCATCATGGTTGGCATACACATCGTGGGCTGAAGGGCCTGTTTCTGTGCTGGTCTGTTCGATGTTCTACAGCTGGCTAAATTGTGGTTAACGGGATGGCATGCAAGGTGATACATGCCCCAAGATGCTCATGGTTCAGGCTCACAGGTCAGTCGAAGTTCTCAATTCCATCCCAAATGCACTCTTTTAACATTAAGTAGTCATGGGCCAGAGATGACCAGGAATCACTAGTAATGTTATATTACTTCAAGGAGGCTCCGAGCCTCTCCATGTATCTTCTCCTCTGTCCATCTGGTCATCTCTCCTCATAAGAGCTCAGAATGGTGTCTTTGGTTTGGGAGTTTGGTGTTAGACATGTGAATGACATGGTCTACCTAATGCATCTGATTGAGTGCAATCCTGACCATTGACCTGGGAAAGGACATTGGCATTAATTCAATTAATCTTTCAGTAAATTTAAAGGATTTTGCAAAGACAGTATTGATAGTATCTTTCCATATATGCTGAAGGTACTCCAAGTTTCAGAAAGTCCCTCTCTGGAGGGATATGGGCCAGGCACAGCCAAATGAAAATCGCGGAATCAGGCCCTTTGATGGGTCACCGTGGATGTGTTGGGCCAAAGGGCCTGTTTCTGAGCTACATTAAGACTGTTAATCTACATAAAAGCAGCAATCACTGCTACCTAGCTGAAGGTGTTGAATATCTTTTCCTCAAATGACAAAGGTTGTGCTGGCGACCTGAGAGCAGTAAATTTCATCACTAATAATTACTAAGGAATGACTCCCAAGTTAAGGGAATTTTCCAGATTTTCACATCGCCACATTTTCTAGGATCTTTATTGCAGTGGTGCATTTGGGTAGGTTGGTGGATCTTTATCTTGAATAAGTTTAATGCAAGGCTCTTCCTTTTGCATGCTGCAGAGATTGAATCAATGTGTTTGAATCCCACTGCGCACAAATGCAAGCACAGTCTTCATACAGCAAGTCTACCGGCTTTAGAGTTAGACTGTCACTCCTGTAAGTAGAACAGCTCCCCATATGTTGTCGATTAGCATCGGTCCCATGGGAAATTTGTTGGAGGTTAGGTGCAACATAACGGTGAGAAAGTTTGAGCATGACACAGTGACATCAGTCTTCACTGAGATTGGTTCTGTTGTAGACATCTTGGTTATTATATCATCATGGAGCCAATGCAAACACTGCCACATTTATGTGGGTAGCTGAACGTGAGGACAGTGTTCCACAGTTCCCTCACCGATGAATGAGGTTAGCCTTGCTCCCCGAAATTTTGTAGGAAACTCACACATTGAAGATCATGTCCATGTGCCTCCCGATGAAATAATTCTACACTGCAATTCAGAAGCCGCTCTTCAATCACTGGGACAAGAGCAGTTCAATAGAACTCATCTGTATAGTCCACAGTCAGTCTTATTTCCTTTCTTGAAGATAATCATGATAATGGTATCTCTGATGTGTCAGAGGATATATCAATATCTCTGATATTGCTATATCCTCCTCATTCCAGATAGCTCTTTGTTCAAGGCCAAGCTTTTCCAGTAAGTAAAACTCCTCCGCATGCCTGCAACCCCCGTGCATGCGTGGACTTTATTGTAGTTTAAGGCATATTACACATATCATAACATCCCCTCCAAAAAGAGAAAAACATACAGATGTACAATATATATATCTGTCCAAGTGAGAAAAGAACACTTTTTCTAAAGTAAAATTTCCTTTCCTTCTCATTATCTTATTTACATAAACTTGGTTATCATACTTGCAACCCCACACAGACATAACGATTGATAAGAACTAAATCAATGGGTCACATAGTCTCCAAAATACTTAGACGGTCTCACAGCTCAACCTGAGCGAGTTATCACTGTTTCGTTTATGTCAATGTCCTTGTTTTTGTCAGTTCGCTCAGTAGCTGTTTGCTTTTCAGTAGGCGCTGGCTGCTGTTTCAACGGTTTCAATGGTGTGACAGTTGTCTCATTTCACCGGCTTCGTGTATTGCGCGCCCAGAGAAGGGGGAGAGAGAGAAGGGGAGAAAGAGAAGGGAGGGAGAGAGAAGGGAGGGAGAGGGGGGGAGAGAGAGTGGGAGAGAGAGAAGAGTGGAGAGAGAGAGGAGGAGAGAGGAGGAGAGAGAGAAGAGGGGAGAGAGAGGAGGAGAGAGAAGAGGGGTGAGAGAGGAGGAGGGAGATGGGAGAGAGAGAGAGAGAGAAGAGGGGAGAGAGAAGGGGGAGATGGGAGCGTGGGGTTCATTTTCCCACACAAGCCATAGGTGACTGGGCAATCTGAACCCAAGCACCAAATTGAAAGCGGCCGAAGGTGTGCAGCCCCCACTCTCCCACGGCTGCGGGTCGGGTGGAGCGGAGGTTTGGGACAATGTTCATGCCTTCACAGTGATGTGATGGACGCGGTGGTCTGGACCAATCACTGACAAGTCCCGCCCCCCGGCAACGTCAAGTCCGTTATTGGACTTTTTTGTTGAGCGGCAGTCGGTCCTTTGGTGTGTAGGCGACACTGCCTTTCGGGTAGGTGGCGTTTCGACATTCGGTAAGTTTGCTTTTAGGCGACGCAGCTTTTCGGTTCGTTGGCTTTTAGGCGTCCCGCCCTTTCGGTTAGTTTGCATTTAGGCATCCCATCCTTTCGGTTAGTAGGCGTTTCGTCTTCGGACTCTTTCGGTTTATTGGCATTTCGGCCTCGGTTCTTTGGCTTCGACTTCTTTGCTTCGGCCTCTCGTCCGTCGGCGTCACGTCTGCACACGGTTTCAACGCCTGTTACGTTAGTTGTGATCAGCGTAGTAGATTCGCCCTGGTCTTTGATAGTCTGGCCGTGCTTTGCGTGGTGACGTGCGCCTAGCTTGTCTGGTGGATTTTCGCAAGTCTTGCGGAGATGTACGCGATTGCGAAGTTATATGCCAGATGGGCTCTGAACCACATATGAACGAACGCTCATCAAGCTGGCGAGAAACGATGGCTTTCTCCCAACTCTTCTTTCCTTGTACGAGGGGTTGCATTCGCACTGTGTCGCCCTCATGAAGTGTGGAAAGGTTTTTAGCTGACTTTGTAATTGTCAGCTTGCTGCTGAACGTGCTGCTTCATGCGTTCATGCTCGTACACAACTCCGGGTACTAGCAGTCTCGCTGTCATCGGCAGACGTGTACGCGTGCGACGATTCATGAGGCGCTGAGCGGGACTTGTGCTCAGCCCTTGTGAAGGCGTATTGCGATGATCCAATATCGCTAGGTAGCGGTCGGATTGTGATTTGATGCTCTTCGTCATGATTCGCTTCGCTCTTTTGACAGCTGATTCTACCTTCCCGTTCGCTTTGCTATAACCGGGACTGCTGCACTGGTGCTCAAAATCCCATTCCGAGAAGCAACTTGTGAACTGGCGGGCTGCGTATCTCGCGAAATGAGCTTTCAACTTGCGAATCACTTGCGAGAATTTAAACTAGAATGGTTGGGGGGAGGGACTCAAATAGAGAAAGCTATTAGACAGTGTGTGAGGCAGGAGGCAGAGAAGGAAAGCACTCAGACCCAACATGTAGGGGGGAAAGAAGAAAACAATAATAAACAGAGAATAAGAGATGGTGGGGTTCTTAAATGGGTGAGCAGAGAAACAGTGGGGTGTAAAATGCGGGCGGAAGCAATAGGTAGCAATGTGAAAAGTAAAAGTGGCAGGCAGACAAATCCAGGGCAAAAATCAAAAAGGGCCACTTTTCAACATAATTGTATAAGGGGTAAGAGCGTTGTAAAAACAAGCCTGAAGGCTTTGTGTCTCAATGCAAGGAGCATTCGTAATAAGGTGGATGAGTTGAACGTGCAGATAGCTATTAATGATTATGATATAGTTGGGATCACGGAAGCATGGCTCCAGGGTGACCAAGGCTGGGAGCTGAACATCCAGGGATATTCAATATTCAGGAGGGATAGACAGAAAGGAACAGGAGGTGGGGTAGCGTTGCTGGTTAGAGAGGAGATTAACGCAGTGGAAAGGAAGGACATTAGCTTGGAGGATGTGGAATCGGTATGGGTAGAGCTGCGAAACACTAAGGGGCCGAAAACGCTGGTGGGTGTTGTGTACAGGCCACCTAGCAGTAGTAGTGAAGTTGGAGATGGCATCAAACAGGAAATTAGAAATGCGTGCAACAAAGGCAAAACAGTTATAATGGGTGACTTCAATCTACATATAGATTGGGTGAATCAAATTGGCAGGGGTGGTGAGGAAGAGGATTTCTTGGAATGTATGCGGGATAGTTATCTAAACCAACATGTAGAGGAACCAACGAGAGAGCAGGCTATTCTAGACTGGGTATTGAGTAATGAGGAAGGGTTAGTTAGCAGTCTTGTTGTGCGTGGCCCCTTGGGCAAGTGTGACCATAATCTGGTTGAGTTCTTCATTAGGATGGAGAGTGACATAATTAATTCAGAAACAAGGGTTCTGAACTTAAAGAAAGGTAACTTTCAGGGTATGAGACGTGAATTGGCCAAGATAGACTGGCAATTGATTCTTAAAGGGTTGACGGTGGATTCATCCCAGTTTGGCAAAAGAATAAATCAGGGAAGGCAGTGCATCCGTGGATAACAAGGGAAATCAGGGATAGTATCAAAACAAAAGATGAAGCATACAAATTAGCCAGAAAAAGCAGCCTACCAGAGGACTGGGAGAAATTCAGAGTCCAGCAGAGGAGGACAAAGGGCTTAATTAGGAAAGGGAAAATAGATTATGAAAGAAAACTGGCAGGGAACATAAAAACTGACTGCAAACGTTTTTATAGATATGTGAAGAGAAAAAGATTAGTTAAAACAAATGTAGGACCCTTGCAGTCAGAAACAGGTGAATTGATCATGGGGAACAAGGACATGGCAGACCAATTGAATAACTACTTTGTTTCTGTCTTCACTAAGGAAGACATAAATAATCTGCCGGAAATAGCAGGGGACCGGGGGTCAAATGAGATGGAGGAACTGAGTGAAATCCAGATTAGCCGGGAAGTGGTGTTAGGTAAATTGAATGGATTAAAGGCCGATAAATCCCCAGGGCCAGATGGGCTGCATCCCAGAATACTTATGGAAGTAGCCCCAGAAATAGTGGATGCATTAGTGATAATTTTTCAAAACTCTTTAGATTCTGGAGTAGTTCCTGAGGATTGGAGGGTAGCTAATGTAACCCCACTTTTTAAAAAGGGACGGAGAGAGAAAACGGGGAATTACAGACCAGTTAGTCTAACATCGGTAGAAACTGCTAGAGTCAGTTATTAAAGATGGAAAAGCAGCACATTTGGAAAGTGGTGAAATCATTGGACTAAGTCAGCATGGATTTACGAAAGGTAAATCATGTCTGACGAATCTTATAGAATTTTTCGAGGATGTAACTAGTAGAGTGGATAAGGGAGAACCAGTGGATGTGTTATATCTGGACTTTGAGAAGGCTTTCGACAAGGTCCCACATAAGAGATTAGTATACAAACTTAAAGCACACGGTATTGGGGGTTCAGTATTGATGTGGATAGAGAACTGGCTGGCAGACAGGAAGCAAAGAGTAGGAGTAAACGGGCCCTTTTCAGAATGGCAGGCAGTGACTAGTGGGGTACCGCAAGGCTCAGTGCTGGGACCCCAGCTATTTACAATATATATTAATGATTTGGACGAGGGAATTGAATGCAACATCTCCAAGTTTGCGGATGACACGAAGCAGGGGGCAATGTTAGCTGTGAGGAGGATGCTAGGAGGCTGCAAGGTGACTTGGATAGGCTGGGTGAGTGGGGAAATGCATTGCAGATGCAGTATAATGTGGATAAATGTGAGGTTATCCACTTTGATGGCAAAAACAGGAAAGTAGACTATTATCTGAATGGTGGCCGATTAGGAAAAGGGGAGATGCAACGAGACCTGGGTGTCATGGTACACCAGTCATTGAAAGTAGGCATGCAGGTGCAGCAGGCAGTGAAGAAAGCGAATGGTATGTTAGCATTCATAGCAAACGGATTTGAGTATAGGAGCAGGGAGGTTCTACTGCAGTTGTACAGGGTCTTGGTGAGACCACACCTGGAGTATTGCGCACAGTTTTGGTCTCCAAATCTGAGGAAAGACATTCTTGCCATAGAGGGAGTACAGAGAAGGTTCACCAGACTGATTCCTGGGATGTCAGGACTTTCATATGAAGAAAGACTGGATAGACTCGGCTTGTACTCGCTGGAATTTAGAAGATTGAGGGGGGATCTTATAGAAACTTACAAAATTCTTAAGGGGTTGGACAGGCTAGATGCGGGAAGATTGTTCCCGATGTTGGGGAAGTCCAGAACAAGTGGTCACAGTTTAAGGATAAGGGGGAAATCTTTTAGGACCGAGATGAGAAAAACATTTTTCACACAGAGTGGTGAATCTCTGGAGCTCTCTGCCACAGAAGGTAGTTGAGGCCAGTTCATTGGCTATATTTAAGAGGGAGTTAGATGTGGTGCTTGTGGCTAAGGGGATCAGGAGGTATGGAGAGAAGGCAGGTACAGGATAATGAGTTGGATGATCAGCCATGATCATATTGAATGACGGTGCAGGCTCGAAGGGCCGAATGGCCTACTCCTGCACCTATTTTCTATGTTTCTATGTTTCTAAATGGATACGCACATACAGGTGTGTTTCATGGACATGTTAGGTCAGTTTCAGTGCTATGTAACTTCAACATGAAAGGGGTCATACCTAATTAATAATAATCTTGTAGAATCGACTTACCTTGCAAAAGTCGGTGGTACAGGTGGAATACAGGTACACTAATTGCTTTGTTGGCAGATTCTGTAGATAAGGAAGTTGTTGCCAACTTGTCAGTCATTACTCTTCCTCTTCTGGATGGTGGTCTTGGGGTGTAGAAGATACAGCTCTCTTTATCTGGGACTTTAGACCTGTTAAAGGATGAAAGAGTAGAAGCATTGTGACACAGACCCAAGATGAATGTTGCTTATTTCAAGCCTAAATAGTTTGACAATCCGCACATTTGAGAATGTCAAAATCTCCCATCCCCACTGTTTAATGAGATATCGTTTTTTAAACCTAGTGTACATCAACAAGAAATATTCAATATTTACAAGATAACAACCTAATGCTAATCCATATGCATTCATATACAGATTTTGCTTTGGTTTATTATCATGATCACACATACAGTAAAAAAATCCATCAAAATCTTGTTTTGAAATTAACTGAAATTCCCAAATTAAGAAGATCAATTTATTCAAATGAAAAAACTATTTAAGGATATCTCCTTCATAGCAATCATAAACGAACATTTACAAAGAAAACACCTATTAATGACATCTATGAACATGAAAATTGAAGACTTTGATTGAAAGATTAAAATGCTGAGCAATTGCAACAAAATTCATACCCTAATTTAAATTGAAAGTCTACGTTTATCAAAAAACAATTCCAAAACTTTCCCTATACAACATCAATAATACATTTTGGTATTCAAGTTCGTTCACATTTATTGTCACATGCACCAATTAAGGTACAGTGATATTTGAGTTACCATACAGCCATACAAGTAAAAAGGTATACAATAAATTTGACATGAACATCCACCACAGTGGAATCAGCATTCCTCACTGCGATTGAAGGTAATAATGTTCAGTCATCTTCCTCCTTTGTTCACCCATGGTGGTCAGGGCTTTTGAACCCTCAGCACTGCCTCTGCTGACGATCTGCTGTTCAAGTCCTCTCGTCGGGATGATGGAAACTCCGGCGTCGAGACAGATCAGAACACTCCGCGGTACGGAGCTCCCGAGTCAACCTCTTCTTAACACCGCAGCTTCACGGTGTTAAAGTTTACAGGCCCCGCGGTCGGAGCGATCCTCGGCAAAGTATTGCCTGCTCTGTGATGGTAAGTCCATGCCGTGCTCGCAGCTTGAAGCTCCGGGCCCGTCTCCTGGAAAGGCCGCACCAATCCAAGTTGCTAGGCCGCAGGGGAGGATGGAGAAAGATCACATCTCCATCGAGGTGACTGAAAAAGGTTTCCCCCTATTCCCCTCCCCCCACCATAAAACATACCGAGAAACATTAAAACATACATTTTAGACACACTAAAAATAATTAAAAATGTCAAAATGACACACAGGCTGCTGGCGAAGCTGTCATCGCGGTGCCACCCGGTACTGTAAAAGTAGTCTGAAAATGCTTTTGAGTTACACTTCACTGTTAAGTCAAGAATGTTTTATTGCTTTATGCACCAAAATGGAACAATGAAATTCTTGCTTGCAGCATCACAAGAAGTTTGTTCACATGGTACTCAATCGATAACAAGCAAAGAATGTTCAAAAATGAAAAACAAAATGCCCAAAAGTCCTGAGTGCAACCAAGGCAATTTATAGTTTGGATTTTAATTGTTGTTCGTAGTGTTCAGTAGCCTGATGGTTATTGGAAACCACTAGTTCCTGAACCTGGAAGTCACGTTTTCACACCTGTACCTTTTTCCTGATGGCAGGAGTGAAATGAGAGCCTGGCCAGGGTGTTGTGGATCCTAGAGATACAGCATGGAAACAGGCCATTCGGCGCACCAAATCCAGGCTGACCATCAATCAACCATTCACAATAGTTCAATGACATCCCACATTCCCATTCCCTGCGCTCTAGAGAAATTTACAGCGGCCAACATGCCTTTGGGATTTGGGAGGAAACCGCTGGAACCAAGAGGAAACCCACTCAGTCACAGTGAGAACGTGCAAACTCCACACAGACAGCATCCGAGGTCAGGATCGAACCCAGGTCTCTGGAGCCGAGGCAGCAGCTCTACCAGTTGTCCTACTGTGTCACCCTTGTGTGTTCTGCTGATGAGTTCTTCAAGGATCTAGTTCCAAAGGGATGCAGAGACCCGGTTCCCTGAGCTTGGTAATATTTAGAGAGGATGATGGTGTTAAACGCCAAGTGGTAGTCTACGAACAACAGCCTGACGTATGCATTTTTATTGTCCAAGTGGCCCAGTGCAGAGTGGAGTCAGCGAGATTGCATCCTCCCTGGATCTATTTTGGGGCTGTAGGCAAATCGTTGTGTGTCTTGGTTCTTGCTGAGGTAGTTGATAAGGTTATTTGTTCAGGTCCGCTGCTGAGTCCTTGAACATCGCCCAGTCTACTGACTCCAAGCAGTCCTCTGCCTCCTCTGATCAGCTCTGTGCAGTGCTCACCACTGGGCCTGCCTTCTTCAGTCGCTGCCTATACGCAGAAAGAATGAGCACAGCCAGGTGGTCGGTTCCCCAAAGTGAGGGCGAGGGATGAAGCGATGGGCATCGCTGATAGCAGAATAGCAGTGGTGGAGGGTGTTTGATCCTCTGGTGCTGCACGACACGTGCTGGGGGGCAGTTTGATTTCTTCAAGTTAGCCTTGTTGAAGACCCCGGCTACAATAGGATTGGTGTCCGGATACACCGCCTTGACCATGGCCTGCAGCTCCTCCAGTGCTAGACACAGGGTGGGATGCAGACACGTTCATGATGATGGCGGCGAATGATCTCGGGAGGTAGAAGGGATGGCACTTCACCGCCAGGCGTTTCAGGTGTGGAGAGCAGGAGTTGGATAAGCCTGTCACTTCTGAGCAGCAGGAAGGCAGATCCCACCACCTCTCCCTTTCTCCGAAGGCTCCGTTCAGTCCATGAAATGAATGGAGAAACCTTTGGGCCGGAGTAAAGTCTGGGGAACTGGGGTGAGCCATGTCTCTGTATAACAGAGCGCACAGCATTCCCTCAACTCCTTTAGATAAAGCAGCCTTGCCCTTTAGTTCTCAACCATTTCCTAGGGATAGTACATTGGGCAGTAGAATGGTAGGGAGGGGGTTTGTAGTCCCATGCAGTTCAGTCGAATGTGCAAACTGCCCACCGATCATGATTCTGAACACAAGCGAGACCTCCACAGGCTTTCCTGGCACTGTTTTCATGATCATCCATGAGGTTGGGGAATCGCCTGCCATTGGGGATTCCCTTACAATCGATGACTTCATTGCCTTCAGGAGATTGCAATAGCGTTAATCCATGTAAATGGACTAACAGCTTGTCAACTGCAGCACTGACTGATTTGTGCTGTCAGCGTCACCATATTCCATCACCTCTTCCTTCCTTTGAATCTCTTGAATCCTAACCACCACCTTTCTAACCTCCTACTCAAGTTCCCACCTCCCCTGTCTCTTCAGCACCCCATCTACTCACAATGCCACTTTAACGAACTATGTATATGTAAGTGTACCTCAAGATCCCTCTGCTCTACATTTCCCAGGGCCCTACCATTCTTCTGAAGGTCCTGCCTGGTGTGACTTCACAAAATGCAACTTCTTGTACATAACTCCATCTGCCATTACTTGCCCCACTTGCACAGCTGATCAAGATTCCACTGCAATTGTTGTAACCCATCTTCACGGCATAAAATAACAACAATTTTAGTGTCAACTGCAGATTTAAGAATGAAGCCTTGTAGATTCTCATCCAAATCATTGACATAATCCACAAATCATCTTCCACGATAATCCTCAACACTGGTGCTTCACAAGGATGCCTTTTCTGCCCCCTTCTTTACTCCTTGTACACCCATGACTGTGCTGCCAAACACAAATCCAAATTCACAAATTAGCAGACAACACCAGCTTAGTGGGCCGGATATCAAATAATAACGAGATGGAGTACAGGAGGCAGATTGAGGACCGTGTAACCTGGTGTCAAGATAACAACCTTTTTCTCAATGTCAGCAAAACAAAGGAGATAGTGATCGACTTCAGGAAGTGAAGCGGTACAAAGCGAAACAAAGAAAATAGGTGCAGGAGTAGGGCCATTCGTGGATGATCATCAGTAACCCATTCCTGTTTTCTCCCCATCATTTTAAAATGATGAGAGGGATAGACAGAGTTGACGTGGATAAGCTTTTCCCACTGAGAGTAGGGAAGATTCAAACAAGGGGACATGACTTGAGAATTAAGGGACAGAAGTTTAGGGGTAACATGAGGGGGAACTTCTTTACTCAGAGAGTGGTGGCTGTGTGGAATGAGCTTCCAGTGAAGGTGGTGGAGGCAGGTTCGTTTTTATCATTTAAAAATAAATTGGATAGTTATATGGACGGGAAAGGAATGGAGGGTTATGGTCTGAGCGCAGGTATATGGGACTAGGGGAGAATACGTGTTCGGCACGGACTAGAAGGGTCGAGATGGCCTGTTTCCGTGCTGTAATTGTTATATGGTTATATCCCTTGATTCTGTTAACCCTAAGAGCTACATCTAACTCTCTGGAAAATATCCAGTGAATTGGCCTCCACTGCCTTCTGAGGCAGAGAATTCCACAGATTCACAACTCTCTGGGTGCAATTTTTTTTTGTCATCTCAGTCCTAAATGGCCAACCCCTCATTCTTAAACTGTGACCCCTGGTTTTGGACTCCCCCAACATGGGGAACATTGTTCCTACATCTAGCCTGTTAAATCCCTTAAGAATTTTATATGTTTCTATAAGATCCCCTTTCATCCTTCTAGTCCAGTGAATATAAGCCCAGTTGATACATTTTTTACATTGACGGTGCTGGGGTAGATATAGTTGAAAGCTTCAAATTGCTAGGAGGAAATATCACCAGCAACGTGGCCTGGACTAGCCTCATCGAAGCAACAAGCACTGGCCTGGACTAGCCACATCGAAGCAACAAGCACTGGCCTGGACTAGCCACATCGAAGCAATGACAAAGAAAGCACATCAGCACCTCTACTTCCTTAGAAGGTTTAGAAAGATCGCCAGGTCCCCAACAACCCTCACATACTTCTACAGTTGCGCCGTAAAAAGCATTTTATCGGTAATGCATCACAGCATAGTTTGGGAACAGCTCCAGCCAAGACCCCAAGAAATTGCAGAGAATTGTGGACACAGCCCAGACCATCATGTAAACCATGACTCCATCTACACCACACCCCCTTAGCAAGGCCAGCAGCATAATCAAGGACGAGCGTCAATCCCTCTTCTCCCCTCTCCCATCAGGTAAAAGGCACAGAAGTGTGAAACCGCACAACTCCAGATTCAGGGACAGTTTCGTCCCAGCTGTTATCAAAGGATTGAACCAACCTATCACCAAGTAGTAGTCCTGAGCTACCATCTACCTCATTGGAGAACCTCGGACTATCTTTAATTGGACATTACTGAACCGTATCTTGCTCTAAACGTTATTCACTTTATCCTGTATCTTGTCAGCAGCAAGTCAATGCCATGTTGGCACTGGATTAATTATATTCAGATGTCAACTCTCTTGATGCAAACCCTAATGTCCCATACATCATTGCTGGAGTTTACATATTCTGTTGTGCTGCTGCAAGTAACAATTTCACTTTACTCTCTTGAATTAAATTATGCAAACCTCAGGAACGTACTTCCCAAATACCACCAGCATATCTCCTGACCCTTGAGGGTTATTAACACCCCACTGCGCCACCAGCCTCACAAATCTCTCACATTATCCCTCGCCCTCATTTTGGCCACTGACCATCTGACTGTGGAGCCCCTGCCACATTACAAAGTCTTTGAGGCACTAATGAAGAAAGTAATACTTCAGGACTGCATTGAGTCAGTGAATTGGAACATCATCCAGCCTGAAACAGAGTATACGCCACTCGTCACCAGTTTCATTACGAAATGCATTGACAACAATATTCCAACAGACAATTGAGATCTATCCTAAAGTTTGGATGAACAGGTAAGTCTAGATCTCAGGCTTTGTAAAAAAAATAACGCCATACTGTGAAAGGGCAAGTATGTTCTCGGCAAGGCTATCAGGGATGCCGAGAGAGAATAGCAGAACAAGCAAATGCTGATTGATTGTGGCAGGGTCTGAATACCATCACGGACGACAAGCAGAAGACCAGTGACCTCCAGCAACTAAGCATCGCTACCAGATGAGCACAATGCCTTCTACAACTGATTTCCACGAATGCATGTGCCCCATCCCGCATTGGCTTGGACCCACACACCTTGGTGGCAGGCTCGATCTGCATTCAGAAGGGTAAACTCACGGAAGGTGGCCGACCTGGATGGAGTCCCTGGAGGGTTCTGAAATTGTGCACCAATCAATTGGCCACAATCACCGACATCTTCAATCTCTCATTCCAACAAAAATAAAGTGCACTGAATCAATGACAACTGCCCAGTTGCTCGAGCATCAACTGTAATGAAGTACTTTGAAAGATCAGCAATGGCCCATATCTGCATCTGGTTACAAGATCACCTTGACAATCTGAACATCTGTGTCACGATGTTATTCATTGATCACAGCTCAGCCTTCAACTACTACCTCAATAAGAACCTCGACCCACTACAGTTCGCCTACCGTCACAATACGTCCACGGAGGGTGCGATCTCACTGGCTCTCCACTCCACACTGGACCACTTGGACAATAAAAACACTTAGGTCAGGCTGTTGTTTCTAGACTACAGCTCTGCGTTTAATACCATCATCCTCGCTTAATACTCGCTAGAATTTAGAAGATTGAGATTTAGAAACTTACAAAATTCCTAAGGGGTTGGACAGGCTAGATGCAGGAAGATTGTTCCCGATGTTGGGGAAGTCCAGAACAAGGGGTCACAGTTTAAGGATAAGGGGGAAATCTTTTAGGACCGAGATGAGAAAATAATTTTTCACACAGAGTGGTGAATCTCTGGAATTCTCTGCCACAGAAGGTAGTTGAGGCCAGTTCATTGGCTATATTTAAGAGGGAGTTAGATGTGGCCCTTGTGGCTAATGGGATTAGGGGGTAGGGAGAGACGGCAGGCACGGGATACTGAGTTGGATGATCAGCCATGATCATATTGAATGGCGGTGCAGGCTTGAAGGGCCGAATGGCCTACTCCTGCACCTATTTTCTATGTTTCTATGTTTCTATCCCCTGCAAGCAGGTTACGAAACTCACGGAACTGGGTCTCTACGCATCCCTCTGCAATTGGATCCTCGACTTCCTCATCCACAGACCAGTCTGTTAGAATTGGCAGAAACACTTCATCCTCAGTGATAATCAGTACGGGAGCACCTCAAGGCTGCATGCTCAGCCCCCTGCTCTACTCACTCTATATTCATGACTGTGGAGCCAGACATAGTGCAAACTCCATTTTCAAGTTCGCTGACGACACCACTGTTGTGGGACGAATTACAGATGGTGATGAGTCAGAGTATAGAAGTGAGATCGACCGATTGACCAAATGGTGCCAGCACAACAACTTGGCTCTCAATAACAGCAAAACCACAGAACTGATTGTGGACTTTGGAAGAGGAAGGTCGAGGACCCACAACCCTGTTTATATCATTGGTGGAGAGAGTCAAAAACTTCAAATTCCTGGGCGTGCATATTTCTGAAGATCTTTCCTGGACCCAGCACACTGATGCAATCATCAAGAAAGCACATCAGTGCCTCTACTTCCTGAGAAGATTACGGAGATTGGGTTTGTCAAAGAGGATTCTCCTGAACTTCTACAGGTGTACGGTAGAGAGCATACTGACTGGTTGCATCGTGGCTTGGTTCAGCAACTTGGAACGTCCAGGAGCGGAAAAGACTGCAAAAAGTTGTAAAAATTGCCCAGGCTATGACCTCCCCACCATCGAAGGGATCTATCGTAGTCGCTACCTCAAAAAGGCAGCCAAAATCATCAAAGACCCACACCATCCTGGCTACACACTCATCTCACCACTGCCATCAGGAAGAAGGTACTGGAGTCTGAGTACTGTAACGTCCAGGTTCAGGAACAGCTTCTTCCCTACAACCATCAGGCTATTAAACACTTCAACCTCATAAGCTACGAACTACAACAGACTATTTTTATTATTGCACTGTTGTTTGTTCTTTTTTTTCTGAGTTTTTGTTATATTATTTATGATTACATATTCTGTTGTGCTGCAGCAAGTAAGAATTTCATTGTTCATCTGGGACATATGACAATAAAACACTCTTGACATACCAAATAAGCTCATCTCTAAACTCACATGAACCATGGCGTTAAGGCATCTATCTGCAACTGTCTTTTGCACTTCCTGACTGGTAGATCCAAGTTGGTTCGAATTGGTCATAACATTTCTTCCACCCTGAAACTCAATACTGATGCGCCTCATGCCTAGCACTCAGTTCCCTCAGCTTCAGGTTCCTCGGTATCCATATCACCAGCAACCTGCGAACATACTCCCAAACTAATTATCTTTTTCATACACCTTTCTTGGAGATGCTGCCATTCACTCTGCCTCCTAACTCAACTTCGTTCAGTTATTCCACATTTGCACTTTTGCTTGCACCACTTCAGACTGCATGACAATCTTGGCAACATTCTGCTGTTTTGCATTCACTGGTTGTACCTTTCATTAACATGTATACCGTTATTCATGCAAACAAGGAATTTCATTGCACCCTGGTGTTCATGACAATAAACCCAAAATGAAGGATTCTCTATTTTGAAATGTAGTAGTATATATTTATACTACATTTCAAAATAGAGAATCATTGATTTGAAATAAATCATAATTCCCTGAACTTTCTTTCAGGATTATGCAAGGATAAAACCATCATCTGGAGGGATTGAAGAATCAATACCGTGAGGAAAACTGGGTGACTCAACATCAGAAAAATAATTACCAGAAGCAACAACAACGCTGTAGTTGTCTTGGAAACCATTATCATTCTTCAGCTTCTCCTTCTCCTCCTGGTTCCTTTTCTCCTTTTCTTCTTTTTGCTCACTGATTAATTTAGCAGTTATACTTGGTGTATCTAATTCACAAAATACAAAGGAAAAACAACGTCAAGGCAAATACTCTGGGCATAACTTGAAAAGTTTTCTTCTCAATTTCCAATTTCTTATGAGAAGGGCTTGAAATTATCAAATGGATCCATGTTCCCTGGTCTTTTGTTCAGGATGGAACTGCAGATGCTGGTTTACACCAAAAATAGATACAAAATGCTGGAGAAACTCAGCAGGACAGGCAGCATCTCTGGATAGAAGGAATGGGTGATGTTTCAGCTCGAGACCCTTCTTCAGAATGAGCGTCAGGGGAGAGGGAGTTACAGAGATAAGGTAGTGTAAGAGATCAAAAGAGATGCAAATCAAGGAAATGTAGTCTAGACCTTGTTTGGCTAGGAGAAGGTGACAACAAAGCAAGCAGAGATACAATGTAATCAGAGGGACAGTCAGACTGGTCGGAGAACTGGGAAGGGGAGGGATGGAGAGAGAGGGAAAGCAAGGATTACTTGAAGTTAGAGACGTCAATATTCATACCACTGGGGTGTAAGCTACCCAAGAGAAATATCAGGTGCTGTTCCTCCAACTTGTGCTGGGCCTCACTCTGATAATGGAGGAGGCTCAGGACAGAAAGGTCAGTGTGGGAATGGGAGGGGACTTAAAGTGTTTAGCAACCGGGAGATCAGGTAGGTTTAGGCAGACTGAGCAGAGGTGTTCAACAAATTGATCGTGAGCCAGCGCTTGGTCTCGCCGATATACGAGTCCACACCTGGAACAGCAGATGCAGTAAATCTTTTGTATGTTAATGAGAGGAGTTGAGCACAGGAGCAAAGAGGTCCTTCTGCAGTTGTACAGGGCCCTGGTGAGTCCATACCTGGAGTATGTGTGCAGTTTTGGTCTCCTAATTTGAGGAAGGACATTCTTGCTATTGAGGGAGTGCAGCTTAGGTTCACAAGGTTAATTCCCGGGATGGTGGGACTGTCATATGATGAAAGAATGGGTCGACTGGGCTTGTATTCACTGGAATTTAGAAGGATAAGAGGGGATCTTATAGAAACATAAAATTATTATGGGATTGGACACGCTAGATTCAGGAAACATGTTCCCGATGTTAGGGAAGCCCAGAATCAGGGGGCCATAGTTTAAGAATAAGGGGCAGGCCATTTAGAACAGAGATGAGGGAAAACTTTTTCACACGGAGAGTTGTGAATTTGTGGAATTTTCTGCCTCAGAAGGCAGTGGAGGCCAATTCACTGGATAGAGCTCTTAAGGCTAGTGGAATCAAGGGATATGGAGAGAAGGCAGGAACGGGGTACTGATTGTGAATGATCAGCCATGATCACATTGAATGGTGGTGCTGGCTCAAAGGGTCGAATGGCCTACTCCTGCCCCTATTGTCTATGTATCTATGTATGTACATCCTTTCCATTTCCATACATGTCCCATCTACATTAGACCCACTTGCCCGCGTTTAGTCCATATCCCTCCAAAACTGTCCTATCCATGTACCTGTCTGTTTCTTAAACATTGGGATAGTTCCAACTTCCCATGGCACCTCGTTCCATGCATCCACCACCCTTTGTTTGAAGAGGATACCCCTCAGATTCCTATTAAATCTTTTCTCCTTCACCTTAAACTTATGCCCTCCAGTCCTTAATTTACCTACTCTGGGCAAAAGACTCTGTGCATCTACCCAATCTATTCCTCTCATGATTTTATACACCTCGAGAATACCACCCTTCATCCTCCTGTGCTCCAAGGAATAGAGTCCCAGCCTACTCAAACTTTCCCTATAGCTCACACCCTCTAGTTCTGGCAACATCCTCACAAATCTTCTCTGTACTCTTTCCAGCTTGACAACATCTTTCCTATAACATGGTGCCCAGAGCTGACACAATACTCTAAATGCACGCTCACCAAAGTCTCATACAACTGCAACATGACCACCCAACTTCTATACTCAATACTCTGACTGATGAAGGCCAATGTGCCAAAAACCTTTTTGACCACCCGATCTACCTGTGACTACCTTCAGGGAGCCATGCACCCGCCATCCTAGATCCATCTGGTCTACAACACTCCGCAGAGCCCTATCATTCACTGTCTAAGTCCTGCCCATGTTAGACTTCCCAAAATGCAACACCTCACATTTCTCTGTATTAAATAGTGGGTGTATGGAACAAGCTGCCAGATGAGGTAGTTGAGGCTGGGACTATCCCATCGTTTAAGAAACAGTTAGACAGGTACATGGATAGGACAGGTTTGGAGGGATATGGATCAAGCGCAGGCAGGTGGGACTAGTGTAGCTGGGACATGTTGGGCCGAAGGGCATGTTTCCCCACTGTATCACGCTATGACTCTAAATTCCATCAACCATTCGTCAGCCCACCTGGCCAATTGATCAAGATCCTGCTGCAATTTTTCACAACCATCTTCACTATCTGCAAAACCACTCATTTTTGCAAACTTGCTAATCTTGCCATGTATGTTCTCATCCAAATCATTGATGTGAAATGACGTCTTGGTGTCATTTGCAAATTTACAAACTATCCCATCTGAAATAATGTCCACATCATTTTTAAATTGATATTTATATTTATCTATACAGATCCCTGCAGAACTCCACTGGCCACAAATATTCAGCCTCTATTACACCCTTGCACCCCAAACCATTTTATTTAGTCAATTCTGAATCCATACGACCATGTTACTGTGCATCTTAATATTCTGGATCAGCTAAACTAAAATCCATGTAGTCAATACCCCCTCCCCTATCATCATCAATCACCATCATCACCTCCTCAAAAAACTAGATCAAGGAAAATATGACCCTCCGCATACAAAACCATGCTGACTCCCTAATCAACCCATCTTCTTCCAAATGGGAGTAAATCCTATCCCAAACAAGCCTTTGCAATAGCTTCCCAGCTTTATATCTGAATCTTCATTACTTGGGATAGATCCTATAAGGAACTCAGGAACAGGATTTATACACGAGAGGCTTTTGGATAGGCAAATGGATATACAGAGCCGGAGGGGTATGTGTAGGCAGATAAGAGCTTGTCTTGGTATGATGTCTGGCACAGACATAGTCAGCTAAAGGGCCTGTTCATCTGCTGCACTGTTGTATGCTAATGCTCTTCAAGAGGCCCTTCTTGATTTATAATTGCCCTGGTATTCCCCACACTGATTGCACTATCCACCATGTCCTTCTCCTTAATGAATACAGATACAAAGTAATTGTGTCGTATCTTGCCTACATCCTCCTACCCCCAAACACAAATTCCTTCCTTTATCCTTGAGCTGTTTTATCTTCTCTCTGGTATGAACATCAAGAACATCAGAGGAAGAGGACTGACTTTGGTGCCTTCCCTCACAGTGGGAAACTTTGATTCTGCTGTGTGGGGATGTTTTATCTTGGAGTCTATCGTATGTTATGTTCTTTTTTTATTTGTATGGCTGTTTGGTGACCACACATTTCACTGTACCAACTGGTACATGTGACAAATAAATGTATCTTGTATCTTCTCTCTGGTTACCCTCTTGGTCTGCATGGGCAAGCTGGTCCAAAGGGGGAAGTAAATTTATTTTAAAAAAAAATAAAATTAAAAAAAAGAAGTGTTCAGCACGGACTTGAAGGGCCGAGATGGCCTGTTTCCGTGCTGTTATGGTTATATGGTTATATGCTGTATGACTCCATGACCTGTGTGATTTCATTATCTTAAAGCATGCATGCACTTCCTTTTTTTTTTAAACCAAATTTACAAATTCTTTGGTCATCTAAGATTCCTTCACCTTGCTATCCTTATCCCTCTTCCTTACTCAAACATGCTAGTCTTGAACTTTGAAAAATTGGCCTTTAAATGACTCCCACATGTTAGATGCCGAGTAGCCCCAAAACAACTGTCCCAATGTACTCTCCCTAGTTCCTGCCCAATAACATTGTGATCAACCTTTCCCCCAAGGTCCAGACTTATCCCTTTTCAAAACAAATGTTCAGCACAAACATTGTGGGCTGAAAGGTCCATTCCTGTGCTGCTCTATTCTATGTTCTAAGTAAGTAAGTAAGTTTATTGGCCAAGTATTCACATACAAGGAATTTGCCTTGGTGCTCCGTCCACAAGTAACAACATGACATACAGTGACAGTTACGAATGACTCAGAAAACACTAAACATTAATAATAATAAAACATTAATGATAAAACACCATTGATCAAGGAAGACTTCTATGTCACCTTGTTCACTTTCGCAATGGGCATGATTTCCTGGAATTAATAGAAAAGCTGTCCATCAATAAAGGGTCTTTAATGCCGCAGTTTATTCATTGATTAGTTCATCGTACTTCAGTTTTGATTAATTGGACTTCAATAATTGCAACAAGAATTTTGCATCAATTAAAATACACCCACCTGATACACGGTCCAAAACTTCAGCTAAGGTGGTTGAAATTGGCAAATGAAGAGTTCGATATTTATGTCCAGCTCCGTACATGGGATGTTGGATCACATGACTAGTAGCATTAATTCGACCTTTATAAAGCTGTAAAATCATGGTAGATCACAATTTTAGTAAACAAGAAAGAGCACCAAGCTAAACATCACAGAATGGGGTTGAAGTCAAAGGGACTCGGTATAAATCTACATGGAAACAGACTGCTGTCATTGTTCACTATGAGAGCAACAGTTACAATCACAATCACCTACAATCACCATTTCAATTTTTACAATCTTTTTGTCGTGTATCTATCCATCTAGTCTCAACCACTCCAGCCTGTAATCATTTTTATCTTACTTTATGATGTAGCTTTCTACGCCAGACCTCTCATTTATTTACCACATCTGTAAAGTTCACAATGTTGTCCTAACATTTCTCTTATCCATCCTGCAGCAACAAATCAAATAGGCTCTGTACTATGAACGTTAAATCCATTATGTCATTTACAAGCTGCAACAGAACATCTATCAGATTAATTTGGCAGCTATGGGAATTAGTAGGGAGAAAAGCTAAGCTGGAAATGGAAGATTGGAGCTCTGTTGATGATAGAGAAAAGGGAAAAGGAAATAGTATAACGCAAAGGATAGATGCTACGGAGACTAGAGCAGATCAGAAAGGGACACAGGGTACAAACAAGACTTCACCAACATCAGATTAAACTTATTTTACTATTTTAGAGTTTACGTTAGATTAACATCCTAACAATTTGGAGTCAGTGAAAATAGAAAATATATAACAATTACATTTGGTTTGAAACACATGGCATATTTTGTCAATTGGAAATACAATATGATGGTGAGGACTGGTGCCTCAAGAGGCAAGATTCGGCATATCTGGATGCAACACGTCTGGAAAGGTGGGGTAGCAATATTGATTAAAAAGAATGCTAGAGCTGAAGAGGGACTATCACAGAAGAATCAAAAGGGAGAATGTGTTTAGTTCGAGGAAGAAACAACAGAGAGGACATTACACTACTTGGTGCATTCAAAACGGTCACCATTGAGTGACAAATGCAAATATGCATGAAGATAACAGAAAAGTGCATTAACTATAAAAGTAGTAATAATGAGGGACCTTAATCCCAAAGCAAACTGGGATAGTACTAGTGTTGTCAGAGCAGGGAAAGAGTTAGGGTTGGTATGGGCTCTTAACATTTTCTTCACCCAAACTATTAAATAGATTTGGAGGCACATGTCCCAATTTTTTAATTTGTAGACGACAAAACTTTGCGATAACGTGAGTATTATATCCTGAAAGTGGCAACACTGAGTGGTATAGGCGGTATTTTGTATGCTGACTCTCATAGGCCAGGGCGTTCGGTATTCCGAAAAACGCGAGGAATCATGGGATTTGTCAACGGTCGAACGGGGGGAGGGGGAGAGACCCGAAAGCGCTGCCGAACCACCACTGGACTGCCCCCCCCCCACTTGAGACGTCCGGACCGACGGGACACCGGCCTCCAGGCCCAGCGCGGAGAAGCGCCAATCCCAGCTCACCTCCACCTCTCCCGCAGGGCCAACCGACAGCCTGGACCGACAACACCAGTGGCCCCAGACCCACAGAACTCACAGCCAGCGCCAACTCCAGCCCAACCCCGCTCCAACTGTAGAGGAACCCGCACCCCGATGGGCCGCTACGGCGACAAGTGCCAGTTCGCCCACGGCCTCAGCCGCCACCCCAAGTACAAGCCGTACCTTGCACACCACCGGCATCTGCCCCTGCGGTACCCGCTGCCACTTCATCCACAACTCCGAGGAGGGTCCCGGCCTCGCCTGCACCAGGGCGCCAGCCTGGGCTCAGCTTCCTCCGGCCCGGTGCTAGACTGGGCCATGCTGCGGGCGTCCTTCAGCCCCGACCTGGAGTTGGAGCTGACCCGGACTCTGAGCTTGGGACTGGGCAAGGGAGGGGGAGGAGGTTGCCTCTGCCGCCAGCACCACCAACAGCACCAGCAGCTCCAGCGGGTGTCCGGCCTGCCCATGGCCGGCAGGAGCCCGTCCGCAGACTCTCTCCGACCAGGACGACTTCAGCAGCAGCGGCTCCGAGTCGCCCATCTTCGAGAAGGCCCGGCGGCTGTCCACCTTCAGCAGGATCTCGGTGTCAGACTGAGGGGAGGGGAGGGGGGGTGGAGGTGGAGGGCTGCCAGCTGCAAGTCCGGGGCCGCCCCGCCAGCTCAGGGCCACCCCGGACAGGGACGGAACACCGGGGAGGGGATGGGGACGGCCCAGCAGCAACTCAACAGCACCCACGCGAAGGAGAGCCGACCCCAACTACGGACAAAACCCAAGCCTGCACACAATGCAACACCACCGTTGCCAAGACTGTTTTATAGCTAGTGACCTATGACCTGGGCATATACAGTCGGAATACCGAACTCGCTTATTGCATCGAGTTCTGGTCGCCCCATTAAAAGAAGAATATGGAGGGTTTCGAAAAGGCGCAGAGGAGGTTTACCAGGATGATGCCTGGATTAGAGGATATTAGCTCCAGGGAGAGGTTGCACAGACTTGGATTGTTTTCTCTGGAAGGTTGTGGGGTGACCCGATAGAAATGAATAAAATTATGAGGGATAGACAGGCAGAATATTTTTCCCAGGATACAATGTGGAAACAGGCTCTTCGAGTCCGCGCTGACCAAGAAGCCAATTGATCTACAAACCCGCCGTTTTTGGAAAGTGGGTGCAAATTGGAGTACCGGAGAAAACCCACGTGGCTACAGGGAGAACATACATATTCCATGCAGATATCATCCATAGTCAAGATTTAACCTTGGTCTCTGGCGCTGTGAGGCAGCAACTTTATTGCTGTGCCACTGTGCCTCCCCAATTCACGTTCATAAGTTATAGGAGCAGAATGAGGCCTTTCAACCCATAGAAACACAGAAAATAGGTGCAGGAGCAGGCCATTCGGCCCTTCAAGCCACCGCTGCCATTCAATATGATCATGGCTGATCATCCAAAATCAGTACCCCGTTCCTGCTTTTTCCCTATATCCCTTGATTCCTTTAGCCCTAAGAGCGAAATCTAACTCTCCCTTGAAAACATCCAGTGAATTGGCCTCCACTGCCTTCTGTGGCAAGGAATTCCACAGATTCACAACTCTCTAGGTGAAAACTTTTTTCCTCATTTCAGTCCAAAATGACCTACCCCTTATTCTTAAACTGTGGCCCCTGGTTCTGGACTACCCAACATCGGGAACATTTTTCCTGCATCTACCCAGAACAATCCTCTAAGAATTTTATATGTTTCTATAAGAGTTCCTCTTATCCTTCTAAATTCCAGCAAATATAAGCCCAGTTCTTTCATCATATGTCAGTCCCGCCATCAAGTGAATTAACCTGGTGAACCCATGCTGCACTCCCTCAATAGCAATAATATCCTTCCTCAAATTAGGAGACCAAAATTGCACACAATACTCCAGGTACAGTCTCACCAGGGCCCCGTACAACTGCAGTATGACCTCCTTGCTCCTAACCTCAAATCCTCTGGCAATGAAGGCTTTCTTCACTGCCTGCTGTACCTGCATGCTGACACCAAGTTACTCCGCAATTCAACCATGGCTTATCTGTCTTTCCCTCTCAACCCCATTCTCCTGCCTTCCCCATAACCTGACACTCGTACTAATCAAGAATCTATCTCTGCCATAAAAATATCCATTGACTTCACTTCTACAGCCTTCTGTGGCAATGGATTCCACAGATTCTCCACCCTCTGACTAAATAAATTCCTCATCTCCTTCTGAAAGGAACTCCTTTAATTCTGAGGCTGACCTCTGATCCTAGGCTCTCCCACTAGTGGAAACATCCTCTCCACATCCACTCCATTCAAGCCTTTCACTATTCTCTATGTTTCAATGAGGTCCCCCCTCATACTTCTAAACTCCAGCGAGTACAGGCCCAGTGCTGTCAAAAGCTCATCATATGTTAACCTACTTATTCCTGGGATCATTCTTGTAAACCCCGTCTGGACCCTCTCCAGAGTCAGCACATCCTTCCTCAGATATGGGGCCCAAAATTGAATGAATGAATGAATGAATAAGTTTATTGGCCAAGTATTTTCATACAAGGAATTTGCCTTGGTGCTCCGCCCACAAGTGACAACATGACATACAGTGACAGTTAAGAATGATACATAAAACATTAAACATTAGTAATAAAACATTATTGATTAAACATGTGAATTAAATAAAATACCAGAGCAAAAGGAGGCTACAGATTTTGGGTTGTTGAGTAGAGCTACTACTCGTGGAAAAAAGCTGTTTTTATGTCTGGCTGTGGCAGCTTTGACAGTCCAGAGTCGCCTTCCAGAGGGAAGTGATTCAAAGAGTTTGTGGCCAGGGTGAGAGGGGTCAGAGATGATCTTGCCCGCTCGTTTCCTGGCCCTTGCAGTGTACAGTTCGTCAATGGAGGGAATGTTGCAGCCAATAACCTTCTCAGCTGATCGGACGATTCACTGCAGCCTCCAGGTGTCGTGCTTGGTGGCTGAGCCAAACCAGACTATGATGGAGAAGGTGAGAACAGACTCTATGATGGCCATATAGAATTGGACCATCATTGGCTGTGGCAGATTGTGCTTCCTCAGCTGCCGCAGGAAGTACATCCTCTGTTGTGCTTTTTTGACTGTGGAGTCGATGGTAGCCCCCCACTTAAGGTCCTTGGAGATGATGGTTCCCAGGAACCTAAAAGACTCCACAGATGTGACTGTGGTGTTGTTGATGGTGAGCGGGGTGAGAGCTCTCCTAAAGTCTACAATCAATTCCACTGTCTTAAGAGCATTGAGCTCCAGGTTGTTGCGATGGCATCAGGACGCTAGCTGTGACACTTCCTGTCTGTAGGCAGATTCCTCCCCATCCTGGATCAGTCCAACCAGGGTTGTGTCATCCGCAAACTTGATAAGCTTGACAGAGGTGTCTGTGGAGGTGCAATCGTTGGTGTAGAGAGAGTGGAGGAGAGTGGAGAGTACGCAGCCTTGCGGTGCTCCTATGCTGAGGGTTTACGGGTCCGAGATGTGCTTTCCCAGCCTCACATGCTGCTTCCTGTCTGTCAGAAAGCTGGTGATCCACCGACAGAGGGGTTCAGGCACAGTCAACTCGGAAAGTTTGGAGTGTAGTAGCTCTGGCACAATGGTGTTGAATGCAGAGCTAAACTCAACAAACAGGATCCTCGCATAGGTCCCCTGGCGGTCTAGGTGCTGTAGGTTGAAGTGCAGGCCCAGGTTGACTGCATCATCCACAGATCTATTGGTCCGATAAGCAAACAGCAGAGGGTCTAGCAGGGGGTTTGTGATATTTTTCAGCTTGGCCAGCACAAGCCTTTCAAGGGTCTTCATGACTACAGAGGTCAGTGCGACAGGCCTGTAGTCATTAAGACCAGTAATCCTTGTTTTTTTGGGTACAGGGACAATAGTGGAGACTTTGAAACAGGCAGGGACAGTACTGGTTTGCAGGGACTGGTTGAAAATGTCTGCCAGTTGTTCGGCACAGAGCTTGAGAGTAGAGGGGGAAACATTTTCTAGTCCTGGAGGTTTCCGGCTTTTCTGTCTTCTGAAAAGCCTCGCCACGTCCTCTATTTTTAGTGTTGATGATGGAGAAGTGATGTTGTGCAGCACGGAGGGTGTGGGTAATTGGGTGTGAAGTGAAAATTGCTCACAATACTCCAAATGCGGCCTGACCAGCACTTTATAGAGCCTCAGCATTTCATCCTGTCTTTCTATTCTAGTCCCCAGAAATAAATGCTAACATTGCATTTGCCTTCCTTACTACCGATTCAACTTGCAAATTAACGATTTGGGAATATTGCACCAGCACTCTCGTATCTTTGCACCTCCAATTTCTGGTTCCTCCCTCCGAAATGTTTCAGCCCTTTGCTTGTTTCTCAGTTTGTCTCAAATTGAATCCATTGTAACCCCACTTTTTAAAAAGGTAGGGAGAGAGAAAATGGGGAATTACAGACCAGTTAGTCTAACATCGGTAGTGGGGAAACCGCTAGAGTCAGTTATTAAAGATGGGATAGCAGCACATTTGGAAAATGGTGAAATCATTGGACAAAGTCAGCATGGATTTATGAAAGGTAAATCATGTCTGACGAATCTTATAGAATTTTTCAAGGATGTAACTAGTAGAGTGGATAAGGGAGAACCAGTGGATGTGTTATATCTGGACTTTCAGAAGGCTTTCGACAAGGTCCCACATAAGAGATTAGTATACAAACTTAAAGCACACGGTATTGGGGGTTCAGTATTGATGTGGATAGAGAACTGGTTGGCAGACAGGAAGCAAAGAGTAGGAGTTAACAGGTCCTTTTCAGAATGGCAGGCAGTGACTAGTGGGGTACCGCAATGCTCAGTGCTGGGACCCCAGCTATTTACAATATATATTAATGAAATGGACGAGGGAATTAAATGCAACATCTCCAAGTTTGCAGATGACACGAAGCAGGGGGCAGTGTTAGCTGTGAGGAGGATGCTAGGAGGCTGCAAGATGACTTGGATAGGCTGGGTGAGTGGGCAAATGCATGGCAGATGCAGTATAATGTGGATAAATGTGAGGTTATCCACTTTGGTGGCAAAAACAGGAAAGTAGACTATTACCTGAATGGTGGCCGATTAGGAAAAGGGGAGATGCAACGAGACCTGGGTGTCATGGTATACCAGTCATTGAAAGTAGGCATGCAGGTGCAGCAGGCAGTGAAGAAAGTGAATGGTATGTTAGCATTCATAGCAAAAGGATTTGAGTATAGGAGCAGGGAGGTTCTACTGCAGTTGTACAGGGTCTTGGTGAGACCACACCTGGAGTATTGCGTACAGTTTTGGTCTCCTAATCTGAGGAAGGACATTCTTGCCATAGAGGGAGTACAGAGAAGGTTCACCAGACTGATTCCTGGGAGGTCAGGACTTTCATATGAAGAAAGACTGGATAGACTCGGCTTGTACTCGCTGGAATTTAGAAGATTGAGGGGGGATCTTATAGAAACTTACAAAATTCTTAAGGGGTTGGACACACTAGATGCAGGAAGATTGTTCCCGATGTTGGGGAAGTCCAAAACAAGGGGTCACAGTTTAAGGTTAAAGGGGAAATATTTTAGGACTGAGATGAGAAAAACATTTTTCACACAGAGAGTGGTGAATCTGTGGAATTCTCTGCCACAGAAGGTAGTTGAGGCCAGTTCATTGGCTATATTTAAGAGGGAGTTAGATGTGGCCCTTGTGGCTAAAGGTATCAGGAGGTATGGAGAGAAGGCAGGTACAGGACACTGAGTTGGATGATCAGCCATGATCATATTGAATGGTGGTGCAGGCTCGAAGGGCCGAATGGCCTACTCCTGCACCTATTTTCTATGTTTCTATGTTTCACCATGACAATCTGCCATGCCAAGATCAGTAACCTCCTCCCTTAATATTAGTGCACAACAACCATCCTTTCACTACCATCCTTTCCTTTTTTGGACAGCCTTTCCCCAATGTCAAATCCACTGAAATATTTAAACAAAGAGGTCAAATTCATTAACTTGTAGAAAATGCAAGGAGCATTCAACTACTGCAATTCGCAACACTTCACAATTCTTCAAACCGGTCTCACATCTTCCTTCTTATTTCTGGCCTTTGTTCCAACCATCTGCCTATCAAAAAAAAAACCCTTGTCTATGTTGGATGAGAATGTACATGGCAAGATTAGCAAGTTTGCATCTGACACTAAAGTGGGTGCGATTGCAGATAGTGAAGATGGTTGTTAAAAATTGCAGCAGGATCTTGATCGGTTGGGCAGGTGGGCTAAAGGAATTTTTCATGGAATTTAATAGAGAATGTGAGGCGTTGCATTTTGGGAAGTCTAACATGGGTAGGATCTACACAGTGAAAGGTAGGGCTCTGGGAAGTGTGGAGCAGAGGGATCTAGGAGTACAGGTGCATGGTTTCTTGAAGGTGGAATCTCACGTAGATAGGGAGGTTAAAAGGGCTTTTGGCACGTTGGCCTTCATCAGCTAGAGTATTGAGTACAGATGTTGGGAGGTCACGTTGCAGTAGACGTTGGTGAGGCCGCATTTAGAGTATTGTGTTCAGTTTTGGGCATGTTGTAGGAAAGATGTTGTCAAGCTGGAAATGGTGCAGAGAAGATTTACGAGGATGTTGCCAGGACTCTAGAGGGTGTGAGCTACAGGGAGAGGTTGAATAGGCTGGGACTATTCCTGGAGCGCAGGAGGATGAGGTGTGATCTTATAGAGGTGTATAAAATCATGAAAGGAATAGGTCGGATAGACACACAGAGTCTCTTGCCCAGAGTAGGTGAATCAAGAACCAGAGGACATAGGTTTAAGGTGAGGGGGGAAAGATTTAATAGGAACCTGAGGGGGTAACATTTTCACACAAAGTGTGGTGGGTGTGTGGAACGAGCTGCTGGAGGAGGTAGCTGAGGCAGGTACTAATGTGACGTTTAAGAAACATTTAGAGAGGTACGTGACTAGGAGAGGTTTAGAGGAATATGGGCCCAACGCAGGCAGGTGGGACTAGTGTAGCTGGGACTTGGCCGATGTGGGCAGTTGGGCCAAAGGGCCTGTTTCGACACTGTATCACTGTATTACTTGCAACACTCTGTCCCACCTTTCTCCTTTGAGCTTTCTTCTTCCCACCAACCTACAGTCAGTCTGAAGAAGGGCCTCGACCCAAAACATCACCCATCATGTTCTCCAGGGAAGCTGTCTAATCTACTGAGTTATTCCCGCACTTTGTGCCCTTTTGTGTATAATCAGCATCTACAATTCATTGTTTCTACATCTTTAATGTTATCACTTTAACCCTTTTTGCTGATTGACTTTGTTTTTACCATCTGTTTATTACACTAACTACATTAACCATATAACCATATATAACCATATAACCATAACAGCACGGAAACAGGCCATCTCGGCCCTTCAAGTCCGTGCCGAACATTTAAATTTTTTAAATTTTTTTTAATTTTTTTTATTAAAAATAAATACTTCCCCCTAGTCCCATCTACCTGCACTCAGACCATAACCCTCCATTCCTTTCCCGTCCATATACCCATCCAATCTATTTTTAAAGGATAACATCGAACCTGCCTCCACCACTTCCACTGGAAGCTCATTCCACACAGCTACCACTCTCTGAGTAAAGAAGTTCCCCCTAATGTTCCCCCTAAACTGCTGTCCCTTAATTCTCAAGTCATGTCCCCTTGTTTGAATCTTCCCTACTCTCAATGGGAAAAGCTTATCCACGTCCACTCTGTCTAACCCGCTCATAATTTTAAAGACCTCTATCAAGTCCCCTCTTAACCTTCTGCGCTCCAAAGAATAAAGACCTAACTTGTTCAACCTTTCTCTGTAACTTAGTTGCTGAAACCCAGGCAACATTCTAGTAAATCTCCTCTGTACTCTCTCTATTTTGTTGACATCCTTCCTATAATTAGGCGACCAAAATTGTACTCCATACTCCAGAATTGGCCTCACCAATGCCTTGTACAATTTTAACATTACATCCCAACTTCTATATTCAATGCTCTGATTTATAAAGGCCAGCACACCAAAAGCTTTCTTTACCACCCTATCTACATGAGATTCCACCTTCAGGGAATTATGCACAGTTATTCCTAGATCCCTCTGTTCAACTGCATTCCTCAATTCGCTGCCATTTACCGTGTATGTCCTATTTTGATTTGTCCTGCCGAGATGTAGCACCTCACATTTGTCAGCATTAAACTCCATCTGCCATCTTTCAGCCCACTCTTCCAAATGGCCTAAATCTCTCTGTAGACTTTGAAAATCTACTTCATTATCCACAACACCACCTATCTTAGTATCATCTGCATACTTACTAATCCAATTTTCCACACCTTCATCCAGATCATTGATGTACATGACAAACAACAGTGGACCCAACACAGACCCCTGAGCCACCCCACTCGTCACCGGCCTCCAACATGACAAACAGCCATCCACCATTACTCTCTGGCATCTCCCATTCAGCTACTGTTGAATCCATCTTGCTACTCCACCATTAATACCCAACAATTGAATCTTCTTAACCAACCTTCCATGAGGAACCTTGTCAAAGGCCTTACTGAAGTCCATATAGACAACATCCACTGCTTTACCCTCATCAATTTCCCTAGTAACCTCTTCGAAAAATTCAAGAAGATTAGTCAAGCATGACCTTCCAGGCACAAATCCATGTTGACTGTTCCTAATCAGACCCTGCTTATCCAGATGCTTATATATATTATCTTTAAGTATCCTTTCCATTAATTTGCCCACCACTGACGTCAAACTAACAGGTCTATAATTGCTAGGTTTACTCTTCGAACCCTTTTTAAACAACGGAACAACATGCGCAGTACGCCAATCCTCCGGCACTATTTCCGTTTCTAATGACATTTGAAATATTTCTGTCATAGCCCCTGCTATTTCTACACTAACTTCCCTCAATGTCCTAGGGAATATCCTGTCAGGACCTGGAGACTTATCCGTTTTCATATTTTTCAAAAGTGTCCACACCTCCTCTTCTTTGAATCTCAGTTTCCATTGCTACTCTGCTCATTTCCCTTACCTCACATAATTCCATATCCTTCTCCTTCGTGAATACCGAAGAAAAGAAATTGTTCAATATCTCCCCCATCTCTTTTGGCTCTGCAGATAGCTGTCCACTCTGACTCTCTAATGGACCGATTTTATTCCTTGTTATCCTTTTGCTATTAATATAGCTGTAGAAACCCTTTGGATTTACTTTCACCTTACTTGCCAAAGCAACCTCATATCTTCTTTTAGCTTTTCTAATTTCTTTCTTAATATTCTTTTTACATTCTTTATACTCCTCAAGCACCTCATTTACTCCATGCTGCCTATAAATATTGTAGATCTCTCTCTTTTTCCGAACCAAGTGTCCAATTTCCCTTGAAAACCATGGCTCTTTCCATTTTTTACTATTTCCTTTCAACCGAACAGGGACATAAAGATTCTGTACTCTTAAAATTTCACCCTTAAATGTCCTCCATTTTTCTTCTAATCCTTCCCATAAAACAACATGTTCCAATTCACTCCTTTTAAATCCTTTCTCATCTCCTCAAAGTTAGCCTTTCTCCAAACAAAAATCTCAACCCTAGGTCCAGTTCTGACCCTCTCCATAATTATATTGAAACTAATGGTATTGTGATCACTGGACCCGAAGTGCTCCCCGACGCATACCTCCGCCACCTGCCCTGTCTCATTTCCTAACAGGAGATCCAGCACTGCCCCTTCTCTAGTAGGTACCTCTATGTATTGCTGCAAAAAACTATCTTGCACACATTTTACAAACTCCAAACCATCCAGCCCTTTTACAGAATGTGTTTCCCAGTCTATGTGTGGAAAATTGAAATCTCCCACAATCACTACCTTGTGCTTACTACTAATATCTGCTATCTCCTTACATATTTGCTCTTCCAATTCTCGCTCCCCATTTGGCGGTCTATAATACACCCCTATAAGTGTTGCTACACCTTTCCCATTTCTCAGTTCCACCCAAATAGCCTCCCTAGACGAGCCCTCTAATCTATCCTGCCAAAGCACTGCTGTAATATCTTCCTTGACAAGCAATGCAACACCCCCACCTCTTGCCCCTCCAATTCTATCACCCCTGAAGCAACGAAATCCTGGAATATTTATTTGCCAATCACAGCCCTCCTGCAACCATGTTTCACTGATCGCCACAACATCATACTTCCAGGTGTCAATCCAGGCTCTAAGCTCATCCACCTTTCTTACAATGCTCCTAGCATTAAAATATACACATTTAAGAAACCCACCACCACTTATTCTCTGTTTATTATCTTTTTCTTCTTTCTCCCCTACATTTTGGGTCCGTGCTTCCCTTCTCTGCCTCCTGCCTCCCACATTTTCCACTAGCTTTCTCTATTTGAGTCCCTCCCCCCAACCGTTCTAGTTTAAAGTCTCCCCAGTAGCCTTTGCAAATCTCCCCGCCAGGATATTGGTCCCCCTCGGGTTCAAGTGCAACCCGTCCTTTCTGTACAGGTCACTCCTTCCCCAAAAGAGGTCCCAATGATCCAGAAATTTGAATCCCTGCCCGCTGCACCAGTTCCTCAGCCACGCATTTATCCTCCACCTCACTCCATTCCTACTCTCACCGTCACGTGGCACAGGTAGTAATCCTGAGATTGTTACCTTTGTAGACCTTCTCCTTAACTCTCCTCCCAACTCCCTAAATTCTCCTTTCAAGACCTCTTCTCTTTTTCTACCTATGTCATTGGTACCTATATGTACCACAACCTCAGGCTCCTCTCCCTCCGATTTAAGGATATCTTGGACGCGTTCAGACACATCCCTGACCCTGGCACCAGGGAGGCAAACTACCATTCGGGTCTCCTGACTGCGTCCACAGAATCGCCTATCCGACCCCCTAACCATAGAGTCCCCTATTACTATTGCCCTCCTCTTCTTTTCCCTACCCTTCTGAGCAATAGGGCTGGTCTCTGTGCCGGAGGCCCGGCCGCTGTTGCTACCCGCAGGAAGGCTGTCCCCCTCAACAGTACTCAAACAGGAGTACTTATTTTCAAGGTGTACAGCCACCGGGGTACTCACTAGTCCCTGCCTCTGCCCCTTGCCCTTCCTAACCGTGACCCACTTGTCTGCCTCCCGTGGTCTTGGAGTGGCCACCTCCCTATAACTCTTTTCTATGACTTCCTCACTCTCCCTGATCAGACAGAGGTCATCGAGCTGCTGCTCCAGGTTCCTAACACGGTCCCTTAGGAACCCCATCTCCATGACCTCCCACATCTGACATCCAGAACAGTAAACTGCCCTGGCCCTCATACTCCCCCCTTACCCTGGATACAATACAAAACTGGTGGAGGAAATCAGCAGGGATCTGACTCCCAATCAGCTGCTTTCTCTTGGTCCTCTTCCACCAATCAGCGGCTTCCTCACTTATAGGAAACTTGAATGGAACGTTGCAGTTTTGGTCCTTCTGCAACGGTCCCTGGGCGTCTGGAAAGCAAAGCCCCGCGCTGTTTAACTACTCCCTACCCGGACGCTGCTCCTCCTTCTGCAACGGTCCCTGGGCGTCTGGAAAGCAAAGCCCCGCGCTGTTTAACTACTCCCTACCCGGACGCTGCTCCTCCTTCTGCAACGGTCCCTGGGCGTCTGGAAAGCAAAGCCCCGCGCTGTTTAACTACTCCCTACCCGGACGCTGCTCCTCCTTCTGCAACGGTCCCTGGGCGTCTGGAAAGCAAAGCCCCGCGCTGTTTAACTACTCCCTACCCGTACGCTGCTCCTCCTTCTGCAACGGTCCCTGGGCGTCTGGCCCTTCCTAACTTCCAAACATTTCAAACTTCCCCTTCCTAAATCTTCTTTGAAGTTCACATCACTTTGCCAAGCTGGCATAAATCCTCTCCAATGTCAGTAGCAAATCAATGTCAGTGCTCATCTTCCACTCTCCATCTGCACCATATTCTAACCATAATCATTCATGCTAGGTGATGTGTGTATCTAACCAAGTCTAGCTAAAATGTTACGTGGAAACCTGCACCCGTTGTTAACTGTGCTGATAAATGTCCATTGGTACTTACAGGGCAAGGAGAATGTAGGAACACCGTCACTTTCTCATCTTCAAGCATCAGTTGCAAGAAAAGCCTCCTGATAAAACCAGAAATATTTCCAGATGTTGGGATATTTGATCGCTGAGGTGTTGACTGGAATAGTTCACACAGAACCTGAAAGTATTTGAATTTTAAAATAAGTTTCCATTGTATGTTTCCATGCAGTATGACTTGTTGTGAGATTGCTAAATGGTCATCTGATAAAGTCTTACACAATATTCAGCATAATATATCAAATCGCTTTTAAGTAAACAAATCAAACATAACAAGATATTATACGTTTATCATGATCAAAACGGTCAGCTTTCAGACATTGAAACGTTACTTAATCTTCGATGTCTCAGGTAAGATGCAGTATTATAGGATTGTGTTTAAGAAGGAACTGCAGATGCTGGAAAATCGAAGGTACACAAAAATGCTGGAGAAACTCAGCGGGTGCAGCAGCATCTATGGAGTCTGAAGAAGGGTTTCGGCCTGGAACGTTGCCTATTTCCTTCGCTCCATAGATGCTGCTGCACCCGCTGAGTTTCTCCAGCATTTTTGTGTACCTGCAGTATTATAGGACTTTGTTTCTGCCACATTTGGATTATTGTGTGCAGTTCTGGTCACCCCATTACAGGAAGGATGAGGAGACTTTAACAAGGGTGTAGAGGTGGTTTGCCAGAATGGTGCCTGGATTAGGAGGTATTAGCTCCAGGAGGTATTAGTTCCATTGTTTTCTCTGGAATGCCAGAGGTTGCGGGTAGACCTGATAAAAGTATGTAAAATCATGAGTCATCATCATGGTTGAAAACATCAATGGGCATGGTGCCTTACAATGCTGTGTACGACAGTGATCACAACTTCTACTGACGTGTGGATGGCCGTTGGCTCGCTAGGAGCTCATCTGCTCTTTGACAGGTCTTGTTTCTGGTCCTGCTGGGGGTGCACAGCCCCCTCCGCACCCGGCAAACCAGGTGGGGGAGACGGTTTAGTCGCCGACTATTCGACCATGGAGCAGTTAGCACGGAATTACATGGTACCTGTGGCGGGAGGAACTCCCCCCAACCTGACCCTGAAAATTATGAGTGGGATAGATAAATCAGACATTCAGAATCTTATTCCTACGATGGGAAAATCAAATAGTAGAAGGCAATGCTTTAAGGTGAGATGGGCAAAGTTGAAAGTTTGTTTTTACAGTGCTTGAACGCTGTGGTGGTTGAAGTAGTTAGTGGCATTTGTAGGCATCGAAAGCATTGAAATAGGCCCTTTGGTCCAGCTTGCCCATATCATCCAAAATGCTCCATCTGCTCAAGTCACACTGTCCTGCCCCGCAGTTACTCCAGCATTTTGTGTCTATCTCAGGGGTAAACAAACATCTGCAGTTCCTTCCCACATCCTGAGCAAGATTGGGTGGTAACTCAAGGCTCACAGAACTGATTCTTAATGGTCTTTACATTTACTCGGTAATCAATTAGGGATCATGAAGAATTTAGAATCAGTAACAGGAATAAGTTATTAAAATTCAATTTTCTGGTTAAGGTGTGCAGTCACCAGAAAAAGGCTCTAAAATGATTGAGAATATTTGCACATTGTTCACAACCAGATGGGGGAAGTCATTTCTTTTCTGGGAAAATTTAACTTAATTAATAATTTCACTTTAAACAGTGTTAAAAAGTTGTTTTAAATGCAGTGCACACTTGTTTCTTAACTCAAGATATATTCAATCCCATTAAATCCAATATTTGAGGTTCCCACAAGACAAAAGTTTCAGCCATCAAATAAGTTCAGCAATCAATTTAATATACAATGTTGACATTACCTGAGCCATTAATTTTTGATTGTATGGATGACAAGAAATGCACTGCAGGAAGAATGCGACTGTTGAATTTTCAATAGCTGTTCTTTGTTGAGTGGTTAATCCTATTCCTGTGGTTGAAGAGGACGGAGGAAGATACCTTGAACCAACATGATGAGATCCATTCTGGTGGTGGTGTCCAGAACTACTGTTGCTGTTGGAATGGCACAATAAAAACAACAGAGACGTCCACAAGGGGTTTACTTCAGGCCCCCCTAACCAGTCCTTCATGGTGTGGCTGTTACCGACTTCAGTTAGAAAATGGAGAACAGGAGCCACCAGATCAGCTGTGATGGGAACTTTGCTCATTGCACGCTGTTGCGAATGATGCCTTTTGTTTCTGTCTGTGCCAAACTCTGCAGAAGGCATTGCACAATCCAGACTAGAAATATGACTGAAACAGAAACTAATTAAGCTCTTCACAAGCATTGAAGGTAAACTAGATTCCAAGAGCTGTTTAATAGCTTCTGGAGACTGTGTTGCTGCTGCAAGTGTAACCAGTTGGGCTTCATTTAGTGCAATTGGTGCCTGTGCATTCTTAGAGTCGTCTGTTAAACCAGAATCCAAGTCCTCTTTCTTGCTGTCATCGGTCATTGAAAGTCTGTGCTGCATTTGTATTGGAGGCACACTGATGCCCATCCAACCCATGAGCAACGAAAAGTAACTGGGATGGATATGACACATGGAACATAGCAAACTGTCGACAGCTTTCTTCAGAACCATGTTACACGGAAGAGACATGGACCAGTTGTACAGCAATCTGATGAGACAGAATATAGAATTAACTCAAGGATAATGCTGCTCTGGTGAAAAAGTATGACTGCAATACAGAGACAATTCATAACAGGTAGAAAAGCACTTTGAACCATGCTGTTAACAGTTGGAAAGCTGTAAATTTGAAGTAAAAAAATGAAAGATCTGGACATACTCAGCATGCCAGGCAGTATAAGAGGAAAGAGAAACAGAGTTAGTGTTTCATGTGGAAAACCCTTTGTCAGAATTGAGAGAGAAAGCTTGTTACTAACTTTTTCCCAATTTACACAAACCAACAGCTGACACTACAACCAGGTCTGGTGGCAAAACTTCGGACTTTTCAGCTTACAAAGAAATGTTCAGATTCAGCTCCCACGGCACATTGAGGAAGAGTACTAATGTCTCAACAACCTCAAAAAATATCTTGCCTCATCTCCATCTTAAATGGGTAACCCAAAGACATCGACAAGGACTCACCCCAACCACAGAGTGTTTACCCTCCTACCATCCGGGAGGCGATACAGGTCTCTCTGTTGCCGGACCAGCAGGTCCAGGAACAGCTTCTTCCCTGCGGCGGTTACACTACTCAACACTGTACCTCGGTGACTGCCAATCACCCCCCCCCCCGGACACTCCTCCCACCAGGATTTATTAGATTTATTTATTTATTGCTCATATTTATGTCGCTCTTCTAGGGAGATGCTAACTGCATTTCGTTGTCTCTGTACTGTACACTGCACAATGACAATAAAGTTGAATCTGAATCTGAATCTGAATCTGATTTTTAAACATCGACTCTTAGTCCAAGATTCTCCACGCAGGGAAACATCCTCTCCAAAGATGGACACAAAATACAGGAGTAACTCAGCGGATCAGGCAACACATCTTGAGAAAATGGATACATGACGTTTTGCATTGAGACGCTTCTTCACTTACAGAACCCTTTCCAGCTTGGCAACATCTTTCCTATAACATGGTGCCCAGAACTGAACACAATACTCTAAATGCGCGCTCACCAACGTCTTATACAACTGCAACATGACCTCCCAACTTCTATACTCAATACTCTGACTGATGAAGGTCAAAGTGCCAAAAGCCTTTTTGACCACCCTATCTACCTGCGACTCCACCTGCAAAGAAACATGCACCTGCACTCCTAGATCCTTCTACAACACTCCCCAGAGCCCTACCATTCACTGTAAAGTTCCTGCCCATATTAGACTTCCCACAATGTAACACCTCGCAGTTCTCTGTGTTAAATTCCATCAACCATTCCTCAGCCCACCTGGCCAATCGATCAAAATCCTGCTGCAATTTTTCACAACCATCTTCACTATCTGCAAAACCACCCACTTTTGTATCATCAGCAAATTTGTTAATCGTGCCATGTATGTTCTCATCCAAATCATTGCTACAGATGACAAACAATAACGGGCCCAGCACCAAACCCTGAGGCACACCACTAGTCACAGGCCTCCAGTCTGAGAAACAACCTTCCACCATCACCCTCTGCTTCCTTCCATAAAGCCAATTTTCTATCCAATCAACTAACTCTCCTTGGATCCCATGCGATCTAACCTTCCAGAGCAGCCTACCATGCGGAACCTTGTCGAATGCTTTACTGAAGTCCATATATACAACATCTACAGCTCTGCCCTCATCAGCCTTTTTGGTCACATCCTCAAAAAACAATCAGATTTGTGAGACACGACCTCCCGCGTACAAAATCATGCTGACTGTCCCTTATCAGCGTTTGTCTATCTAAATGCCTGTTTATCCTATCTCTCAGAATACTCCCTAGTAACTTTCTGACTAGATGTTAAGCTCACTGGCCTGTAGTTCCCAGCATTTTAATTACAGCCCTTCTTGAATAGAGGCACAACATTTGCCACCGTCAAAGTCTTCCTGTATTTAGCCACGGTCTCTCCTGTATTTAAAATCGACTCGTAAATTTCAACCAGGGCTCCCGCAATTTCCTCTCTAGTTTCCCACAATGTCCTGGGATATATCTGATCAGGACCTGGAGATTTGTCTACCTTCATACAGGATAGTACTTTCAGCACCTCTTCGACCGCAACACTGACTAGTCTCAAGACACTTCCATTGACTGCCCCAAGTTCCTCCGTCCTTCTGTTTTTCTCCTCGGTAAATACAGAGGAGAAATACTCATTGAGGACCTTGTCCATCTCCTGCGGCTCCACAGAGGTGACCGCTTTGATTCCTGAGGGTTCCCACTCTCTCTCTCTCTCTAATTACCCTTTTCCCCCTTATGTAATTATAAAATCTCCTGGGTAAAAAAAATTGGAAGCGAAAAGAGGCAGGACAAATCACAGCCGGCAATAGATAACCTCGGGCAAGGGAGTTCCCTGATAGGAAGATTTTTGGACAAAGGTTAGATATAGAAGCAGGTGTGAGCCCAAGAGCGATACATAATTAGCGAGTTCGGCATTCCGAAAAATGCAAGGAATCATGGGATTTGTCAAAGGTCATTCACCACAGAGAAAAAGCGAACAAAGCGGTGGCTGAAGAAACTGTGTATAAATTCTTATCTTTATTCATTAATTATGTGTAAAAATATATTTAATCTGAGGAGCGGGGGTGTCGTGTGGTCACTTTTTAGGAAAATTAATGTATTCCAGACTAGAACACAACGATGATAGTTTCTGAGTACAATTTCACTATTCTGCTCATTTCAAAGCAATGGAATTCTTCAGCCTCATCTATGAATATGAATGAGCAATGAAATTCTCGATTCCAGAGAGACTTCCATAAATGGTCAACTCCTCATCCCCCCCCAAAGGAACAGGTAGCGGGAGAACGGGGTGTAACAGTGAGAGAGAGAGAGGGGACAGATACTAGTGGGAGACAGGGGAGAGCGCGCACTCAGGCCCGCGTCTCATCCGCAGCCAGGATCGAACCCGGATCCCTGGCACTGCAAGCACTGCCGAACCGCCACTGGACCGACCCCCCCACCAAGTGACATCCGGGAGGGGACGGGGAAGCAGCAACTCAACAGCGCCCGCAGTGCCGGAGACTCGGGTCTGACTCCAACCGCGATCTAGCTCATTCACCAAAGCATAAAGCGATAAAACCGATAAAATAATCTTAGCTTTTAACAAAGGAACAATAAATACAACCAATTCATAGTTTGAAAGCAGTATTTTCTTACCTAGAAGAATCAAAGCTGGAGAAAACGGAAGAAATGAAGGTGTATATGTACACAGCACTGCTTTCCAGCAATGTTTATGCATAGTAACCTTTGACCTTGGCATGCTCATTCGGAATGCCGAACTCGCTTATTGCGAAGCTACCTCACTTTCAGTGGGGGGGGGGGGGGGGGGGGAGGTTGAGAGAAACTGATGCAAGGTCAGCCAGAATTCATGGAGAGGGGGGGGGAGGGACATATTAGGGGATAAGAAAGGGAGGTGCTTGTAGAAGTTATCGAAGTTATCTAAATCAGGAACTTGATTGGCAGGTTCGCTAGTACTAGAGCGCTAGAGTTTAAACTATATTGGCAGGGGGGGTGGGATCTTATACAGGACGGATGCAGGTTGGTTAGAAGCTGGTGTGGAGGGTGATGGGAGAAAGTATAGACAGAATAGGCAGGGAGTGAGGAAGGAATGCCAGTTTGAATTGCACTTATTTTAATGCAGGAGGCCTGACGGGTAAGGCAGATGAACTGAGGGTATGGATAGGTACATGCGATTAGGACGTTGTGGCCATGACTGAAACCTGGTTAAGAGAGGGGCAGGACTGGCAGCTCAATGTTCCTGGGTACAGGTGCTTCAGGAGAGAGAGGGGCGAAGAATGTCCTCAGATATGTCCGAGGACATTGTGGGAAGCTAGAGAGGAAATTGCAGGAGCCCTCGCGGAAATTTATGAGTCGTCTTTAAATACAGTAGAGGTTCTGGAAGACTGGGGGTGTGGCAAATGTTGTGCCCAACTTCAGTTATTAATTACCCTTTTAATTAACAGTAACATTCTTTAAAATTTCCAACCTGACTGAGATATCTCTAATATTGCATTTTGTGAATCATGCCTATGACATCCACATTCCTCTGCATCTCTGAAATTGCCTTCATTTAAATAAATAGAAAGGAACTGAAGATGTGTAAGAAGGAACTGCAGATGTGTAAGAAGGAACTGCAGATGGTGGCTTACACAGAAGACAGACACAATGTGCAGGCAGCATCTCTGGAGTGCGGTCAAAAAGGCTTTTGGCACATTGGCCTTCATCAGCCAGAGTATTGAGTATGGAAGTTGGGAGGTCATGTTGCAGTTGTATAAGACGTTGGTGAGACCGCATTAGGAATATTGTGTTCCGTTCTGGGCACCGTGTTATAGGAAGGATATTGTCAAGCTTGAAAGGGTTCAGAAAAGATTCAGAGGATGTTGCCAGGACTAGAAGGTGTGAGCTATAGGGACAGGTTGAGTAGGCTGGGTCTCTATTCCATGGAGCGTAGGAGGATGAGGGGAGATCTTATAGAGGTATCCAAAATGAGAGGAATAGATCGGGTCAGTCTTTTCCCCAGAGTAGGGGAATTGAGGACCAGAGGACATAGGTTCAATGTGAAGAGGAAAATATTTAATAGGAATCCGAGGGGTAACTTTTTCCACACAGAGGGTGGTGGGTGCATGGAACAAGCTGGCAGAGGAAGTAGTTGAGGCTGGGACTATCTCATCGTTTAAGAAACAGTTGGACAGTTACATGGATAGGACCGGTTTGGAGGGATATGGACCAAACGCAGGCAAGTGGGACTCAGGTAGCTGGGATATTATTGGCTGGTGTGGGCGAGTTGGGCCAAAGGGCCTGTTTCCACACTGTATCACTCTATGACTCTACACAGGTGACATTTTGGGTTGAAACCCTTCTTCAGCAGCCTGAAGGTTTCAGACCCGAAACGTCACCTGTTCCTTTTTTCCAGAGATGCTACCTAACCCGTTGAGTTGCTCCGGCACTTTGTGTCTATCATTTAAATAAGACTTCTTTTTCTTCCTTAATATACAATTTCACATTTTCGCACATATATTCTATTGACCAGATTACTGCCCACTCATTTAACCTATTTATATCCCTTTGCAACTTCCTTGTCCTCTTCACAACTTGTTTCGCTTTCTTTTGTTGCTGACACAATTTAGCAGACATACCTTTAGTTTCTAAATTCAAAGAATTGATGGAAATTGTAATATTGAGACCCTGGCATAAATTCCATGCCACACCACTGTGTATACGTCACCAATCAGAAAATTATGCTCCCCTCATTTTTTTTATACCTATAAATTCATGTCATAGAAACATAGAAAATAGGTGTAGGAGGAGGCCATTCGGCCCTTTGAGCCAGCACCGCCATTCATTGTGATCATAGCTGATCGTCCCCAATCAATAACCCGTGCCTGCCTTCTCCCCATATCCCTTGATACCACCAGCATCTAGAGCTTGGGTATTTGAAAATTGTGTTTCCAAATTAAATCAATGCAATGTTAAGGATCTTACTTACTCAAATTGATCTCTGGTTAGCAAACCTGGAAGATCATACTCTACAGGTAACTCGTAGCTATGCCACAAGACAGCAGCGACACAGTGCAGGTGAGATGGCGATGGCATAAGGAGGCCATATTCACGTGTTATGTTCTCAGTATTTACAGCAGCAACGTGACCACTTCTCTTCAGTGCAGCTACTCCAGCAGAGTCATAAACCCATTTCAACAATGCCTGAATCCTGAAATGGAAAGATACATGTCAGCTCAGTGAACATTATAACACAAATTCAATACATATAGCTTTAAAAAAAAAGCTGTAATCTGAAGAATACAAGGATTTCCACCATTAAATCATGAACTCTCCATTTATTGCTCAACTGACAATTGTGTCCACACATGAATTCAGGTCAAGTTCTAACCTGACATTGGATAAGACAAGTCAATGGCGCCCAAGCGACTCTGTGTGCTGGTCACAGAAGCGCATCTGCAATCACGCAATACTATTGCTTCACTCTTTTAAACCTCTCCTCCAACAGCAGCATTTTTTACTTTAACTATACTACTAGAGGACGGAGCTGAGCTACTATCTACCTCACTGGAGATCCTCGGCCTATCTTTAATTAGACATTACTGGACTTTGTCTTGCACTAAACTTTATTCCATTTACCATATATCTGTACACTGTGGATGACTCGATTGTTGATTATGTATAATCTTTCCACTAACTGGTTAGCACGCAACAAAAGCTATTCACTGTACCACGGTACACGTGACAATAAAATAAACCAAACTAAACATAGACACTGATCAATAACTCCTGGGCAAGCAATTGTAAGAGGAAAATGGCACCATGGGGGTGACATGGTGGCGCGGCTGGTAGAGCCTCTGCCTGATCATCCTGATCTCGGGCATCTGTGTGGCATTTCTATGTTCTCCCTGTGACCTTCAGGGTGCTCCAGATTCCTCCCACATCCCAAAGACATGCATGTTTGTAGGTTAACAGGCTTCTCCAAATTGACCTGAGTGTGTAGGGAGTGTCATACAGTCAGAGTGACACAATGTGGAAACAGGCCCTTCGGTCCAACTTGTCCACATTGGCCATCATGTCCCATGCACACCAGCCCCACCTGGTCCATATCTCTCCAAACCTGTCCTATCCATGTACCTATCTAACTGTTTCTTAAATGTTGGGATAGTCCCAGCCTTAACTATCTCCTCCTCTGGCAGCTTGTTCCCACTCGGATTCCGATTAAATCTTTTCCCCTTCACCTTAAACCTATGTCCTCTGGTCCTCGATTCACCTACTCTGAACAAGAACCTCTGTGCATCTACCCAATCTATTCCTCTCATGATTTCATACAGCTCAATAAGATCACCCCTGATCCTCCTGCACTCCAAAGAATAGAGTCCTACTCAACCTCTCCCCATAGCTCAGACCCTCTAGTCCTGGCAACATCCTTGTAAATCTTCTCTGTACCCTTTCCAGCTTGACAACATCTTGCCTATAACATGGTGCCCAGAACTGAACACAATACTCTAAATGCAGCCTCACCAACCTCTTATACAACTGCAACATGACCTCCCAACTTCTATACTGATGAGGGCCAATGTGCCAAAAGCCTTTTTGACCACCCAATCTACCTGTGACTCCACCTTCAAGGAACCATGCACCTGCACTCGTAGATCCCTCTGCTCTACAACACTCCCCAGAAACCTACCATTCACCGTGTAGGTCCTGCCTATGCTAGACTCCACCTTCCTACACACAACACCTGAGTGGATGAGAAAAGTGGGATGACATAGAATTAGTGTGAACAGGTTATCGATGGTCGGCCTAGACTTGATGGGACAAAGGGCCTGTTTCCATGCTTTATCTCTAAACTAAAATAAACTATGGCAAAAACAGTCTGATCCCGTAACTCTTAGACACAGATGTTGAAAATGATCTTGGTGTCTGTCTCAGATAATTCAATCTAAAACAATCATGCATTATTTCAAAAGCAACAATAGCCATCCTGGTGCTCTTGCTCCTTTTAGCTTTACATGAATAAATTAAAGCTCTTTTTTGATTTATTTACTATCTCCTACTGGTAACATTGCATAGGCTCCATGGGCTAAATATCAAAATCTTGTCTGCTTCATATAAACCAAACCAGCATCATAAAATGTTCCATAACACACCAGCACTTCTCTGCTCCAAACAAAAGCCCCTTTTTTTGTGGCCAAGGCCAGCAGCTGCAAAACAGGAATCAGTAGCATGCTAACACCATGCAAACTACTGCCTGTCCCCAAGTTGTTTTTGAAGTGCATATATAAATTAATTCACATTTTCAATTACATTCATTCATTAAAATCTTAAAGTACTTGAGAATCCACGAATGATCACTGAGCCTGACAAGATGGTACAAAAGATTACTCATTGTTAACTTCTGCTGACCATACACAGGATACTTCATTGGTTATTTTACAATCGGGCACTAAGAAATCTCACCTGGAAAAGCTGCTGTGGAGTGTTTACATAGCAGTAAAGTGGCAGTAAAAAGACACATCCACTACATGGCCATTTTTGGTGAGATAAATTATCCTTAACAAATTTTGCCTGTTGTAGAAAGGCATGGCTTAGACTATTATAAATTAAAATTTCCCAAAGATTAACTTAAAAAGTGAAGCAGATCTTTACAACAAGATCCTACAACAAGATGCATTACCTGTCTTTAGTACCAGGATCCTGAGTTGTTCCCAGCTGATACAAGATGTCAATTGTTGAATCAGAAGAAAGACCATTTAGTCGCCCAAAAAGCAAAGGACTGTTTAAATCTGGTTGGACAAAAAGTTTAAGCATGATCAGTTATTTTGGGAAATTAAAGAGGAGAAAAATATTGAGCATAACCATCTTCCCAACATATCTCCGAATAAATACCTTATTTTGTATTTAATGGTGACCATACGAAATTCATCTTTCAGAATAAGAATCAGCCATTTTACCTGTCATTCTGTCATTAACAACAATTCTAAATCTACGCCCATTTTGCTTCTTATGGCTGTTAATCAAATGAGGCACTTGCCGACTTACTGTTAACAAATACAAGATTAACACATTGAAAAAATCTAGTTGTCCAACCTTCCCTTCATCTGCAAGTTTTGATCATTGATTCACATTTTAGAGTTGATTAACTGAAAAGCTGACCATTTCCCTACATCACAGTACAGCATGGACGGGCCCTTTCAGGCCTCCTCATCCTTGCACATTAGCTTCAGTATCTACGCTGTTCACATTAGCCTGTGTTTGGCTTGTATCCTTATGTCTTTTCTATTCACGTGCCTGTCCAAATGCCTTAAAAAAAGTTATAGTTGTATCTCAATTTCCCATCTCCTCTTGCAGCCCTAAATAACCACCACCCCCTGCATGAAAAATGTACCCCTCAAATCTTTCTCCTCTCTCATAGTAAACCTTGGCCCTCTGGTTCTACAATCACCTGCCGTGCAATAAAGGACTATATCTATCCTATGTCCCTCATAATTTTATTAACATCTAAGGTCACCCCCAGCCCCCTAAGGCCCAGCTTATACATATTCCTATTATAACAACAGTCCTCCTTCCAGGCAACATTCTGGTGAATCTCTTTTGACCTTTCTTTTGCTATCACAACCTTCCTACTGTGTGGCAACAGAACTGTACACCATACCCCAAATGCTACCTAACTGATTTTTTTGTCCAGCTACAAAATAACAGCCCATCCCTTGTGTCTTCTTCACTCTCCCATGTTGCTACTTTGAGCAAATGGTGGACTTGCACCACAAGATCCCTCTGTATATCAACGCTAAGGGCATTGCCATTGATTCCACAGGTCCTACCAGAATTTGAATCCCCAAAGTGCATTACATACTTGTCTGGATTAAATTCTACCAGCCACCACTAGATCCAATTTGCCAATCTAATGCCTATTGTATCCTGAGACTATTTACAACTCCACCTATTTCTGTATCATCTGCAAATTTTGTAATCCAACTACATTCTCAACCAAGACAATAATATAGTATAAACAAAAGACCAAGCATTGATTCCTGCAGTACAGCACTTGTTACATACTTCCAGTTACAAAACCCTCATCCACTGGTATCCTCTGCATCCAATTTTGACTCCAGTTTGTCAACACAGCTCAGATCCCTTGTGCCTTACCCTGTGGACGAGCCTATCATGCAGAATCTTGTCAAAGGCCTTACTGAAGTCCACGTCTATAGCTCTGCCTTCACCCATTTTCGTTGTGACCTTAGTTTCACGCTGAGTAACCTTTACCTGTTGGGTCAGTGCCTGAAGCTGCACAATTCCTGAGAAGAATGTCAATCAGCTTTAGACCAATCCTGGTCGACTGCAAGCCGATCTTTACCAAGACAGCTTCAATATTTGGTGAATGCATGCCGCAATAAGGAGACATGAGGAGAGCGGCACAGGTCTGCAGTAGGTTAGCAGTCGGAGCTGCTGCACAGGCCATCATCGCCTCCAGTTCACTGATGTGGGTTAAGCAATGATGAAGGAGTCGCATCCATCCAATGCTGAAAACACAAGTGAACTCTTCTGTAATATTATCCATTAAGTTTGAAAAGATTAGAGGTTATTTCTCCCTCTGCCCCGTTTAATATTTTCTATTCTCATTTCAAGCAGCCACTTCAAGCAGCCACTTTACTCCTGCACATCTTTATTACTTGCTGGTAGTCAGTCTGAAGAAGGGTCTCGACCCGAAACGTCACCATTCCTTCTCTCCAGAGATGCTGCCTGTCCCGATGAATCACTTCAGCATTTTGTGTCTATCTTCTATTTAAACCAGCATTTGCAGTTCTTTCCTACACATTTATTACTTGCTGAACTGGCATTAATTCTCAATGGTAGACAGTGAGCAAAGAACGCAAATAATACTCACTGTACTGGCTGATGTTCTCCTCTTATGATATTCACATGCTTTACCTGCACCCTGCACTAATTGTTCAGAGACCAGATGTAGCTGATGTTTGCCTTCTGAAGTAAACAGCAATACATCACTGCTAACTAACTAAGCTTAATTACCCATTGACATCAAAGATTAAAACTAGAATATTCCAAATTCATTTGCTTACTCATTTGCTTACTATGGTTTCATGAGAACCACCAAGCCACAGAAAAAAATATACCTGAGAAAATCAAGTATTTAGGGTAAAGAATTAAACTTTACCATGATTGTAGAATACTAAATTTACAAATTTCATAAGTCATAAGGAATAGGAGTAGAATTAGACAATCAAGTCTACTCCGCAATTCAATCGTAGCTGATCTATCTTTCCCTCCAAACCCCATTCCCCTGCCTTCTCCCCAGAACATCTGACACTTCTACTAATCAAGAAATGTACCTGTTACATCAGATTTCTGGATGATTGGAGACACTTATCTATGCAAAGTTATAACTTTTATCTCAAGCAATAACTCTCTAAATTGACAGGCCATTTTAATTTACTGCAAAATACTGGTTGTATGCAACATTTTTGGACATTTCTACATGCTTAAAAATAAGTGAATGTAAAAACTGATGAACTTGTTTATGTCATTATTATACATTTCACAACTAACAAAAGCATTGCTCATGGCTTATGCAGACCAGCCACATTCTGACTGCCGATTAACTGATGCTGCTTCCCACCAATAAGCCCAGTCATGGTGGCGATTTGACTCCATTGCCAATCACAGACCCATTTCTGCATTTCTCTTTCACAGCTACTCCTCTTTTGAGCCTTGTTCAATTCATCTTACAATCCCAACAGTATTTCGCTTCGGCAGCCAACAACCCAGTGGTATGAATATTGATTTGTCTCAGTTTAAGTAACCTTGCATCCCCTCTCTCTCTCTCCATCCTTCCCCACCCACGTCATTGCACTAGCTTGTCATCTTGTTGAGTCTCATTGTCGTTTTTACCTAGCACACAGCTAACAATGGCCTGTTTCCTTTATCATCATTACTTTATTTGCATATTTTTCATTCATTTGTTCTAAATCCCTACATCACCATCTATATCTTTCATTTCACTTTCCCCTGACTCTCAGTCTGAAGGGCCTCAACCCGAAACATCACCTATTCCTTTTCTCCAGCTTTTTGTGTCCATCTTCTGTTCTATACTAGTTCTCTAAACACCCACCAAGCTCTTTCCTCCCCAACTGTCAGGGTATTAAGCAGACAATATTTGTTGTATATCGTTCTCCCTTCTTCTTTCTCAAACCACTCATCTGAGAAACTCCTCTTCCTTCAGATTTCAGCAGCAGTAGCGACTCGCCGTATTTATTTTCACTTCTTCAAATGTGACTGAGCTCGTAAACCCATTCCTTCAACATGATCACTCCAGCCCACATTCATGGCTTCTCATTTCACATTTCCTACCACCTACATTCCCCATATCCTTCTGCTGTTGGAGAAACATTCCTTGAAGCCAGTCTGAATATATGCTAACTCCCGTGAACTTTGGTACTCAGCTTAAGTCTACAACCTTACCTGGTTTTGGAAACTTGGTCCTCAGAAGGGAGAAAAGGGTTATTCACAGTTGCAGATGAAGTGCTGCCAAAGGCTGTAAGACCCAACAGTTTAATCTGGGACAGGCCGAGTGTGCTGGCGTCTCGTGGGCGGTGCAGTCGGAGACAGACAGCTGATGCCACCTCAGCTTTGACCAGCTGCATTTTTATATAAGTTAGTCCACTGGTAATAACTGGGGTAGAAAGGGGCAACATGTTCACTCCATCCGCACTGATCTCAACTGACACTGAAGAAGGACATGCTGCAAAAGAGAAAGTAGAATCAATATTTACTTTTTAACACCTAGCTAGCTGCACAATCTGTGATTTCAGTTACTATGGGTCAAACACATTTCAAGTTTGAAGATTACCAGCATGATACATCACCAAATATTTGATGACCAAAAATGTACTTCAGTGACTTCCCAAATTGTGTAATTCATTTGCAACTCTATCACCTCTCCAATGTGAGAAAATAACTTTTTGTTTTATGGCCATTATAGGTATACTTTCCCTGTTACACCATTGCAACTACTAAAATTCCCAATAGATTTTCTATGGTTTAGCATCTTTCCAGCCCTTCTGAACCCCACTTGGCGTAAGCTAGGATGCCACAAAAGCCATGTTTTCAGATGAGAAAAGTGGTGTCACATCATCTTGTCCCAGTCACAAGCCTATTCTCTCAGGTGGTAAGCAGCAAAATATTCAACTGAGTTATCACCAAATCTCAATGAAAAAATATATATTTACTGGCAAGAGATGCAAGGTGAGGCTGAATATGTATCTCTTTGAGTAACACTGCAGCAGGAAGATGAATAGTGAGGTCACACCATGCTTCTTCTGGGAGGAAAATATATGACCATGCTGCTGATCTAGCTCTACGATGAGGTGGTGTAGCTTGAAGTAGTACTTCAGCTGGCTGTGCTGTTGGGCTACTGGACGTTATTGTACCTGTAAAGAATGGACAAAAACAAATACAATTTACAATGTTTTCACATATTGAACATGGTACACTAACACTGAAAGACTGGCAACAATACTGGAACCTGTTTTGACCTATACCTTCAGTTTGTTAGTCCAAACACATGGAGTCATGGATTGATACAGCGTGGAAACAGGCTCTCTGGCCCAACTTGCCCACACTGGCCAACATCTCCCAGCTACAATAGACTCACCTGCCCACGTTTGGCCCATATCCCTTCAAACCTGTCCTATCCATGTACATCTAACTGTTTCTTAAACGTTGGTATAGTCCCTGCCTCAACTACTTCCTCCGGAAGCTTAATTCCATACACACACCATGATGAAGCATGGAAAATAGGTGCACGCCATTCGGCGATTCGAGCTAGCACCACCATTCAATATGATCATGGCTGATCATCCAAAATCAGACATCTTTCCTGCTTTTTCCCCATATCCCTTGATTCTGTTAGCCCTAAGAGCTAAATCTAACTCTCACCACTATGTGAAAAAGTTACCCCTCAGATTTCTATTAAATCTTTTCCCCTTCACTTTAAACCTATGTCCTGTGGTCCTCGATTTACCTACTCTGGGCAAACACCTTCACGTACGATAAGAAACAAATAAATTCTACTCAAGAGTCAGTGAAATTTAAGTGAGGTATAACATACCCAATGGGGCAAAGTTATGGAGTCCCTCAGCGTTATCTGGTTCTGAGGCCAGCACTCGTGCTTTCAAGCTTCCATCGATTGTTTTCCCAGGGCCAGAATCAAGAAACTTCATTATAGTGGATACCATGCTCCTTGCGGTATTAACAATTGCTCGTGTACTCGTGACCATGTTATTGCAGATAAGCTGGACTCCCCCTAAAAAAGTAAATCATCGTTAATTAGGTTTAAGGACAGAATTCCATTCACCAACTGAAGAATTTGAAAAACTACTTGCATCAAACAGTAAAAATTGATCAGTGTTTTAGTCATACCTCCTAACTCAAGGAATAAACCTCAACTTCAGAGGCAGATACAACAGTGGCATTTTAGAGGCACATATTTAGATAGGGGAGGGATATGGATCATGTCCATGCAGAAGGATTTAGTTTAATTTGACATAATCTCCAGACATCGTAGACCCAAGGGCCTGTTTCTATGCTGTACAGTCATTTGTTCTATGTGCTAACTGTGGGCTGCTCACACAACACTAGCAACCCTAGATTACAAGTTTATGTGGCGGTTAAATGTACAAACGTCTGGCATAGGACTGAAGGCAGCATCACAATCAATTCTTGCCACTGCATCGAGGCAAGATACATGTTCTGGGAGAAGTTCAGTGAACATTGATCGGAAAGAAGTAGATTTTAATACAATTAAATTATAACAATTTCTTCAAAGCCAATTGCATGTAGATGCTTAATGGTGATTTAACTGAAGCATTTAAGATGATTAAGGATTAGATAGTATAGATAGAAGTGAATTCAGATCAAAAGGATGTCAGAAAGCAGCTAGTCAAACAAAGAAATGTGGAAACTTAGAAATTAACCCTGAAAAAAATTAAACAACATTTAAATAGTATTCTTATCTCACAAAGATTGAAGGATTACAGAACCACGGAAAGTAAATGCTGCTTTGATACAAATCAGCCATAATTAAATGGAATGATAGCGCACATACTTGAAGCTTTGTAGCATATTCTGAAAACTGGTGCAAGCTGACACATTGGTTTTAGTCTTATAACACATTTGTCAATACAGGAAACCAAATGGGAATGAGAAAGAAACTTTGCAAGCTACCACTGAAATCTATCATTTTCTATTAGCAAGATTCTGCTGCTTCAATTTGCCTACCCATATCATGGAATGCTTTCAGTGCTTCAGTGGAGTCCAATACCCTCAAAATAAACCACAGAAGTGGCTCAGATAACTGGCACGTTGAAAGCGAACCCTGAAAATAAATGACAAAAATGTGAGTGAATATATTTTCAAAAAAGCATTCATTTGTGTTATGCTAAATGTCAGTTACATGGAATGGTATAAGTTTTGGCCACCGTGTTTTAGGAAAGATGTTGTCAAGCTGGAAAGGGTGGTGAGGATTTACGAGGATGTTGCCAGGACTCGAGGTTGAACTGGCTAGGACTCTATTCCTTGGAGTGCAGGAGGATGTGGGGTGATCTATTATGGAGATGTACTAAATCATGAGAGGAAAAGATCGGGTGGATGCACAGAGTCTCTTGCTCAGAGTAGGGGAATCGAGAACCAGAGGACATAGGATTAAGGTGAGAGGGGAAAGATTTAATAGGAACCTGAAGATTTAATAGGAACTTTTCCACACAGGGTGGTAGGTGTTTGGAACGAGCTGTCGGAGGAGGTAGTTGAGACAGGGCCTATTGCAACGTTTAAGAAACAAGTACAAGGATAGGACAGGGTTAAAGGGATAAGGGCCAAATGGGACTAGTATAGATGGGACCTATTGGCCGGTGTGGGCAGGTTGGGCAAAGGGCCTGTTTCCACACTCAATGATGTGCGTCAATGGTTTCATGAAATATAGACCAAGTCCAGCATACCCTTATTCCCAATCATCTCAGGACCAAAGAGGCAAATGATTTTACATGCTGTGAAAATACACCTCAACTTTACATTGATTTGTTTATTTTCTAGCAATTATGTTATAAAAAATGCTTAATAAAATTAAAATACGCTTCTCAGCATTTACCTCAAACTAAACAAGTTCCTTTCCTTAATTTTTAATAAACATTTGAAGTACATTAAACAATATGCAACAATTATTTTCAAAATGCACTTGCATCTATCCTGCATCTTTCTTAAAATCAGGATATCACAAAGCACTACACAGCCTTACACTGTATTTTTGAAGTGTCTTCAATGTTTTCATTTATGAAATATGACACCTAAGGAGATCATCACATTTCCACAGACTGCAAATTATTAGATTAATATCATTTTCATTTAGTGGTTGATCAAATAGCTCTGCGATGGCATAAATCACTAGACGTTAGAGATACAGCGTGGAAACAGCCCTTTGGCCAAGCAAGTCCACACCAACCAGCGATCATATGAACACTATCCGACACACAAGGGACAATTTACAACTGACCAATTAACCTAGAAACCTGTATCCCCTCGGAATGTGGGGGAATCCATAGCATCCAGAAAACCCCCACACGATTACAGGAACAACGTACAAACTCCATACAGACAGTACCCATAGTAAGAATAGAGCCCGGGTCACTGGCGCGTAAGACAGGAACTCTACCACTGCGCCACAGCTAGAATTAAGAACAATGAGCAGAGATGTCCCCAATGGCAGTGGAGTTCAAATCAGAGGACACTGGTTGTGCCACTAAATGCAAATACTGCAAAATGTGAAGATGCAGGGATCTGCAGGTGTAGAAATCTTGACCAAAACACCAAGTGCTGGAGGAACTCAACGATGTCAGGTAGTATCAGTGGAGGGAATGGATAGGTGACATTTTAGGTTGATACCCTTCTTATAATGATTGTGGCAGAGGGGAGAAAGCTGGAAAAAAGAGGTGGGGGCTAGACAGTCTAGCAAGTGATATGTGGATACAGGGGAAGGGGGTGATTAGCAGATGGGTGGTGAGGCTAGAGATGAAAAGGATGTCAAGAGGAGCAGTGAAGTACAAAGCCAGAAGCGCACCAGGGTCAAGGCGAGGGGACAGGGAGGTATTACTTAAAAGTAGAGACTTCAATGTTCATATTGCCGGATTGAAAGCAGAATATGAGGTGCAGTTCCTGTAATTTGCGTGTGGCCTCACTTTGGCAATGGAGGCTTCCAAGGACAGAAAGGATGCCATGGGTATGGGAAGGGGAGGTAAAATGGTTAGCAACCGGGAGATCGCCTAGTCTGTATTAGTTTAGTTTAGAGATATAGCATGGAAACAGGCCCTTCGGCCCACCGAGTCCCCTTTGACCATCAATCACCCAGACATTAGTTCTATGTTATCCCAGTTTCACATCCGACATATGAGAGAAATTTACAGAAACCAATTAACCTACATGTCTTTGGAATGTGGGAGGGAACCGGAGCACCTATAGAAAACCCAGGGAGAACATACTAACATACTAACTCCACATAGACAGCACCCGTAGTCAGAATTGAACCCAGGTCTCTGGCTTTTGAACTTTACTGCTGCGCTACTATGCCTCCCTTGATCTCCCTGAAGTAGAGGCCACACCCGGCATACCGAACAAATGCAGTAGATGAGGCTTGAAAAAATTCTGAGAAATGTCTTCACACACGAGCATGCTAAACCTTTGAATTCTCTACCTCAGAAGGGAGTGAAGGCAGTCATTAAATATGTTCAATGTGGCGGCAAATATATTTCTTAACTTAGATTTATTAAGGGATGAAGGGATATGGGGAATCAGCAGAAAGAGGATACAAAGCAGATCATCGCCCATGATCACAGTGAATAGTGGAGCACGATCAAATGACTACTAACCCACATGTTCTATTCCTTTTCTATGTCTTTATGATCAGTGGGTAAATATATTTGAAACACACTGGTTTAAGACTTGGATAAGATCGGGTCCTTCAGGGTGGGGGGAAAGGACAGAGTAGCAGCATTGAAAATGAGCAAATGCCAGCATAATATTAGATTAACACATAAACATTGCATCCAAAAACTTCAATAGTTTAATTACCTGTCTTCCCATGTACCCACATGCCATGTACGTGAGAATTGGCTGCAGCATGACCTGTACTGAAGTGGATTTTTTGCTAAGAGTGGTCAGAATGCTGAACAGACCATCACCAACTGAAATTGCGTCCAATCCACTGTGGAAGTTCTCATGCTTGGTAAGATGTAATCCGCTTGCCCCTGATAGGGAAGTAAAAGCTTCAATGAACATTGTATAATGGCTTTGACAATTCCATTTGTAGATACTGTGCAAATATTAACATTTTAAATTATCTCAAATGATAATTTTGAGGAACAAAACTATTATTGTGCATGTTTTTTAAGATACTCAAAATACATGTACAGACAGGTTAATTGATGTTTATAGTTTCTTAATTTATAGTTTCTTAGTAGAACAAAAGTTAGTAACATTTAGAAAAATGTCTTCTAAAAATTAAAATCCTATTTCTATCTGCAAAACGCTGTTATTTGGGCGAAGAAACTGAACGATGAAGAATCTCTGGCTTCAGGTGGAATGACACAGCAACCATTACACATCAACATATAATCAAACAAGAGGTGATTTGATGCTTGTTTCTATCTTCTATAGTCTTAATTCCATGCACTCTCCCTGCCTCCACATTCCTTAATCTCCTGTCATTCCATCATCTATTTTGCCTATTCTTAAATATTGATATGGTCTCTCCTTCTGCTCACTAACAACATTTAGCAGCCAAACATCCCAGAAGATTTTCCTGTTCTGACCTAACTTTTGTGCTTCTGATGCTATATCTTTCTTCCTTTATTCTAGATAACTGAGTTTCCAAATCCCATGTAACCCAACATGTCACCCAATTTTTTTTCAATACACCACAAGTGAACACTGAACTCCATTTGCTACGCCACCATTTTAATCGACAGTGGCATTTCAATTACTTCAATTTACAATGTTAAGCTCTTCAATAACCCAAACTATCAGTTCATTGATTACTTTTTATATGAGCAAAGATTACTTGTCATATGAGGAAAGGTTGGAAAGACTGGGCTTGTATTCACTGGAATTTAGAAGGATGAGAGGATATCTTATAGAAACGTATAAAATTATAAAAGGACTGGACAAGCTAGGTGCAGAATTTTTTCCCCAATGTTGGGGGAGTCCAGAACCAGGGGCCAGTCTAAGAATAAACGGGAGGCCATTTAAAACCGAGATGAGAAAAAAAAAAGTTTTCACCCAGAGAGTTTGTGGAATTCTCTGCCACAGAAAGCAGTAGTGGCCAATTCACTGGATGCATTTAAAAGAGAGTTAGATAGAGCTCTAGGGGCTAGTGGAATCAAGGGGTATGGGGAGAAGGCAGGCACGGGTTGCTGATTGGGGATGATCAGCCATGATCACAATGAATGGTGGTGCTGGCTCGAAGGGCCGAATGGCCTCCTCCTGCACCTATTTTCCATGTTTCTATGTTTCTATGAAATTATGCTAACTGAACAGACTCTTGATGTAAACTTTCAAACAAAATATGCAGGTACCTACCTATTATCATTGCCATGGCATTGCTGTTGCACTGACCCAATGCCGAAAGAATTTGGCTCATGATTTGTTGATTTCCTAATACCAAGTCAGCAATGCAAGTTGTTGCAGCTTGTGTAAAAGAGGTGCTTGCATTCCCATCTTTACTGCTGGAGACCTTTTCTTCATCAGATACACTATCCGAGGTGCTGGTGCCAGCTACCATTCTGGCACTGTACTCTCGGTTACTTGAAAGGGGCAGCTGAACCAAAATATTCACCAGCTTCAGTAGATCAAACATGAGCTGATCCCGTGTAATCTCCCCACAAACTGCTTTTGCATCACCTGGGCGGATGATATTTGCAAACAATCCACCAAAACAGGCCCGAGCACCCACTGAACTGTCAGAGCCACTCCGAGATATAACTTTGTCAGAGCAGGTGATATAATAATGCACCAGGAATGTCACTGATTCAATGACTGCAGAGATTGAGCTGACAGGAACCGACTCAAAGTTTTGTTCCAGGGTAAATTCCAGCAGTTTTACTTGCGCATCTAATGGCCCTTGTCCCGTTTGGAATGGGCCCCTGCGGAGTTTTAAAAGAAAATACAGTTCAAGATGTTACACAATTACAAATTTAGCCCCACATTATCAACCAATGTTTTAAATAAGCAATCATGTGCAATAAACATGCAATACTGGAACAATTGAGTTTTTTAAATTAAGTGCTTGGCGCACATGTATGTTTTCATATGAATTATGTTAATCTTCGCAACACGGGATCTACATCCTAAAGGTTTGTTTAAATATTTTAGATCATATGTGCATTCAGAACTAAATTGTGGCTGACACATAGTTCCAGTTCTGTAGCATGTCATAGACAATAGTCAATAGACAATAGGGGCAGGAGTAGGCCATTCGGCCCTTCGAGCCAGCACCGCAATTCACTGTGATCATGGCTGATCATCCACAATCAGTACCCCGTTCCTGCCTTCTCCCCATATCCCTTGACTCCGCTATCTTTAAGAGCTCCATCTAACTCTCTCTTGAAAGCATCCAGAGAATTGGCCTCCACTGCCTTCTGACGTAGAGAATTCCACACGTTCACAACTCTTTCCTCATCACCGTTCCACACGTTCACAAATATTTCCTCATCAACATTCTAAATTGCCTACACCTTATTCTTAAACAGTGGCCTCTGGTTCTGGACTCCCCCAACATCGGGAACATTTCATTTGACTCCTCCCATTTCCTCCAAATACAAGGCGTAGCTATGGGCACACGCATGGGCCCCAGCTACGCCTGCCTCTTTGTCGGGTACGTAGAACAATCCTTGTTCAATGCGTACCAGGGCCCCATCCCCGACCTCTACCTCCGCTACATCGATGATTGTTTTGGTGCCACATCCTGCACCCACACACAACTGACTGACTTCATCCGCTTCACCACCAACTTCCATCCGGCACTCAAATACACCTGGACCATTTCCGACACTTCCCTACCATTCCTTGACCTCACTATCTCCATCGCAGGTGATAGACTCCTTACCGACATCCACTACAAACCTACCGACTCCCATGGCTATCTGGACTACACTTCTTCCCACCCTGCTTCCTGTAAGGACTCCATCCCCCACTCCCAATTCCTCCGTCTACGCCGCATCTGCTCCCAGGATGAGGCGTTCCACACCAGGGCATCTGAAATGTCCTCATTCTTCAGGGAACGGGGGTTCCCCTCCTCCACCATAGATGAGGCTCGCACCAGGGTCTCTGCCATACCCCGCAACACTGCTCTCTCTCCCCATCCCCCCACTCACAACAAAGGCAGAGTCCCCCTAGTCCTCACCTTTCACCCCACCAGCCGTCACATACAACAAGTGATCCTCCGTCAGTTTCGCCACCTCCAACGTGACCCCACCACTCGCCACATCTTCCCATCTCCCCCTATGTCTGCCTTCCGCAAAGACCGCTCCCTCCGTAACTCCCTTGTCAATTCTTCCCTTCCCTCCCATACCACCCCCTCCCCTGGTACTTTCCCTTGCAACCGCAAGAGATGCAACACTTGTCCCTTCACTTCCCCCCTCCACTCCATTCCAGGACCCAAGCAGTCGTTCCAGGTGCGACAGAGGTTCACCTGCATCTCCTCCAACCTCATCTATTGCATTCGCTGCTCTAGATGCCAGCTGATCTACATCGGTGAGACCAAGCGGAGGCTTGGCGATCGTTTCGCCGAACACCTCCGGTCGGTCCGCAATAACCAACCTGAACTCCCGGTGGCTCAGCACTTCAACTCCCCCTCCCATTCCGTATCTGACCTCTCTGTCCTGGGTCTCCTCCATGGCCACAGCGAGCAACACCGTAAATTGGAGGAAATGCACCTCATATTCCGCTTGGGCAGTCTACATCCTGGTGGCCTGAACGTTGAATTCTCCCAATTCTGCTAGCCCTGGCTGTCCCCTCCCCTTCATCAGCCATCTGGTTGTCTCCTCCCCTCCCCCAGCCCTCGGGCTCCTCCTCCTCCTTTTCCTTTTTTCCTTTCTTCTCCCCACCCCCTATCAGTCTGAAGAAGGGTTTCGGCCCGAAATGTTACCTATTTCCTTCGCTCCATAGATGCTGCTGCACCCGCTGAGTTTCTCCAGCATTTTTGTGTACCATCGGGAACATGTTTCCTGCCTCTAGCATGTCCAATCCCTAAATAATCTTATATGTTTCAATAAGATATAGTCTCATCCTTTTTAAATTCCAGTGTATACAAGCCCAGCCGCTCCATTCTTTCAACGTATGATGGTCCCGCCATCCCGGGAATTAACCTTGTAAACCTACGCTGCACTCCCTCAATAGCAAGAATGCCCTTCCACAAATTTGGAGACCAAAACTGCACACAATATTCCAGGTATGGTTTTACCAAAGCCCTGTACAACTGCAGAAGGACCTCTTTGCTCCTATACTCAACTCCTCTTGTAATAAAGGCCAACATGCCATTCGCTTTCTTCACTGCCTGCTGTAACTGCATGCTTACTTTCATTGACTGATGAACAAGAACCCCCAGATCCCGTTGAACTTCCCCTTTTCCCAACTTGACTCCATTTAGATAATAATCTGCCATCCTGTTCTTGCCACCAAAGTGGATAACCTCACATTTATCCACATTAAACTGCATCTGCATCTGTCCACTCACCCAACCTGTCCAAGTCACCCTGCATCCTCATCGCATCCTCCACACAGTTCACATTGCCACCCAGCTTTGTGTCATCTACAAATTCGCTAATGTTACTTTTAATCCCATCATCTAAATCATTAATGTATATTGTAAATAATAGCTGCAATCCCAGCACCGAACCTTGCGGCACCCCACTAGTCAATGCCTGCCATTCTGAAAGGGACCCGTTAATCCCTACTCTTTGTTTCCTGCCTGCCAACCAATTTTCTATCCACGTCAGTACCCTACCCCCAATACCATTTGCTCTAATTTTGTCCACTAATCTCTTATGTGGGACCTTATCAAAGGCTTTCTGAAAGTCTAAGTACACTATATCCACTGGCTCTCCCTTGTCCATTTTCCTAGTTACATCCTCAAAAAATCCCAGAAGATTAGTCAAGCATGATTTCCCCTTCGTAAATCCATGCTGACTTGGACCGATCCTGTTACTGCTAACCAAATGTGCCGCTATTTCATCTTTTATAATTGACTCCAGCATCTTCCCCACCACCGATGTCAGGCTAACTGGTCTATAATTCCCTGTTTTCTCTCTCCCGCCTTTATTAAAAAGTGGGATAACATTAGATAACAAAATGGGATCAAGTCAGCCATGAAAAGGAGGTTTTATGCATCTATTCGTGAAATATCTTTCAGCATTATTCGAAGACCAACATATTTAGAGCAGTATTTTTCCCATAGATACATAGAAGATTAATGACACTTAAGGAAGCCTATCAAGCTCATCATGCCTGGGTTCTCCAGAAAGTGTGACACAACCTAATACCTACTCTGTGGCAGTGTTAAATGCAACGTCCGATACAGTGTTAAAGGAATACTGCAAAGGTGCTATCAATCAATGAGAAATTAATCCAGACCCTGCCACATCGTTCAGTTGAAATTCCTGGGGCAACGAAAGAAGCACTAAATGTCATATATCATATTTTAGTTTATGCTCAGGTTGTGAACATAGAACAGTAGAGCAAAGACATGCAGGCTTGTAGGCTTTTGTACTTGGTCTCTGTAAATTATAGTCATACAGCATGGAAACAGGCCCTTCTTGCCCATGCCGACTAACGTGTCCATCTACACGAGTCTTACCTGCCCATGCTTGGCCCACATCCCTCTAAACCTAACAAATCTATGTACATGTAGATTTGTCTCTTAAATGGTGTTACAGTTCCTGCATCAACATATTGATATAATCATAAAGTTAACCCATCAATGCCTCTACTTCCTGAGAAGATTGAAGAGATTTGATATGTCATGTTCTATATGTTATATTATTGAACTTTCACTCTCTCTTTTGTTTATTATAGGTTTTACACAGTAATATATTTACATGTCTGTTGTGCTGATGCAAGTAAGAATTTCATTGTTCCATTTCGGGACATATGATAATAAAACACTCTTGCCTCGTGATCTACATTTACATCCAGGTCATTTATATATATCACAAATAACAGAGGTCCCAGCACAGATCCCTGCAGAACACCACTGGACATATACCTCTAACCAGAACATCTACCTTCACCACAACCCTCTATCTTCTATGAATAAGGCAGTTCGACTAAGTCGATCCAGTACATCTTAGAAACATAGAAACATAGAAAATAGGTGCAGGAGTAGGCCATTTGGCCCTTCGAGCCTGCACCGCCATTTGATATGATCATGGCTGATCATCCAACTCGGTATCCCATCCCTGCCTTCTCTCCATACCCCCTGATCCCTTTAGCCACAAGGGCCACATCTAACTCCCTCTTAAAAATAGCCAATGAACTGGCCTCAACTACCTTCTGTGGCAGAGAGCTCCAGAGATTCACCACTCTCTGTGTAAAAAATGATTTCCTCATCTCGGTCCTAAAAGTCTTCCCTCTTATCCTTAAACTGTGACCCCTAGTTCTGGACTTCCCCAACATCGGGAATAATCTTCCTGCATCTAGCCTGTCCAACCCCTTAAGAATTTCGTAAGTTTCTATAAGAATTCTGAATTCCAACGTGTACAAGCCGAGTCTATCCAGTCTTTCCTCATATGAAAGTCCTGCCATCCCAGGAATCAGTCTGGTGAACCTTCTCTGTACTCCCTCTATGGCAAGAATGTCTTTCCTCAGATTAGGAGACCAAAACTGTAGACAATACTCCAGGTGTGGTCTCACCAAGACCCTGTACAACTGCAGTAGAACCTCCCTGCTCTTATACTCAAATCCTTTTGCTATGAATGCTAACATACCATTTGCTTTCTTCACTGCCTGCTGCACCTGCATTCCTACTTTCAATGACTGGTGTACCATGACACCCAGGTCTCGTTGCATCTGCATTTCCTAATCGGCCACCATTCAGATAATAGTCTACTTTCCTGTTTTTGCCACCAAAGTGGATAACCTCACATTTATCCACATTATACTGCATCTGCCATGCCTTTGCCCACTCACCCAACCTATCCAAGTCACCTTGCAGCCTCCTAGCATCCTCCTCACAGCTAACACTGCCCCCCAGCTTCGTGTCATCCGCAAACTTGGAGATGTTGCATTCAATTCCCTCATCCAGATCATTAATATATATTGTAAATAGCTGGGGTCCCAGCACTGAGCCTTGCGGTACCCCACTAGTCACTGCCTGCCATTCTGAAAAGGACCCGTTTACTCCTACTCTTTGCTTCCTGTCTGCCAGCCAGTTCTCTATCCACATCAATACTGAACCCCCAATACCATGTGCTTTAAGTTAGCTACCCTCCAGTCCTCAGGAACTACTCCAGAATCTAAAGAGTTTTGAAAAATTATCACTAATGCATCCACTATTTCCGCGGCTACTTCCTTAAGTACTCTGGGATGCAACTTATCCGGCCCTGGGGATTTATCGGCCTTTAATCCATTCAATTTACCTAACACCACTTCCCGGCTAACCTGGATTTCACTCAGTTCCTCCATCTCATTTAACCCCCGGTCCCTTGCTATTTCCTGCAGATTATTTATGTCTTCCTTAGTGAAGACAGAACGAAAGTAATTATTCAATTGGTCTGCCATGTCCTTGTTCCCCATGATCAATTCGCCTGTTTCTGACTGCAAGGGACCTACATTTGTTTTAACTAATCTTTTCCTCTTGACATATCTATAAAAACTTTTGCAGTCAGTTTTTATGTTCCCTGCCAGTTTTCTTTCATAATCTATTTTCCCTTTCCTAATTAAGCCTTTTGTCCTCCTCTGCTGGACTGAATTTCTCCCAGTCCTCTGGTAGGCTGCTTGTTCTGGCTAATTTGTAGGCTTCATCTTTTGTTTTGATACTATCCCTGATTTCCCTTGTTATCCACGGATGCACTACATTCCCTGATTTATTCTTTTGCCAAACTGGGATGAACACTTGTTGTAGTTCATCCATGCAGTTTTTAAATGCCTTCCATTGCATATCCACCGTCAACCCTTTAAGAATCATTGGCCAGTCTATCTTGGCCAATTCACGTCTCATACCCTCAAAGTCAACTTTCTTTAAGTTCAGGACCTTTGTTTCTGAATTAACAATGTCACTCTCCATCCTAATGAAGAACTCAACCATATTATGGTCACTCTTGCCCAAGGGGCCACGCACAACAAGACTGCTAACTAACCCTTCCTCATTACTCAATACCCAGTCTAGAATAGCCTGCTCTCTCGTTGGTTCTTCTACATGTTGGTTTAGAAAACTATGTCGCATACATTCCAAGAAATCCTCTTCCTCAGCACCCCTGCCAATTTGATTCACCCAATCTATATGTAGATTGAAGTCACCCATTATAATGGTTTTACCTTTGTTGCACGCGTTTCTAATTTCCTGTTTGATGCCATCCCCAACTCCACTACTACTGTTAGGTGGCCTGTACACCACTCCCACTAGCGTTTTCTGCCCCTTAGTGTTTCGCAGCTCTACCCATATCGATTCCACATCCTCCAAGCTAATGTCCTTCCTTTCTATTGTGTTAATCTCCTCTCTAACCAGCAACGCTACCCCACCTCCTTTTCCTTTCTGTCTATACCTCCTGAATATTGAATATCCCTGGATGTTCAGCTCCCAGCCTTGGTCACCCTGGAGCCATGTCTCCGTGATCCCAACTATATCATATTCATTAATAACTATCTGCACATTCAACTCATCCACCTTATTACGAATGCTCCTTTCATTAAGATACAAAGCCTTCAGGCTTGTCTTTACAACACTCTTACCCCTTATACAATTATGTTGAAAAGTGGCCCTTTTTGATTTTTGCCCTGGTTTTGTCTGCCTGACACTTTTACTTTTCACCTTGCTACCTATTGCTTCTACCCTCATTTAACACCCCTCTGTCTATCTGCCCTTGCACCCATCCGCCTGCCACCTTAGTTTAAATCCTCCCCGACAGCACTAGCAAACACTCCCCCAAGGACATTGGTTCCATTCCAGCCCAGGTGCAGACCGTCCTGTTTGTACTGGTCCCACCTCCCCCAGAACTGGTTCCAATGCCCTAAAAATTTGAATCCCTCCCCCTTGCACCATTTTTCAAGCCACGTATTCATCTGCAATATCCTCCTATTTCTAATCTGACTGGCCCGTGGTACTGGTAGTAATCCAGAGATTATTACCTTTGAGGTCCTACTTTTAAGTTTATCTCCTAGCTCCCTAAATTCACCTTGTAGGACCTCATCCCTTTTTTTTACCTATATCGTTGGTGCCAATATGCACCACGACAACTGGCTGTTCACCCTCCCCCTCCAGAATGTTCTGCAGCCGTTCAGTGACATCCCTGACCCTTGCCCAGGGAGGCAACATACCATCCTGGAGTCTCGTTTGCGGCCGCAGAAACGCCTATCTATTCCCCTTACAATTGAATCCCCTATTACTATTGCCCTTCCACTCTTTTTTCCCCCCTCCTGTGCCGCAGAGCCACCCATGGTGCCATGAACTTGGCTGCTGCTGCCTTCCCCTGATGAGCCATCTCCCCCAACAGTATCCAAAATGGTATACCTGTTTAGGAGGGAGATGACCGCAGGGGACTCCTGCACTACCTGCCTACTGCTTTGCTGGCTATTGGGCACCCGTTCCCTTTTCTTAATCTTCTTGATCAGCCTACCAAGAGGGACCAACATCAAAAGCTTAACTAAAATCCATGTATACAACATCCACCTTCATTAATTTCCTTCGTCATCTCCTCAAAAAAATTCAATCAAGTTAGAATGATATTAATGTATGCTTGAGCATAAACTAAAACACGTTAGTTTAAGCTGCCCTGGGAATTCCAACGATGTGCCAGGGTCTGGATTAAATGGAAAATATCTTTTTCTTTAAAAAAAAGAAGCATTTGCATCCATTTCATGACACCTTTTTGAAACTTTAAGTTACCTTTCAGTTGAAAGTATATGGATGAGCTTTAACAGGAATTCACTGAAAACCTGAGGGTTGTTTGAGGAGAGGTGCACTTGGAGGCGAGTGAGAAACTCCTGCATAGCTTGCGTAGCTGTTGGTCCAACCTGAAAAACAAAAACAACCACTAAATGGTTCCATAATTGGAGTGCAGGTTGAAACACAATCCTTAAATCCCAAAGTTGTGAAATGAATCGATGATGTTGTTGGAACACCATTACACTGCATGCGGCTACTGCAGGAGTGACTGATGCATATTCTGACATGAGGGAGGTTGCAAAAACATGTTTGCACTGTCAGATTTATGGCACTTCACGTGCTGGGCTGAGGAGCTGGGGAAAAACTCTACAACCACAAAAGGTCAATCAAACTAAAGACACTCATTTGGGAAAATAAGTAGAGGTTAATTTTAGTGTACACATTAAAAAGTGAGAAATATTAATCTTGGCTATAGATGGAATTGGGAGATAATCGCTTATCGTAATCAACTTAAATAAACAAGAAAAACAGTTAACAAACATGACAACTATGTAATATCAATTTTTTTTTCAGGATTGGAGGAGTTGGATGCAGACCGTAAAGGAAGGTGCTGTGTTTGCCCTCTGGGAACTTAGATTAAAGGCATGGTGGACGGGTAATCTGCAGCAAGTTTCAAATTTCTATAACAAAACACTAGAGTAATTCAACGGGTCAGGAAGCATTTAAGGATCTATGGAGGGAATGGGTAGGTGACGTTATGGGTCAGAACCCTTCTTCACTGAATGTAGAGGAGGGGGGAGGAGAGTTGGAAAAGACATGGGGCAGACAAAGTGCTGAAGAAGGGTTTCGGCCTGAAACGTTGCCTATTTCCTTCGCTCCATAGATGCTGCTGTACCCGCTGAGTTTCTCCAGCATTTTTGTGTACCTGGGGCAGACAAAGTCTGGTACGGGATAGGTGGATACGAGCAGGGGCGGAAACCCCGGGGGGGGGGCAGAGGGGACACGTCCCCCCTCATGCTTTGAGAGGTGGGGGACACATCCCCCCCAAGTTTTTGTGATCCCGATTTTAAAATCTCCGCTTTCCGCGAGATAGTGGGGGTGGGACTGCTGATCGAGGGCACGATGATTGGAGGAGGGAGGAGGGGGGGGACTGAGGATAGAGCGCGGTGATTGGAGGAGGGAGACGTGGCACAGACCTGCGCCTCATCTGCAGGCAGGAACGATCCCGGCCGGCTCTCCGGCGCTGTCCCGAGTGCTCCCCCCCCCCACCCACACGGGTGGCCAGAGAGGTCGGGAGTCAGACACGAGCTGTGCCCCCAGGCCCACAGCCACCGCAGAGAAACAGCGCTAAACCCAGCTCACTCTGCCTGTCCCGCCAGGTGAACCTGCCTGGGCTTGTGGGAAATATGGCCTGCGCGGAGAAGCAGCGCTGGTATCCCGTCAGTCCAGACAGAGCTGTAGTTAACCCAGTGAGACAGGCAGAGTTGAGCTGCATTTAGCGCTGGGTTGAGCCTCCGAAGCCTCGCGCGCGTGTGAGTGTGCGCATGCGCACGCGGCCGCCAAAAAATTATGTCCTCCGTCACCTCCATGTTTTGATAGCGAGTTCCGCTCTTGGATACGAGGGGGGGGGGGGGTTGAGTGGTAGATGAGTGAAGTAAGTGTCAAAGGCTAGAGATGAAAAGGAGACAAAAGGGCATCAAATAAGGAGAGAAGATGTCTGCACTTTAAACCAGAGGTGGAAGAGAATGGGGATGGGGGTGGAAGGGAATGGGGGGGGGGGGGAGGAAAATTGTGCTGGTATAGTGGGAGAAATAGGTACAGATAGAGGGGATGGAAGGGGTATTACTTACAATTCACTACTCATACAGCTGGGTTGAAAGGGTCAGGGTTGTGTTAAAGAAAACTTTAAAACACACCACAAAGATGGAGCAAGGCAAATAAGGCTACGTGTGAAGAGCATCAAACGCAACGATCATTGGGAACGGTTGAAACTAGACAGTTCACCAAAGATTCATGTGATCTACGCATAGTTTTTGCCTTTCATGTTTGTTTACATTATTAACCCTAATAAATTTCACTCAGACATTTCAGCATTTTTTCTTACTTCAGAATGGTCTAAGAACAGTTATAAATCATGGGCAGGCACAAAAGCAGAGTAACAGCGGGTCAGGCAGCATCGCCGGAGAAAAGGAATAGGTGGTGTTTCGGGCCGAGACCCTTCTTCACTTATTCCGTTTCCCCAGAGATGCTGCCTCATCCACTGAGTTACTCCAGCTTTGTGTCTGTCATCGGTTTAAACCAGCATTTGCAGTTCCTCCCTGCACAATTATAAATCTTGCACCTCCGACAGAAACAGAACAAACATAGCTAAAGCCAACCCCCATGGAAGATAAACAAATGTCCTGTTACCCTTCTGACCTCTTACTTTTTACCATGGCCATTTTTTCTTTCAGTTGATGGGTCAGTCCCACCCCTTTTCCAGCATTCACTTCCCCTACTGCAATTGGTCTGCCTTACAACCAAACAGCCTGAATATCGAATTCTATAATTTTAAGTACCAATACACTACCCCCTTAATCCTTCCTGTGCTCCCCCAGTACGCACCGATTTTTCCCATCACCCCACACACTTTCCTCATTTGTCCCAATCCACCTATATCTCTTCCTCTGGCTTCACATTTCACTCCTCTTCTCTCATGACACCATTTTGTCTTTTCATCTCTAGTCTTTGTCGCTACTCCATTCATCTACAAACCAAAACCCAACCTTTCACATGCATTCATCTGTCACTTGTGAAGCTTTATCCTGGTTCCACCTCTTTCCCACCTTTCTACCCCCTATTATAATCAGTCCTTGTATCAGGTTTCTATACTCAAAATAGAATAAATCATAGGTAGATCGACACAAAAAGCTGGAGTAACTCAGCGGGACAGGCAGCATCTCTGGACAGAAGAAATGGTAGGCTGTGGGCCGAGGAGCTTTATTCTACTGTTTCGTGACCCAACTCACAGAACCACATGAAATTTTCACATATTGTGTAAAAATATTATATAAATCACCCCTGACACTCGTCAAGAACAAAACTTGCACATTTTTTTTATTAAATTAGAGAAAAAACGGAAGAATTGGGGGTATTTTTAGTCCAATCAAAGCACGTTTGACATTGAGTCGGACACCAGGTGGCCAATCACGCGCTTTGTTTCAGGCTAGCTAGGCAGGGAGCACACAACATGGCTGAGAGTACTTCACTGATGCCTGTTTTACTGGAGATTCCGATGAAGGTTCTTTGTTGTTCTGTGGAATACATGTCGTGGAAACTTGCAGCAAGGTAATCGAATTTGGTGAGAAAAGCATTAAGAAGTCTGAAGAATGTACAGCTAAGTGGATAGAAATGGAAGAAAGTCTAGAAAGCAAAGTCCCTGCTGAGGTGCTGCAGTCAAACTTTGTGAATCAACTGGAACTGAAAGGTAAGATCTAAAGTCTGAATTTATGAAAATTAATCTGTATGGACTTTAATTAATTTAATTGCACCCTTTTATAATGTGAAAAAATAAGATTTAGAGGCTGTACATTCACTCATTCATTCATTCATTCATTCATTCATTCACTCATTCATTCACTCATTCATTCACTCACTCACTCACTCACTCACTCACTCACTCACTCACTCACTCACTCTCATTCATTTATTCATTCACTTATTCATTCATTCATGAAGTTGAGGACCTAAACTATGTGTATCCATAACAAGGTAAATTAAACATTTCCACTAATGCCAGCTTGTTGTAGTGTAATAAGTTTTCTTTAACATCTAATCTCGGAGCTGCCTGCGATAACTTACCGAGTAAAAGTGCTCCGATCGCAGGGCCTATGTACTTAACATAGTGAAGCCGCGGTCTCAATTAAGAAGCGGCCGATTCGCGAACGCGGAGTGTGTTTGGATCATCTTCGCGGGGGAAGGCTGTACATAGTGCCGTCCGTAGAGGCCGCTTCCAGGCCCCGACCACGGGAGAAATAGACGAATATTCATTGCACTTTATAGGCTTCCATTGGAGTGAGAAATGGTCAGAAATGGCTGATGTTTATGTAGAAATGAATTGGTGTATGTGAACTTGAACTTGAACTAATTTATCTATGGTAGTAACAGTGTTATTCTCATTAACATTAAGAAGAGGTTTAAATGTTATGAATTGAAGTCCATGCAGACTTAATGACTATGAGATGTTATTTTTGTAGCCTCTGCCTGACCCTCCACTTGAACTTGAACTAACTTATCAATGGACATCAAAACTTATCAAAAGACTTGGAATGTGATGAAGAATGTTCAAATGAAGATCAGATGTAATGTAAACAAATAAATTGGGGAAATAAATGATTATATAAAGTTTTATTTTAATGTCGATCGTTTCACTGTTTATTTGGTCAAATTATTTAAACAATGAGTGAATTGCTTATGATAATGGCGTGCTGGTGAATGACAGTGCGAAAGTCAATCCACCCATCTACACATACATACACACACATCCATCCGTACGCACACTTCCATGCATGCACACACATACATCCGCACACACATCCATCTACACGCAGACATACATGTACACATCCATGCACACACATCCATGCACACATACATCCACACATACATACACACATACACACTTACATCCATAGATACACGTTTGACAGGTATACACACACACACACACAAACTACAGATACTCAAACAATGCAACACTTTTAGGGTTTTTTTAGGTTAAAGGTAATAGCCCTCATTTGGAAAGGCACCATCGGGGGGGGGGGGGGGGGTCTCTAACATAAATATAGGCTCATTGTAGCTTAAAATGAATACTCATCGAGTAAACATCAGAGCATTCGATTCTTGGTCAGGATGTGACATTTACATCAGAAATAAGACAGGTCTCTCACCCAGCCTGGCACTGCCCCAGTCCCACTATGGCTGTTACCCCCATTCTCCCCACTATGGCAGTCAGTGGGGTTCAGTAAACGGAGGAACCCAGAGGATCTGTCCTGACCCTTTAATTAGGCAGGTTCATGATCCCTTAAAACCTGGGACCTCTGCCGCAGTCTCATTACATTTCCTATTAAAGCGACTGGAAGATGCCTTGCAGGACTGTCCCCCAGCCTGGCACTGCCCCAGTCCCACTATGGCCGTGACCCCCACTCTGCACACTGGCAGTCAGTGGGGTTCAGTAAAGGGAGGAACCCACAAGAACTGCCCTCACCCATTAATTAGGCTGGTTCAGGAGCAGGACCTCTGCGACAGTGTCATTAAAAAAACACACTCACAATTATATTCATCATATTATTTTTATATAATATAATTATACTTAATTATATATGATTACAGTCATATTTACAAGTTATATATATATATAGGTATAATAATATATAGTTTAAATGGACTGCAACACGGAAATAGGCTGCCCATGGTGTAATATGAGCATTGGCCACTAGATGGCGCTTACATTCCCGATCTCATTTTCTAATTAGTTTAATTAATTAATGTGCAACTTTTGGCACTGACGAGTTATGACTTCCTTCTCAATTATATTTCATCTAAATCTGTGAAAAATTTCATGTAGTTCTGTGACGTGGGTCACGAAAACCGATTTCTAGACACATTTTTGATGCTCGGCCCACAGCCTATGGGTGACGTTTTGGGTCGAGATCTTCCTTCAGACCTTCCTACACATAGAATAAACCATAGATCCAAGAATACTTTCCTTCTCACCTTACTACTTCAAATCAAATCAAATCAAATGTATTTATAAAGCACATTTAAAAACAACCCACATTGACCAAAGTGCTGTACAGACTAGAGCAGGTAGCTAAAATCACAAAAGGAAACAGACATATACAGGAATGCACACAGCACACGGGTACAAATAATCAGCAAAAGGTCACAAAACAAAGTTCAGCCACATCAGGGGGGATTCAAAAGACTTGCAGCTGTAATTGCAGCGAAAGGTGGTTCTACAAAGTATTGACTCAGGGGGGCTGAATACTTTTGCACGCCACACTTTTCAGTTTTTTATTTGTAAAAAAATTTGAAAACCATGTATCATTTTCCTTCCACTTCACAATTATGCGCCACTTTGTGTTGGTCTATCACATAAAATCCCAATAAAATACATTTACGTTTGTGGTTGTAACGTGACAAAATGTGGAAACGTTCAAGGCGTATGAATACTTTTGCAAGCCACTGTATGTGATTGTACAGTACAAGAACAACCCCTTCAGCACACAAAGTTTGTGCCGGGCATGATGTCAAGCATCACTTATTCTCCTGCACATAACCCAAATCCCTCCATTCCCTGCATATCCATTTGCCTATGCTAAAAGTCCTTTAAATGCCACTAACGTATCAATTTTAACCAGTGTGTTCTGGGCAGTCACCACCTTCCTAGTACAAAAAACATGCCCCGCTCATCTCCTTCAAGCTATGCCCCTTTCACCTTCAAGCAACACCCGCTAGTATTTGATTTTTCCACCCTGGGTAAAAGATTCTGACTGTTCTTTACAGCATGGAAACAGGCCATTGGTCCCACCGAGTCCACACTGACCATCGATCACCTGTATACTAGTTCCATTATATCCCATTTTCACATCTTACACACTAGGGGCAATTTGCAGAAGCCAATTAAATTACAAAACTGCATGTCCTTGGAATGCAGGCGGAAACGGGAGCACCCGTAGAAAATCCACGTGGTCATAGGGAGAACGTACAAACTCCGCATAGACAGCATTTGTAGTCAGGATTGAACTCGGGTCTCTGGAGCTGTGAGGCAGCAACTCTACCGTTGTGCCCCCTTTAATATACCAACATTCCAGAAAAAACAATGTATGTCTGTCCAACCTCTCCCTGTAGCTAATACCCCTAAATCAGGCAACATTCTGGTAGACCTCGACACCCTTTCGAAAGCCTCCACATCCTTTCTGTAATGGGGCGGGGCGAGTGGAGTGTGCAAGATCTCCTTAGTCCCATATTTGGATTACATAAAATCATAGTCATACCGAGTCATACAGCACGGTAAAAGGCCAAGATGCAACATCTAAGCCAGTTGTTTCCATCTATCCAGAGATGCTGCCTTTCCTGCTGAGTTACTCCAGCATTTTGTGTCTATCCATTTGACCACTGTTGGCTGGCATCCCTCCAAACCTTATCTATCCATGTGCTTGGCAAAATATCTTTTAAATATTATTATTGTACCTGCCTCAGATAGGTGCAGGGGGAGGCCATTCGGTCCTTCGAGTCATTCATTGATCCTGCTAACCCCTAGAGCTCTAAATCCCTTTAAAATCCATCCAGTGAATTGGTCTCCACTGCCTTCTGTGGCAGAGAATTCCACAAATTCACAACTCTCTGGGTGATTTTTTTTTCTCATCTCAGTTCTAAATGCCTCCCCTTTATTCTTAGATTGTGGCTCCTTTTCTGGACACCCCCAACATTGGGAACATTTTTCCTGCATCTAGCTTGTCCAGTCCTTTTATAATTTTATATGTTTCTATAAGATCCCCCCTCAGCCCTCTAAATTCCAGTGAATACAAGCCCAGTCTTTCCTCATATGACAGTCCCGCCATCCAGGGGATTAACCTTGTGAACCTACGCAACACTCTCTCAGTAGCAAGGATGTCCTTCCTCAAATTAGGAGACCAAAACTGCACACAATACTCCAGATGTGGTCTCACCAGAGGCCTATACAAATGCAGAAGAACCGCTTTACTCCTATACTGAAATCCTCTTGTTATGAAGGCCAACATGCCATTAGCTTTCTTCACTGCCTGCTGTACCTGCATGCCAACTTTCAGTGACTGGTGTACAAGGACACCCAGGTCACGTTGCACTTCCCTTTTTCCTAATCTGACACCATTGAGATAATACTCTGCCTCCTTGTTCTCGCCGCCAAAGTGGATAACCTCACATTTATCTACATTATACTGCATCTGCCATGGATCTGCCTTTTACTGCTATCCAAATGCGCCATTATTACTTCTTTAATAATTGACTCCAGCATCTGGTTCACCATGTAGAAATTACAGCTGTATTTATACATAGTCCCCCCCATTTCAGGGCACCATAATGTTTGGGACACATGGCTTCACAAGCGTTTGTAATTGCTCAGGTGTGTTTAATTGCCTCCTTAATGCAGGTATAAGAGAGCGCTCAGCACCTAGTCTTTCCTCCAGTCTTTCCATCACCTTTGCAAACTTTTATTGCTGTTTATCAACATGAGGACCAAAGTTGTGCCAATGAAAGTCAAAGAAGCCATTATGAGACTGAGAAACAAGAATAAAACTGTTAGAGACATCAGCCAAACCTTAGGCTTACCCAAATCAACTGTTTGGAACATCATTAAGAAGAAAGAGAGCACTGGTGAGCTTATTAATCACAAAGGAACTGTCAGGCAAAGGAAGACCTCCACAGCTGATGACAGAAGAATTCTCTCTATAATGAAGAAAAATCCCCAAACACCTGTCCGACAGATCAGAAACATTTTTCAGGTGCGGATTTGTCAATGACCACTGTCCACAGAAGACTTCATGAATAGAAATACAGAGGCTACACTGCAAGATGCAAACCACTGGTTAGCTGCCAAAATAGGATGGCCGGGTTACAGTTTGCCAAGAAGTACTTAAAAGAGCAACCACAGTTCTGGAAAAATGTCTTGTGGACAGATGAGACAAAGATTAACTTATATCAGAGTGATATAAGTATGGAGGAGAGAAGGAACTACCCAAGATCCAAAGCATACCACCTCATCTGTGAAACATGGTGGTGGGGGTGTTATGACCTGGGCATATATGGCTGCTGAAGGAACTGATTCACTTATCTTCATTGATGATAAAACTGCTGATGGTAATAGTATAATGAATTCTGAAGTGTATAGACATATCCTATCTGCTCAAGTCCAAATAAATGCCTCAAAACTCATTGGCCAGCGGTTCATTCTACAGCAAGACAATGATCCCAAACATACTGCTAAAGCAACAAAGGAGTTTTTCAAAGCTAAAAAATGGTCAATTATTGAGTGGCCAAGTCAATCACCCGATCTGAACACAATTGAGCATGTCTTTTGTATGCTGAAGAGAAAACTGAAGGGGACTAGCCCCCAAAACAAGCATAAGCTAAAGATGGCTGCAATACAGGCCTGGCAGAGAATGCGACTACTTTTATTTACATGACATTGCTGTGTCCCAAACATTATGGTGCCCTGAAATGGGGGGACTATGTATAAACACAGCTGTAATTTCTACATGGTGAAACCAAAATGTATAAAATGGCCTTTATTAAAATTTGACAATGTGCACTTTAACCACATGTGATTTTTTTCTATTATAAATCTCAAATTGGGGAGTACAGAGGCAAATAAATAAATGATGGGTCGTTGTCCCAAACATTATGGAGGGCACTGTACCTGCATATTGAAATCTTCCATAACCACAGTGGCATTACCTTTGTTACATGCCAATTTTAACTCCTGCTGCACCTTGCACCCTATATCCAGGCTACTGTTTGGCGGCCTGTAGATAACTCCCGTTGGTGTCTTCTTACCTTTACAATTCCTCAATTCTATCTACAGCGACTCTACATCATCAGTCCCCATGTCACCCCTTAAACCGAAGGCCTCTGGTTCTTTCCCGCTGTCAGTAGCCTGGCCCGCTGAGTTACTCCAGCATTTTGTGTCTGCCTCTAGTTCTTTATTCCCCTAACCTGGAAAAATAGACACGCATTCACGCTAACTATTCTCCTCATGATTTTACACATCTCTATAAGATCAGCCCTCAGCCCCCTACAGTCCAAGGAATAAAGTCTTAACCTTCCCCATCTCTCTTGATAACTCAAGCCCTCGTCCTGGCAACATCCTGGCAAATCTTCTCTGCACTTTTTCCAGCTTAATGGCATCTTTCCTATAGCAGGATCACCAAAACTGAACATGATACATTGGCCTCGTGAACGTCTTGTATGACTGCAACATAAAGTACCCACCTATACTCGTTTCCTTGACTGAAGAAAGCCTTCTTCACCACCCTATCTACCTGTGGTGCCACTTACAGGAACATGCCCCATCTACACTAGTCCCACCTGCCTGCGTTTGGCCCATACATCTCAAAAACCATCCTATCCATGTAACTGTCCAAATATTCTTTAAATGTTGTGGTAATACTTGCCTCAACTACCTCCTCCGGCAGCTCATTCACATACCTACCACCCTTTCTCAGATCCCCCCCCCCCTCCCCCCCTCTCTTAAATCCATGTCCCCTGGTTCTAGATTCCCATACTCTGGGTAAAGGATGAGTGCATTTACCCTATCCCTCTCATGATTTTACACACCTCTATACGGTCACCCCTCATCCCCTTGCATTGCAAGGAATAACATCTTAGCCTTTTTTTCCAAACAGAGAATAGTGATGGTGGCATTTGCATTGCAAGGAATAACATCTTAGCCTTTTTTTCCAAACAGAAAATAGTGATGGTGGCATTTAAAAGGCTTTCAGATATTCACATGGAAGTGCGGGGAATAGAGGGATATGGATCATGGATAAGCAGATGTGATCAGTTTAACGACATCATGTTCATTGTGGGCTGAAGGGCAGGTTCCTGTGCTGTTCTATGTTCCAAATGCCTTGCTGAAGTCCATGTAGACAATGTTCACGGCTTTACCCTCATCAACTTCTTCAATAACTCAGGTACATAAGACATGATCTCCCACGTACAAAACCATGCAATCCGAATCAGCCTATCAAATACCAAATGTATCTATCTTATTCCTCAGAATACTCTCCAGTAACATGCCTACCCCTAGGCCCAGGTTAAGTTCCTGCAAATGCCATTAGGACATTCAGCACCTCCTTGACCATTGAACAGACTACATCAAGACATTTCCATGAACAGTCCCAAGTTCCCCAGTCTTCATGTCTTTCACCAGTAAAAACAGGAGAAATACTCATTGAGGACCTTGCCCATCTCCTGCTGCTCCACACAGAGATGACTGCTTTGGTTTCTGAGGGATACTTTTCTCTCTCTAGTTACCCTTTTTCCCTTAATGTACATAAATGATCTTTAGATTTCCTTAATATTATCTGCCAGTGATCTCCTGACCCCTTTTTGTCCCCCTGATTTCCTTCTTCAGTATGGCTCCTCAGTCCCCCAAACATCTCCAGGGATACATTTGATCCCAGCTGCCTATATCTGTCCCATGCCGCCTTCTTTTTCCTGAGCAGAGCCCCAAATTTTTTTCGTCAACCAAACTTCCTTACTCCCACCTGCTTTGTCCTTCACGGTGGCGCAGCGGTAGAGTTGCTGCCTTACAGCAACAGAGACCCGAGTTTGATCCTGACTATGGTTGCTGTCTGTACAGATTTTGTACGTTCTCCCCGTGGCCTGCGTGTGTTTACTCTGGGATCTCCGGTTTCATCCCACACTCCAAAGATGTACTGTATCTTTAAACTAAAACTAAACTAAAACTGGAACATGTATGCCCTGAACTCTTGTCATCACACTTTTAAATGCATCCCACTTTCCGTATGATCCTTTGCCCACAAACAACCAATCAATTTGCAAAAGTTTGTCTAATACCAAAGATGTCCTTGTACCAATTAGAGTCATAGAGTGATACAGTGTGGAAACAGGCCCTTCGGCCCAACTCGCCCGCACCGGCCAACAATGTCCCAGCTACACTAGTCCCACGCCTGCGCTTTGTCCATATCCCTCCAAACCTGTCCTATCCATGTATCTGTCTGTTTCTTAAACGATGGGATAGTCCCAGCCTCAACTCCCTCCTCTGGCAGCTTGTTCCATACACCCATCACTCTTTGGGTGAAAAAGTTACCCTTCTGATTCCTATTAAATCTTTTCCCCTTCATGAACCTGGTCCTTGATTCCTTGATACTCTGGGCAAAAGACTGTGCATCTACCCGATCTATTCCTCTCATGATTTGTATACCTCTATAAGATCTCCCCTCATCCTCCTGCGCTCCATGTAATAGAGACCCAGCCTACTCAACCTCTCCCTATAGCTCACACCCTCTGGTCCTGGCAACATCTTCATAAATCTTTTCTGAATCCTTTGAAGCTTGACAATATTCTAAATGCAGTCTCACCAACGTCTTATACAACTGCAACATGACCTCCCGAAACTTTAAATTCAAAATGTGAGCTCACCCTGTCTTTATCCATAACTATTTTAAAGCTAATGAAACAGTAGCTACTGCTCCCAAAAGGTTTGCCCACTAACACTTCAGTCACTTGCCCTACCCAATTTCCTCCAAGTAGGTTACTCATCAGGCCTCACCAGAAAAAAAACATAACATGGTAAATGAACCAAAGTTAGAACCCAAAAAGAAAATGAGATATGTTGTCAAAATACTGAACAGGACTATCGTCACATTGTCTCTTCAAACCTTAAACACAGCAGAAAATCTGAATAAAATGAACATGGGAACAATGCAATGAAATGCAGATCATTTTACAAAGCCAGAGTTGTACCTGGGGACTGTGTTGACAAGTGCCATGAGGGCTGGATCCTGAGAAGAATCTCACTAAAACGTGAATCATGTTTGGATCTGACACCATCACGTGTGCTGTGTTTTCCTGCAACGCCATGCTATTAGATGGAGCAACTGAAACAGAAATCCAATCAACAATATTCTTAAACCTTAGATAAGCATATTAATGTAATTTGTGTATAGCAAATGCAACATTTCAAAGGACAATTAGATCTAATGGAAATTGAACAAAAAGCAGCATTTAATAATTATAATTGTAAATGTGGAGTTTACAGAATCAAATATATTCTCAAATCTACTCTCTTAAAGCAACAAGAAAAGTTAACAAGCTAAGTTAATAAGTCACCAAGGTCAAGGTCAGAAGATCCTTCATGAAGCTGAATCCTTGGAAAGTGTTAGGCCCTGTACTTGGCCGTGTTCTTTAAACCTGTGCTGGAGAATTGTGGACATCTCAGTAATAAGGTCCATGAATACAATAGACAATAGGTGCAGGGGTAGTCCATTCGGCCCTTCGAGCAGGCACCGCCATTCACTGTGATCATAGCTGATCAACCCCAATCAGTACCCCGTTCCTGCCTTCTCCCCATATCCCTTGACTCCGCTATCTTTAAAAGCCCTAACTCTCTCCTGAAAGCATCCAGAGAATTGGCCTCCACCGCCTTCTGAGGGAGAGAATTCCACATATTCACAACTCTCTGGTAGCTTTAAGAGGGCATCAATAATATCGGTGCCCAAGAGTGAGAGACATGCCTACATGACCACCAGTGTCCATGGATGCAGTGCTTGGGAGGTTGGCTATGGCATACATCAATTCATACTGTAGCAAGGATAAGGACCCACTGCAATTTGCCAACCGCCACAACAGATCAATGGGAGATGCAATCTCACTGGCCCTACACTCTGCACGGTACCATGGGCAATAAAAACATGTACACAACAGGCGGTTTGTTGTTCATGGACCACTGCTGAAGTTTAGTTTAGTTTAGTTGAGAGATACAACGTGGAAATAGGCCCTTCGGCCCACCGGGTCCACGCCGAAAGCAATCCCCACACATTAACACCATCCTACACCCAATAGGGACAATTTTTACATTTACCAAGCCAATTAGCCTACAAACCTGTAGGTCTTTGGAGTGTGGGAGGAAACCAAAGACCTCGGAGAAAACCCACGCAGGAACGTAACAAAACTCCATAGTCCGAGCTCGAAAAACCGGGTCTCCGGCGCTGCATTCGATGTAAGGTAGCAACTCTACCGGCTGCGCCACCGTGACTGCCAACTCAATACCATCATCCCCTTCAAACTGATATCAAACTCGGGAACTAGGTCTCTGCTCATCTCTATGCAACTGGTTCCTCAACTTGCACATTGACAGATCACAATCAGTGTGAATTGGCAACAGCGCTTTCTCATCGATAACAGTCAGCACAGGAGCATCTTTGGGCTATGCACTCAGTCCCCTGGTCTACTCTCTCTGTCCTCTGCATGATGGTTCCAAAACCGTCTTTAAATTTGCTAATGATACCACCGCTGCTGGACGAAAGACAGAAAGTCAGACAATAGGAGCAAGATCGTAAATTTGATTGGAATGGTGCCAGAACTATCTTGCTCTCAACTTCAACAAGACCAGAAAAAATTGCTGATTTCAGAAGGGACCAAAATCAAAGTATCCACAAACCTGTCTTCATTGACAGGTTGGCAGGGTAGAGAGTCAACAGCCTCAGGTTCCTTGGTGTGCATATCTCTGAAGATCTGTCCTGGGCCCAGCACATTAATGTGATTATAACAAAAGCCCTTCAATGCCTCTACTTCCTTTGAACATTGATGAGAGTTGGCATGTTGATGACTACTCTCTTGCACTTCCACTTCCACAGGTGTACAGTGGAGAGCACACTGACTGCTTGCAGCATGCCAGGTTTGGCAACTTGAATGCCCAGGAATGAAGGAGATAATGGAGAGTGTCTGATCCATCACGTAACAACCTCCCACCATCGATAGGAATCTAGGAGGAGCTGCCTCAAAAAAGGTACCCTATGTCAGCCAATATTATCAACTGACATTTACTATAAACCCACTGACTCCCACAGCTATCTAGACTACACTTCTTCCCACTCTGCTTCCTGTAGACTCTATCCCTTACTCCCAATTCGTCCGTCTATGCCGCATCTGTGCCCAAGATGAGGTGTTCCCACACCAGGACATCTGAGATGTCCTCATTCTTTAGGGAATGGGAGTTCACCTCTTCCATCATAGATGAGGCCCTCACTAGGGTCTCCCCGATATCCCACAGCTCCGCTCATGCTCCCCCTCCCCCAGTCGCAACAGGGACAGAGTTCCCCCTAGTCCTCATCTTTCACCCCATCAGCCGTCGCATACAGCACATAATCCTCCCGCATTTTCACCAACTACAATGGGATTCTACCACTAGCAACATCGGCCCATATCTACCCCTTTCCGCCTTCCGCTGAGACCGTTCCCTGTGACTCCTATATATCGGCAAGACCAAGCGCAGGCTCGATGATTATTTCGCTGAACACTTCCGCGCAGTCCGCCCTAAACCTACCTGATCTCCCGGTTGCTAAACATTTTAAACCTCCCCCTCCCCCTCCACACTGGCCTTTTGTTGGAGGAACAACACCTTATATTTTGCCTTGGGCAGCTTACACCCCAGCGATATGAATATTGACTTCTCTAATTTCAAGTAACCATTGCCTTCCTTTCTCTCTCCATTCCTCCCCCCTTCCCAGTTCTCTGACTGGTCTGACTGTCCTCGTTACATCTTACCTCTGTTTGCTTCTTGTTACCTTTCTCTGAGCTAACAATGATCTATTTCTACATTTTTTTGATCTCCATCCCCTTTTGTCTTGTTTTCACACCATACACTTCCTTATCTCCCTCTCCCCTGACTCAGTCTGAAGAAGGGTCTTGACCCGAAACATCACCCATTCCTTCTATCCAGCGAGGCTACCTGTCCCGCTGACTTACTGCAGCATTTTATGTCTATCTTCAGACCCACATCATGATGGCCAGGCTTTCATTTCACTCCTAGCATGGGGAAGGAGGCAGAGGAGTCGAAAAACTGTGAATCAAGAATAGTTTCTTCCCAATAACCATCAGGCTCTTGAACGCTGCACAACACTAAACATTTTGGGGTTTTTGGCACCATTATTATGGTTATTAATTTATTCATTTTTATGGGGAGAAAGCAAGAGAATGGGGTAAAGAGGGGAAGATAGATCAGCCGTGATTGAATGGGGGAGTAGACTTGATGGGCTGAATGGTGTAATTTTGCTCCTATCACTTATGAGATGCAATGAAACATCCAAAAAGGCCAAATCACTGAAGCATGCGAATGTTTACAATATTCTGCATCATTTGCGCAAGGGTACTATTCACTGTAGTAAATTAGACCGATAAGTGATGGCTCCGTGTACAGATGAGACGGCAAGTCATCAATGAAACACAAAATGTATTTTTGTTAGGAACAGGGCCAAGATAGCTGAGAATTTCTAGCTAGTAGAAAGGAAAAGCATATCACATATACTGATTGTGGGATGTGGGTTGGGACAGAGCGAGAGAGTGAGAATCTGTGGTCATCAACAGGAAGGAAGTACAGAGACCCATGCCACAATCACGTGAATGACAAGGCTGACATTATCATCTTTGTTACCTATAACTTCTTTACATGGGAAGAAAGTTTATCTGTTTGTGCTGATGATAAATCTGTTGTACTGACAACTAATGTATATGCAACTGTAGTGGTTTGTTACAGACACAAATAAGGTTCTTGATGCAAATTAAATTGTATGATTAGGGAGAAACTTAAACTTGCACCATTTATGCCATTGTAATCTGTTGTGAATTCAGGCTTTAATTAGGTCACTCATGAATCTTATCAACACCAGCCTTTTAGGTCTTTCTTCATGGCAGTACTTTTCTGCACTTGTCCTATTTTATTCCTTTTTCTAAAAGCAACTAAAGTAACTTTCTAAAAGCACTGGGTGGCACAGTGGTACAGCTGCTGTCTCATAGCACCAGAGATCTGTGTTTGATCCGGACTACAGGTGCTGTCTGTGTGGAGTTGTACGTTCTCCCTGTGATCATGTAGGTTTCCTCTGTCCGGGTGCTCCGGTTTCCTCCCACATCCCAAAGATGTGCAAGTTTGTAGTTAATTGGCTTCTGTAAATTGTCTCCAGAGTGTAGCAGAGAACTAGTGTTGTTTGGCATGGAATCAGTGGGCCAAAGGGCCTGTGTCCACGCTGTCATTTCTCTAAAACTAAACTTATGGGAATCTTGCACAAATGTACTCAATGATTCAAAAAAGGAACTAAAATCATAACATGTAGATTAGCAATCAGGTTAGAAAAACAAAATGTGTAGCTAGAAGCTTTTTATTTCAATTCAGGATGGCTCGCAAGGGCTGGTAAACAGAACTATCCTTCATGACCCACAGAAATGAAATGAATAAGTTAGGATTTTTCCAGAGGATGTAAAAAAATGTCAAGAAAGAGCACTTACCATTCAGTTGCATATTTGTCATAAGGGTCAGACTATGCAATACAAGACACCACGTTCGCAGAGATGTGTTTGGGTACCATGCCAACACGGTTAAAAGGCTTGATATTGAAGCTGTAATTAAATTCATAAGAGATCTTTTCAGAAATGCTTTCAAAATTTGCACAGAGAAAAGTACAGTACAGGAAACAGCCCTTTGACCACAATATCTGTGCCAAACATGATGCCTAGATAACCTAATCTCATCTCCCTGCATGCGATCGATATCCCTCCATTCCCTACATATCTATGTGCATATCTAAGTTATCTTAAACACTATCTTATCGGTTACCACAATAACCCCTGGCAGCAAGTTCTAGGCACCCATCACTTTGTGAAATGCAACTACACTCAATGGTTCAGAAAAGGAACTAAAATTATGACTTGCAGACTGGCAATAGAGTCATCTGTTGAGTAACATGCCCCATCTACACTAGATCCACCTGCCCGCACTTGGCCCATATTCTTCTAAACCTATCCTATCCATGAACCCGTGCAAATAGTGTTTTAAATGGTGTGATAGTATCTACAACTAACCCCTATGGCAGCTCATTCCAAATATCAACCACCCTTTGTGGAAAAAAAGTTGCCTCTAAGATTCCTATTCAATCTTTTCCCCCTCACAAACGTATGCCCTCTGGTTCTGGGTAACAGACACTGTGCATTTACCTCTCATGATCTTATACACCTCTGGAAGATCCTCCTTCGCTCCAAGGAATAAAGTCTGAGCCTGCTCAACCTCTCCCCATAGCTCAAGCCCTGGCAACATCATTGTAAACATTCTCTGCACCCTTTCCAGCTTAACAACATCTTTCCTATAACAGGGTGACCAAAACGGAAAACAATAGTCTAAATGTAGCCTCACCAATGTTGTGTACAACTGCAACATAACCTTCCAACGTCTATACTCAATACTGATGTGCCTCTTTGACCACTCTATCTACCCATGATGCCAACTTCAAGAAACCATGCACCAGCATTCCTAGATCCCTCTGCTCTACAACACTCCCCAGAGCGCCTTCATTCACTGTGTAGGCCCTGCTCATGTTAGACTTCCCAAAATACAACAGCTTGTACCCTGTAACAAACTCCATCAACCACTCCTCAACCCACCTGCCCAACCAATCCTGTAGCCATCTTCACTATCTACAATACCATCCACTTTATTGTCATCTGCAAACTTACTAACCATACCTTCCGCATTCTCATGCATTTCTCCATTCCAAAGAGCAACCTTCCACCATCACCCTCTGCTTCCTTCCATGAAGCTAATTTACTATCCAGTCAGCTATCTCTCCCTGGATCCCATGTGATCTAACCTTCCAGAGCAGCCTACCATGTGGAACCTTGTCGAATGCCTTACTGAAATACAGCTCTGCCTCAACCTTTTTGGTCATGTCGTCCAAAGACTCAATCAGATTCAGATTTGTGAGACAATCAGGATGGAAAACGCCTAATTTTGGAAGAAGTGGCTCACCTTGATTTAATGGGATTGTTGGCACTCTGCTTGCATTAAATAAAAAAGCATCAGCTCCAGCATCTTCATTCCCAACAGAACAAGCATTCATGCTCAGTGTAAGCCATAACTGCAGTAATGATTCCAACTGAAATGAAATTAAAAACTGCATTAAAGGGGGGGGGGGGGGGGGGAAGGAATTGCAGACTAAAAGCAAGTGAAATAATTTGTATTTTATACCTGAACGTGATGAACTTGCAGCATGGAGAACAGCTTGTTGAAGCATGCACTTAGCATTGGAATTGATGGTGGTGGCACAATCAGCTGACTAGATGAATGCACTCCTCTCAACAAGGAGTCATCAGTTCCAGGAGGAGGCTGAGATACTAAAGTAATTAAAAGAATTTAGCAAGGCATTGTTTGCTTGTTTGTTTTCCTGTTAGCATATTCCCTAAATCTCAATGCAGGCTCATTTCTCTACAGATGGTAAAATGCAATAGTAAATCCACTTAGTCTTGCATATTAGTGAGCAGATTGGCAATTATTGCATTGAATTTGGACTGCAATTTTACTAATAGCTTGCTACTCCATGGCAAGTCTTTATTTGTCCCAGCATCCTGTACTCAGGAGAACTAAACAAGCCTGATTTCTAGAAGGAATCTTACATTTGAAGGCTTCCAGAGTTACATTGTCATTCATATATCTCATCATTTTACAGAAATGTATTCCACCATAGAATACTTTACAAAATACAGCAAACTCCTTAATAGTTTACCCAATTAACAATATGGCAACAAATGTGCATTTATGTTGACGGTGGATATGCAATGGAAGGCATTTAAAGACTGCATGGATGAAGTACAAAAATTGTTCATCCCAGTTTGGCAAAAGAATAAATAAGGGAAGGTAGTGCATCCGTGGATAACAAGGGAGATCAGGGATAGTATCAAAGCAAAAGATGATTGCGTACAAATTAGCCTGAAAAAGCAGCATACCAGAGGACTGGGAGAAATTCAGAGACCAGCAGAGGAGGACAAAGGGCTTAATTAGGAAAGGGAAAATAGATTATGAAAGAAAACTGGCAGGGAACATAAAAACTGACTGCAAAAGTTTTATAGATATAACCATATAAGCATGGAAACAGGCCATCTCGGCCCTTCAAGTCCGTGCCGAACATTTACATTTTATTTTTTATTTTTAATTAAAAATAAATACTTCCCCCTAGTCCCATCTACCTGCACTCAGACCATAACCCTCCATTCCTTTCCCGTCCATATACCCATCCAATCTATTTTTAAAGGATAACATCGAACCTGCCTCCACCACTTCCACTGGAAGCTCATTCCACACAGCTACCACTCTCTGAGTAAAGAAGTTCCCCGTAATGTTCCCCCTAAACTTCTGTCCCTTAATTCTCAAGTCATGTCCCCTTGTTTGAATCTTCCCTACTCTCAATGGGAAAAGCTTATCCACGTCCACTCTGTCTAACCCGCTCATAATTTTAAAGACCTCTATCAAGTCCCCTCTTAACCTTCTGCGCTCCAAAGAATAAAGACCTAACTTGTTCAACCTTTCTCTGTAACTTAGTTGCTGAAACCCAGGCAACATTCTAGTAAATCTCCTCTGTACTCTCTCTATTTTGTTGACATCCTTCCTATAATTAGGCGACCAAAATTGTACTCCATACTCCAGAATTGGCCTCACCAATGCCTTGTACAATTTTAACATTACATCCCAACTTCTATATTCAATGCTCTGATTTATAAAGGCCAGCACACCAAAAGCTTTCTTTACCACCCTATCTACATGAGATTCCACCTTCAGGGAACTATGCACAGTTATTCCTAGATCCCTCTGTTCAACTGCATTCCTCAATTCGCTACCATTTACCGTGTACGTCCTATTTTGATTTGTCCTGCCGAGATGTAGCACCTCACATTTGTCAGCATTAAACTCCATCTGCCATCTTTCAGCCCACTCTTCCAAATGGCCTAAATCTCTCTGTAGACTTTGAAAATCTACTTCATTATCCATTATCTTAGTATCATCTGCATACTTACTAATCCAATTTTCCACACCTTCATCCAGATCATTGATGTACATGACAAACAACAGTGGACCCAACACAGACCCCTGAGGCACCCCACTAGTCACCGGCCTCCAACCTGACAAACAGCCATCCACCATTACTCTCTGGCATCTCCCATTCAGCCACTGTTGAATCCATCTTGCTACTCCACCATTAATACCCAACAATTGAATCTTCTTAACCAACCTTCCATGAGGAACCTTGTCAAAGGCCTTACTGAAGTCCATATAGACATCCACTGCTTTACCCTCATCAATTTCCCTAGTAACCTCTTCGAAAAATTCAAGAAGATTAGTCAAGCATGACCTTCCAGGCACAAATCCATGTTGACTGTTCCTAATCAGACCCTGCTTATCCAGATGCTTATATATATTATCTTTAAGTATCCTTTCCATTAATTTGCCCACCACTGACGTCAAACTAACAGGTCTATAATTGCTAGGTTTACTCTTCGAACCCTTTTTAAACAACGGAACAACATGCGCAGTACGCCAATCCTCCGTGAAGAGAAAGAGATTAGTTAAAACAAATGTAGGTCCCTTGCAGTCAGAAACAGGTGAATTGATCATGGGGAACAAGGATATGGCAGACCAATTGAATAACTACTTAGGTTCTGTCTTCACTAAGGAAGACATAAATAATCTGCCGGAAATAGCAGGGGGCCGCGGGTCAAAGGAGATGGAGGAACTGAGTGAAATCCAGGTTAGTCGGGAAGTGGTGTTCGGTAAATTGAATGGATTAAAGGCCGATAAATCACAAGGGCCAGATAGGCTGCATCCCAGAGTACTTAAGGAAGTAGCTCCAGAAATAGTGGATGCATTAGTGATAATTTTTCAAAACTCTTTAGATTCTGGAGTAGTTCCTGAGGATTGGAGGGTAGCAAACGTAACCCCACTTTTTAAGAAGGGAGGGAGAGAGAAAACGGGGAATTACAGACCAGTTAGTCTAACATCGGTAGTGGGGAAACTGCTAGAGTCAGTTATTAAAGATGGGATAGCAGCACATTTGGAAAGTGGTGAAATCATTGGACAAAGTCAGCATGGATTTACGAAAGGTAAATCGTGTCTGACGAATCTTATAGAATTTTTCGAGGATGTAACTAGTAGAGTGGATAGAGGAGAACCAGTGGATGTGTTGTATCTGGACTTTCAGAAGGCTTTCGACAAGGTACCACATAAGAGATTAGTATACAAACTTAAAGCACACGGTATTGGGGGTTCAGTATTGATGTGGATAGAGAACTGGCTGGCAAACAGGAAGCAAAGAGTAGGAGTAAACGGGTCCTTTTCACAATGGCAGGCAGTGACTAGTGGGGTACCGCAAGGCTCAGTGCTGGGACCCCAGCTATTTACAATTTATATTAATGAACTGGATGAGGGAATTGAAGGCAACATCTCCAAGTTTGCGGATGACACTAAGCTGGGGGGCAGTGTTAGCTGTGAGGAGGATGCTAGGAGACTGCAAGGTGACTTGGATAGGCTGGGTGAGTGGGCAAATGTTTTGCAGATGCAGTATAATGTGGATAAATGTGAGGTTATCCACTTTGGTGGCAAAAACAGGAAAGCAGACTATTATCTAAATGGTGGCCGACTAGGAAATGGGGAGATGCAGCGAGACCTGGGTGTCATGGTACACCAGTCATTGAAAGTAGGCATGCAGGTGCAGCAGGCAGTGAAGAAAGCGAATGGTATGTTAGCTTTCATAGCAAAAGGATTTGAGTATAGGAGCAGGGAGGTTCTACTGCAGTTGTACAGGGTCTTGGTGAGACCACACCTGGAGTATTGCGTACAGTTTTGGTCTCCAAATCTGAGGAAGGACATTATAGCCATAGAGGGAGTGCAGAGAAGGTTCACCAGACTGATTCCTGGGATGTCAGGACTTTCATATGAAGAAAGACTGGATAGACTTGGCTTATACTCGCTAGAATTTAGGAGATTGAGAGGGGATCTTATAGAAACGTACAAAATTCTTATGGGGTTGGACAGGCTAGATGCAGGAAGATTGTTCCCGATGTTGGGGAAGTCCAGGACAAGGGGTCACAGCTTAAGGATAAGGGGGAAATCCTTTAAGACCGAGATGAGGAAAATCTTTTTCACACAGAGAGTGGTGAATCTCTGGAACTCTCTGCCACAGAGGGTAGTTGAGGGCCAGTTCATTGGCTATATTTAAGAGGGAGTTAGATGTGGCCCTTGTGGCTAAAGGGATCAGGGGGTATGGAGAGAAGGCAGGTACGGGATACTGAGTTGGATGATCAGCCATGATCATATTGAATGGCGGTGCAGGCTCTAGGGCCGAATGGCCTACTCCTGCACCTATTTTCTATGTATCTATGTATCTATGTGCATTAATTGTCCTAAAGGTTTTATGAGGGGCTCTCCACCTGGAGGGGAAAATACCACACAAGTACTTTAACACTGCAGTTGCATTGGGTGTTTTTCCCTGATGCAAAGCAGCTTCCAATGCAGAGTATTACAAAAGTATTATGATGGAACAAGAGTCTGTTTCTCACTTGACTCCATGCATGTCAGAACAAAACATACAATAATGAGCAACATGAATCTAGACTCCTCACCTCCATAATCACACGAGAGAGCCAAATTAATAGCTTAACCACTCGACTACAACATTTAGTGCCCACCATATGGCCACTCTACTCTATGCATGAATCTGACCCCCAAATTAGTCACTGTTGGTTTATTGTGGCATGATTTTAAAGTCTGCAACTAACAGGGTCATAACTAGAATGCGAGGATATAAAATGCAAGCATTTAGGCTGATCCAAGTGCTTTCAGGAAACCCTTCACATAAAAGGGTAGTGGGAATCATTTCTCTCCTGCAAACCCTAGGTGAATTGAGAATTTCAAAGATTAGATTGCAAGATTTATGTTTAATAAATATAGGCAAACAGGTGCAGAGTAAGGAACAATGCAGGTAAAATAAAATGTATATAGCAGCCACTAAATAATGGATTGGGCCAACTTTTCTTCCATTCCTATTATTTATAACACTTTGCTCTAGTAGTTAGTAATTCATCTGACTACCTGTGGGTGATGTGTTAGTAAGAGCCTGAAGAATGGAATCAGCTTCCAGTGTAGCCATCATCTTCAACATAAGCTCAGCTTGTTGCTCCAGACCAACCTCCAGGCGTGCATCGAGTGCTGCATTGAAAATCAAAACACACCCATGTTACCCATTTTTAGCTATTAGCTTGCCATATCAAAATGCAAGAGAAATGATGCATAAAACATACAAACCTTGTGATACGGAGACAGATATACTTTGCGATCCATTCTTCTCACTAGCAGGTGGTGGTTTAGGCATCTGAATTCCAACACCACCAATATAAGGATTGTAATTGTAAGTGCCATAGTCCGTACCCCAATAATCATACCAAGTACTGCTAATAGGCTTCAGTGAACAAAAAAAATGTTGAATAATAACACTAAGCTGTTTAATGACGATTCTATGACTGCACACATTTTGTGTAATAATAGCATTCTTCACAAATTGACAGAAAGTTTAAATTTAAAGTATTAAATGTAATGATAAAGGAATCTAACATATGATGGCTAAAATAAAGCAATCCCATACTGTCCTGAAACAGCCCAACTAAAATCACCCAATATGAACTTTGCCTGTTCATTAAATTATTTGCATAACTAAAATTATGTTGCCTTGGGGTCCTCAAATACAAGTGGTGTACATTTATTAAATATAATACATATATATTTTCAAGAAAAAAAAATCCAATCTTAAAATGGATTAAAAAAAAGAATGAATGCTTTTGTGAGGATAAATGCTCTGGATTGACAAACCTCTGAACTGATCAAATCTAGATTAATGACATGGTCAATTAACTTCTCTTTTCACACATTGCAGATTTAACATAAATGTGTACAAGTACGTACGAACGAACTCTCGTTTAATCCTTTCGACCTGATATTGAGAATTTACAAGAAAAGTGGTGGGGAGGACACATTTCAGAAGGACATGTACGGTTATAAAATTTAATATTGCCCAAAGCAACATAATGATAGCCCATTCCACCAATAATTACTAATCATTAGTTTTGCATGCAAAGATGTAATGTAATTGTGGGTACTATACCTTGAATACTTTGGCAGCAAGGGGATCTTCATCAAAGTCAACATCTAGGGGACCAATATCAACATCCATCAGGTCTTGTAGCATGTCAAAGTCTTTGTCTTTATCTTTTTCCAAAGATGATGCAGACGGAGCACCTTTGGATGATGAAAACAGCTTTAAGATTGCCAAGTATGTTAACTAATGTATGGAAATGGACCACATACACTCACCAGGCAATTTTAAGGCTGTGTTTTTGTCTTAAATTTATGAAAGCTTACAATACTACGTGTTCTGTAAAATTAATAAAAAGGACAATATGGCATACAAGAGGCTGTAAATCACTCACCTGTAATATCTGGGGTTAAAGGTTCATCAATAGATTCCACAAGTGGAATGACAGATGATTGTGGCAAGGGATCATCAGAGTCAGTAACGGATACACCTACATCTTCACCCACTGCTCCTTCTTCCATACAGTCCACCACAACTGGTGACAACAGTTCACCTGTCAAAGTTTAAGTTAGTTTGTAGAACGTTACAACAGTTACACAAAAATCATTAAATATCTACTATTTATACACAAGCTGCACAAAAATCACAAAAGCTGCAAAATACTAATTTGAGGAAGAGGAAATAAATCATGGCAGAAATTTTGAAAAAGCAATTCACAACAGGCTGATTGACTACAAATGGTTAATATATTGATTGATCTGGTGCATACTTCCAATAAAGTGCATTTACAATAGCACATGGTCACATCAGTACACCATTACACCTAGAGCATTTGAAATCACAGATCTTTAAAGTAAATCACTAACATGTTCATTTACAAAAAAAAGGCAGATATTTGGGAGGCTCAGTGATGCAGGAGCACCAGATTCAGGGATCCTGGTTTGATCCTGTGGCTTTGCACATTCCACCTGTCACATGGGTTTCAGATTCCTCCTACTTCTCAAACATATACGTACATTAATGGCAAATGTAAATTATCCTTCTTACAACAAGGCAAAATAATTAAAGGGGCATTAATGAACCGAGAATGACCAGACAGGATGAAAGGAAGAGCATTTTAATTATGTGCACAGTCCCACATCCAGTACTATAACAAAGCCAATAAATTTCCCTTCAATTCTGCATTCGCTTGTCTTTTTATTAGGGACTTGATGAGGGAACTGAGGAGAGAAACGAAGGAATAGATGCCCAGAGTAGGTGAATCGAGGACCAGAGGACATAGGTTTAAGGTGAAGGGGAAAAGACTTAATAGGAATCTGAGGGGTAGCTTTTTCACACAAAGGGTGGTGTGTGTATGGAACAAGCTACCAAATCCCAACATTTAAGAAACAGTTAGACGGGCAAATAGATAGGACAGGTTTGGAGGGATATGGACCAAACGCAAGCAGGTGGGACTCGTGCAGCTGGGACATGTTGGCAAGTGTGGGCAAGTTGGGCCGAAGGTCCTGTTTCCATGCTGTATCATTCCATGACTCTATAGTGATAGTCATGGAGGAAGAATGGAAAGAGAAATAAAAGAGGGAAATATGGAGGAAAAGAACCACAAGGTGGGCAAGGAGCAAAGTCTTTTTTGTAAAAGGAAATTGAAAGGAAGGTGTATAAATGAGAAGACAAATCTTTTTTCCAGCTAATAAATTTAGAGAAAGAAAATCTGAAAAGTTTTGATAAGGACACTGCTAACTTGCTGTAGGGAAACAAAACAAGTGTTTTGTGCGAGAGAATAAAACATGATTGAGTGAATAGTTCACACTCATCCACAGCAGAAAAATTAGACTTGTATGCTATGTTTGAACACTTATCTGAAAAATTTAATCATTTTTGAGGAAGAAACAGGATTAATATTTTTTTTTCTTGTTTCGTACCTGCCAAAATATCTTGAATCATGCAGGTCAAGGAATATTGTGCCCATGCTCCACCCCAGGAGATATCTCCCCTGTTGAAGTCTGTTCCTACCAGCAGAAGCAGAAGTCTTTCAAGTTGCTGATCATTAACTATTTCACAAAGAGAATTGTCGGCCTTGTCGCATTTGCAATACGTGCCAGAACCTGTCAAAAGAGTTCAGAGGTTCATGTGTTTCTATTTTTAATCATCATTGCAGAGCTGAGTTAGTTAAGTTACAGACAGCAAATACATTATCTTACTTACATTTTCCATGTCCAACATTTAATCAAGGAAATGAAATTAAAAAAATTAAATTGCAGAGTTTTCAAGAATAGTATAATTGCAATCAATTTCTTCATATGTCCTATTTTCACCTGTTGGGGTCTCTAAATACCATCTCAAAATGAGGAGCAAATATTTCTACAAAAGTGAGAAAATACTACACCAAAAAAGGACCAGCAGACATTTAATACATATTTCAGCAAATAGGATTACTATCAGCAGTAGTTCGATTGTTACTGTTGATAAAAGGTTGTTAAATAACATATGATAAAAGACAGTGTAAGGAATTTGGTCACAGACTAGCTAATCTTACTGAATGACGGAAGGCATTCTGTCCTAAATGACTTACAAAGCAATTTTTAGCCCCTCTGAAACAGCATATCATAACAATATTTTTAAAAACTCTCATGAAAACCAAAGTTTCATAAAAGAATTGCCATAATACCTAACAGGACAGCTGAACGATAGATAACCCAAAATAAAAATACTGAAATTTGAAAGTGCACATTTGAGTACAAGAGTTATTAGGATGTCAGATAATTGTTAAACAAAATATCGATTCAACTGTACTTGGACCATTCTGTGCCAGTGTGGTCACCATACCACAGGAAAGTAGTGATTAAGATAGAGAGGGTAGAGAAAAGATTCACACAGAAGCTGCTTATATTGGAGGGCTTGAGTTATCACTGGATCGGCTGGCTCTGTATTTCCTATAGGGAAGGAAGTGATAGATGATAGGAGGTGATTTCTGATAGGAAGGAAGTGACATGATGGAGGTATATAAAGCTAGAGGGCATGGATTTTGGGTGAGAGGGAAGAGGTTTTAAGGGGTTGGCGAGTATTTTTTTTTCATGCAAAGAGAAGGTAGTGCCTGGAATGTACTACAAGGTGGTGATGTTGGAGGCAGGAACAGTCATAACATTTAAAAGGTATCTGGACAGGTATTTAAATAAATAGGACAAAGAGGGATATGGAGTTAAATGCAGGCAAGTGGGATTAGCATAGATCAGCATGATGGTTGGCGTAGATATGTCGGGTCAAAGGGTCGTACCTATACTATAACTATTATGTATAAACTGCTAATATATAGCATTAACATGCCATCCGTCAACTTTCTGCATTGAGTATGTATGTTACAGTGGTCAGACGGGATTGCAATATGCAGGTAGACTGGGAAAACCAGGTTGCTACTGGATCCAAATAAGATTTGTAGAGTGCCTACAAGGTGGCTTCTTAGAGTAGCTTGTAGTGGGGCCTACCAGGGAAAAGGCAACTCTGGAAGTGTGCGTGTGTTACACACACACTAACTACCCCCCCCCCACACACACACTAACTACCCCCCCCCCCCCACAAACACACACACTTACCACACCCCTTGATATTACATTAATATTATTCATTGGCACCTTTTACCCCATCCCCGCCCTATCCACTGACGCATAGCCCCCAACTCGCAGGCGATTCTAGAGAGGGAGGGGGGTAGAGAGAGATGGCAGAGAGGGGGCAGACAGAGAGAGAGGGGCAGAGACAGAGAGAGAGGGAGAGAGGGGGGAGAGAGGAGGGTGGGCGGTGAGAGAGGGTGGGGGGAGAGAGAGAGGGGGGAGAGGGGAGGGGGAAAGGGGGGAGGTGGGAGAGGGGAATGGAGGGAGAGAAGGGGAGAGGGGGGGAGAGAGAGGGGGGCAGAGGAGGGGGGCAGAGGAGGGGGGAAAGGGAGGGGGCAAGGGAGGGGGGGGAAGGGAGGGGGGGAAGGGGAGGGGTGAAAGGGAGGGGGTGAAAGGGAGGGGTGAAAGGGAGGGGTTGAAAGGGAGGGGTGAAAGGGAGGGGTGAAAGGGAGGGGTGAAAGGGAGGGGGTGAAAGGGAGGGGTGAAAGGGAGGGGTGAAGGAGGTGTGAAAGGGAGGTGTGAAAGGGAGGTGTGAAAGGGAGGTGTGAAAGGGAGGTGTGAAAGGGAGGGGGGGAAATGGAGGGTGGGAAAAGGGAGGGAAAAGGGAGGGGGAGGAGAGGGGGGAAGTACAATCGGTGACAAACCAGGAAGTAAAAAACGGGGAAAAGCAACGTAAGAAAATAGTTTAAAAAGTGCGGAAATCACCACAGTCTGTGAAATTAAATGTTAAATGTTTAATGTTAAAGCTGGAAGTCTTTAAAGCAACGTTAACTTATTAAAATTTTCAAAGTTAAAGGAAAAAAATGAAGTTCAATCTTATCTTTAAAGATGTGGAAGCAGCGTTCATAAAGTGAGAATGAC
>CM075978.1:68535668-68562592 GCA_038087875.1 Malacoraja senta
CGCTCAAAACCCCCCCCCTTCACCTATCTCCCACATCCTCTCCTTCCTCCTCCACACCCTCCTCTCTCTCCCCCTTCCTCTCTCCCTTCCTCTCCACCATCCTCCTCCCCCTCTTCAAATTTTTTTAATTCTAACATTAAATTTTCTCTCTCTGCCCCCCCCCCCCTCTAGACGCACCTGAGAGCTGAGGGCTATTCGTCAATGGATAGGGTGGAGATGGGATAAAAGAAGCAAATTAAAAGGGTTGTGATGAGTGTGTGTGTTTGTGGGTGCCAGATTCCCATCCCGCAACCGTGCTTTGGAGGAAAGGGGGTGGTTAGTGTGACGCCACAGCACCCCCCCCCCCCCACCCGCAAACGCACGTTCGGTGTCCAGACCCAACGGGTCTGCACTTGGTCTCTCTCTCTCTCTCTCTCTCTCCCCATTCTCTCTCTCCCCATTCTCTCCCTCACCTTTCTCTCTCTCCCTTCTCTCTCTCTCCCTTCTCTCTCTCCCTTATTTCTCTCTCTCCATTCTCCCTCCCTTCTCTCTCTCTCTCTCTCTCCTTCTCTCTCTCCCACTTCTCTCTCTCCCACTTCTCTCTCTCCCTTCTCTCCCTCACAGCCCGCGACTCGACTCATGCACGCCCGCTCCAACCCCCCCCCTTCACCTCTCTCCCCATCCTCTCTTTCCTCTCTCCACCCCTCTCCCCCTTCCTCTCCACCCTCCCTCCCCTCTCCTCTTCTCTCCCCACCCCGTCTCCCTCTCCCCTCTTCTCTCCCCACCCCGTCTTCCTTCCCCCCCTCCCCCCCACCCCCCGAGTGTGTTTGGGGGTGGTTAGTGTGAGTTTGGGGGGTGGTTAGTGTGAGTGTGATGCCGCAGCCCACGCCCCCTCCCGCAAACGCGCGTTGGGAAAACAGCCCGCCAACAGTCTCTCTGTCTTTAAAATATTAATATAATATCAAGGGGTGTGATGAGTGTGTGTGTTTGTGGGTGCCAGATTCACACCCCGCAACCCTGCTTTGGAGGTACAGACCCAACGGGTGGTTAGTGTGACGTCACAGCCCCCCGCCCCAAACGCACGTTCGGTGTCCAGACCCAACAGGTCTGCACTTGGTCTGCACTCCCCACTCTTCCCCTCTCCCTCCCCACCTCTCTCACTCCACCCTCCCTCTCTCCCTCTCTTCCCCCTACTCCTCTCCCCTTCCCCTCATCCCCTCCCCCCCTCTCCCCCCTTCCTGCCCTCCCCGCTCTCCTCCCACTCCAAACTCTCCTCACCCTCCCTCTCACCCACCCTGATCTCCTCTCCCTCCCCAATCTCTCCCCTTTCCTCCTCCCCCTCTCCCCTCCGTCCCCCTCTTCCCTCCCCTCCCTCCCCTCTTCTCTCCCCACCCCGTCTCCTTCTCTCCCCCTCCCCTCCTCTCCCCAACCCCGTCTCCCTCTCCCCCACTCCCCCCGCCTGTGTGTTTGGGGGGTGGTTAGTGTGAGTGTGATGCCGCAGCCGCAGCCCCCCCCCCCCCCCCAAACGCAAGGTAAACAAAAAAATGAAGTATAAACTCAGCGGATGCAGCAGCATCTTTGGATCGAAGGAAATAGGCAATATTTCATAACAAAACACGTCTGAAGATGGGTTTCGGCCACAAACATTGCCTATTTCCTTCGCTCCATAGATGCTGCTGCACCCGCTGAATTTCACCACCTTTTTTGGGTGTACCAGTCTCTCTGTCTCTCCCCTCTCTCTCTCTCTCTCTGCCCTTCTCTCTTCACAGCCCGCAGCTTAACTCATGAACACCAGCTCAAAACACCCCCCTTCACCTATCTCCAACATCCTCTCCTGCCAGATTCCCACCCCGCAACCGTGCTTTTCCCCCTCTCTTCCCCCTCCACCACCCCTCTTCACCCCCACTCTTCCCCCTCCACCACCCCTCTTCACCCCCATCTCCCCCCACCCCCTTCACCTCTCTCTTGCACCACTCCCCGCTACCCCTCTGCCCCTCACTCCCCACTGTTCCCCTCTCCCTCCCCCACCTCTCTCCCTCCCCCTCCCTCTCTCCCTCCTACTCCTCTCCCCTTCCCCTCATCCCCTCCCCCCTCTCCCCCCTTCCTGCCCTCCCCGCTCTCCTCCCACTCCAAACTCTCCTCCCCCTCCCTCTCACCCACCCTGATCTCCTCTCCCTCCCCAATCTCTCCCTTTCCTCTTCCCCCTCTCCCCTCCCTCCCCCTCTCCTCTTCTCTCCCCACCCCGTCTCCCTCTCCCCTCTTCTCTCCCCAACCCCCCCCCCTCCCCCCGAGTGTGTTTGGGGGTGGTTAGTGTGAGTTTGGGGGGTGGTTAGTGTGAGTGTGATGCCGCAGCCCCCCCCTCCCGCAAACGCGCGTTGGGAAAACAGCCCGCCAACAGTCTCTCTGTCTTTAAGACGGAACTGCAGATGCTGGAAAATCGAAGGTACACAAAAAAAACCTGTATATCATCAGCGGGTTCAACAGCATCTATGGATCAAAGAAAATATGCAACGTTTCGGTAGAAAACCATTCTGAGGATGGGCTTCGACCCAAAGCGTTGCCTATTTCCTTCGCTCCATAGATGCTGCTGCACCCGCTGTGTTTCTCCAGCTTTTTTTTGTGTACCAGTCTCTCTCTCTCTCTCTCTGCCCTTCTCTCTTCACAGCCCGCGGCTCAACTCATGCACGCCCGCTCCATCTCACCCCCCTTCACCTCTCTCCCCCATCCTCTCTTTCCTCTCTCCACCCCTCTCCTCTCTCCTCCTTCCTCTCCACCCTCCTTCCCCCTCTCCTCTTCTCTCCCCACCCCGTCTTCCTCTCCCCTCTTCTCTCCCCACCCGGTCTTCCTCTCCCCCCTCACCCCATCCCCCCGAGTGTGTTTGGGGGTGGTTAGTGTGAGTTTGGGGGTGGTTAGTGTGAGTGTGATGCCGCAGCCCGCCCCCCTCCCGCAAACGCGCGTTGGGAAAACAGCCCGCCAACAGTCTCTCTGTCTTTAAGACGGAACTACAGATGCTGGAAAATCGAAGGTACACAAAAAAAACCTGTATATCATCAGCGGGTGCAGCAACATCTATGGATCGAAGTAAATAGGCAACGTTTCGGTAGAAAACCAGTCTGAGGATGGGCTTCGGCCCAAAGCGTTGCCTATTTCCTTCGCTCAATAGATGCTGCTGCACCCGCTGTGTTTCTCAAGCTTTTTTTTGTGTACCAGTCTCTCTGTCTCTCCCATCTCTCTCTCTCTGCCCTTCTCTCTTCACAGCCCGCGACTCGACTCATGCACGCCCGCTCCAACCCCCCCCCTTCACCTCTCTCCCCATCCTCTCTTTCCTCTCTCCACCCTCTCCTTTCTCCCCCTTCCTCTCGACCCTCCTCCTCCCTCTTCAAATTTTTTTTTTCCTAACATAAAATTTTCCCTCTGCCCCAACACCTCTAGACGCATCTGAGAGGTGAGGGCTATTCGTCAGTGGATAGGGTGGAGATGGGATAAAAGAAGCAAATTTAAAATTAAAATAATATCAAGGGGTGTGATGAGTTTGTGTGTTTGTGGGTGCCGGATTACGTGCTTTGGAGGAAAGGGGGTGATTAGTGTGACGCCACAGCCTTCCCCCCCCCCCCCCCCCACAAACGCACGTTCGGTGTCCAGACCCAACGGGTCTGCACTTGGTCTAGTAATATTACTAAAACTCTCATCTTGTTTGTTTGTAGGTTTGTCTTGTTCCTCTATTTGCGCCAGAACATTACACAATAGCGCTACGATTTTTGCCCCACCTTACTCACCTTTGTCCTGTACTGTAAATGAAACAAGTTTTGTTCAGATCGACGGTATATTTTAAACGTTATTAAAGGTTTTTTTAAAAAAGTAACTTAAAACAGCACCCCCACCCGCGCATGCGCAGTTGGGGGAGAGTTCCCATGCGCGTCTTTACTGGCGTCGCAAAGGGGACCCAACGGGTCCTCAGCCGCGCCTGCTTAGTTGCGACCTTTCAAGAATTTCACAGCGCCATCTATTTTTCCCCTCACAACGGGGTACGTTTATTTCTACCGCCCAGGGCCGAGGGCTGGGGTTCCCCACCTCAAGTTCCAGGACGCGCGCCGCCCCCCCCCCCCCCCCACCCCCCGCCTCAAGTACAACTTAATCGCCGTGTGACAGGGACCCAACGGGTCCCACTTAGTCTAGTAATATGATAAAATCAAACTGCAGTTTGCCCAGGGAAAAGATTAAATCAGAGGTGTCTGTATTACCGTCGAGTAAAAGGTAACTACAAAGGCATGAGTGAGGAGCTGGCTATAGTTGACTGGAAAGGGATCCTAGCAGGAATGACTGTGGAACAGCAATGGCAGGAGTTTCTGGGAGTAATTTGGAAGACGCTATATCTTTTCATCCCAGAGGAAGAAAGATTCTAAGGGAAGAATGAGGTGACCATGGCTGACAAGGGAAGTCAAAGACAGCATAAAATAAAAGAGAAGGCATATAATATTGCAAAGATTTGTGGGAAGCTACAGGATTAAGGAGCTATTAAAAACCAACAGAAGGTAACTAAAAAGGCAATACGGGGGAGAAAAGATTAAATATAAAGATAAGCTAGTCAATAAAATAAAAGAAGATAGCAAAAGTATTTTTGAGATAAATAAAGAATAAGAGAGAGGCAAGAGTGGGGCGTTGGACTGCTGTAAAATGACACTAGAGAAGTGGATAATGGAGAATAAAGAAATGGCAGGTTTTTTTTTTGCACCAGTCTTCACAGTGGAAGACACAGTGGAAGATCCATGAAATTCAAGAGAGTTAGGAGGAAGAAGTTAGTGGTTGCTATTCCTAAGGAGAAGTTGCTTTGGAAGCTGAAAGGTCTGAACATGGATAAATCACTTAGACTAGATGGATTACACCCCAGGATTCTTAAATGGGCAGCTTTAGAGATTATGGAGGCATTAATGGTGATCTTTCAAGAATCACTAGAGGCAGGAGAACTGGACTGGAAAATTGCACATGGTACTCCACGGGGAATTAAGCAAAAGAAGGGAAACTATAGGCTGGTTTGCCTGACTTCAATGGTTGGTAAGATTTTAGAGTCCATTATAAAAGGTGAGGTTTCCAAGTACATAGAAGCACATGATAAAATTGGCATGGTTTTGCGAAGGTGAGACCTTGCCTGATGGTTGGAATTCTTTGAGGAAGTAATTAGCAGAATAGATGGAGAGTCAGTGAATGTTATATACCTGGATTTTCAGAAGGTCTTTGATAAGGCGCCATACGTGAGGCTGCTAAAGAAGATGAGAGCCCATGGTATTAGAGGTAAGATACTAGCATGGATAGCAGGTTCACTGGATGGCAGAAGGCAAAGAGTGGGAACAAAGGGGGCTTTTTCTGGTTGGCTGCCAGTGACTAGCGGAGTTCCGCAGGGCTCGGTGCTGGGGCCGCCACTCTTCACGTTGTATATTAATGGTTTGGATGAGGGAATTGAAGGTTTTGTGGCCAAGTTTGCAGATGATATAAAGATAGGTGGAGGGGCAGGCTGCATGAAAAAAGTGGGGTTAGCAGAAGGACTTGGACAGGTTGAGAATGTGGAGAAAAAAGTGGCAGATTGAATGCAGCATAGCAAAGTGTGAAGTCATGCATTTTAGTTGTAGGCGTTGGAAAAGGTCCAGAGGAGTTTACGAGAATGATCCCGGGGAATATTGGGTTAATATTTGATGAGCATTTGATGGCACTGTGCCTGTACTTGCTTGAGTTTCAAAGGATGAGGGAGGGCCTCACTGAAACTTGATCGAGTGGATGTGAAGAGGAAGTTTCCACTAGTGGGAGAGTCTATAACCAGAGGGCACAGCCTCAGAATTAAATCACGTGCCTTTGGAAAGGAGATGAGGAGGAATTTCTTTAGTTAGTGGGTGGTTGGTGAATCTGTGGAATTCATTGCCACAGACGATTGTGGAGGCTGTCATTGGGTATTTTTAAGGCGGATATTGACAGATACTTGATTAGTACGGGTGTCAAGGTTATGGGGAGAAGGCAGGAGAATGGGGTGGAAAGGAAAAGATAGATCAGCCATGATTGAATGGCGGAGTAGGCTCGATGGCCCAAATGGCCTAATTCTGCTCATATGACTTAATTAACAATGTTATTTGATGTATTTCACCTTCTGATCTGCAAAAACTACTCATACTGATGTTATACAAAGTTTCAGTCCTGCAATTTGAATTGTCACAAAATGTGTTTGCTGTTTTGTCTGTTAAATAGCACAAACAAACTCAGATGGTACATTAAACTTTGTATGATTAAGCCATTGGGAATTTTTGTGCAATTTTCTGTTTATCTATATTGATGCATACAGACATCACTTCCCTTATTCCATGCATGCCCAAGTCAGAGATTTGCACTTGTACCGGACCAGAAAACTTAAAGAGCAACGGTAATAAAAGTAATATTTGTGGCATATTAGTGCAAGGCAGTTAGTCTCCAAACATTATTTTTTTACAAAATTCTTTGACAGTCAAATTCTAGAGTTTTATCTTGCATTAACACAAAGAAAAGTGTTTGGAACAGAATAATAGGAGGCTGGAGAAATTGGGAGAAGTAGATTTTACCCACCCATCTTTAGCATGCATTTAACAGAAAAATACTCTAACTTGCACAATTTTCTAAGCAGCAGCAAACAGCCAGACTGAAGAAATGCATGAAGAGAAAATAGGATTGATTGAGAGATACCGCATGGCCCTACAGCCCACCGAGTCCTCCATGACCACCCGTTCAAAGCAGTGGTGTTATCCCACTTTCATATCCATTCCCTATGCACTCAGGCAATTTACAGAGGCAAATTAACCTACAGGACCCGTGAATCTTGGGATATGGAAGAAATTGGAGCACCCACAGGAAACCTAGTCAAACTCCACACAGATCATACCAGGTCAGGATCGAACCCGGCTCTCTGGTGCTGTGAGGCAGCAGCTCTATCAGATGTACCACTGCGCCGCCCTGCCTTTCTTGGCAAGATGAATACAATATTGAATGCGAGGGTGTGTAAAGGTATTGCCAAAACAATTTATGATATTTAAGAGAAAATTAAACACAAAGGTTGCCAAAGGTAAATAAAAGGAAAACTATTAAATATTTTGGATAAAAGGGACTTTTAACTCGAGACATTACAAACCCAGTCTGACGAAGGTCTCAACCTGAAACGTCACCTATTCCTCTTCTCCAGAGATGCTGACTGACCCGCTGAGTTATTCCAGCTTTTGGTGTCTATCTTTGGTGTAAACCAGCATCTGTAGTTCCTTCCTACACAAATCCAACTTTAATATCCCTCCTTCCATTTTTACATTTCATTGTCACCCTTTAGTCTCCTTTCCATCTCTAAGTTTTGTCCACCTCACCTGCATCCACTGCCAGCCTTGGTCCCAACCTCATCCCTCTTTATTAGTTCTCTCCCACCATCGACAATGTGTCAAGAAGGGTCCGACCCAACAGGTCATTTATCCATGTCCTACCGGGATAGTGCCAAATCCGCTGAGTTACTCCAGGGCTTTTGTTCTTCACAAGATTCTAGCATCTGCAGTTCCTTTTGCCTTCTCCTTAATCTCCCTCCTGTTCTCCAACCATTCAAGATCAAACACAGCTCCAATCCTGCTCTTGATCATCCACATGTAACACCTTGGCATGAGCACTGTGCCCGCCTTCAGCTTCCAAGGTCCTTAATTACAACATACCTACATGTCTCTACTTTTGGTTATCTGTTCTAACAGCTCTTCCTGGGCTGGTAATAAATTTAGTGAAAAATTACATCCGTTTAGTTAGAAAATTCTTAATTTTCTCATCTGTTTTATCTTCAGTTTTGCACTGTTTCCCCAAATAATGTGACCACTAACCCCAAGCCGGGGTGTGCGAGTGTGCTTCTCTCTTTCCCATCTTCGTGTGTTTGTTTTATTTTTGTTCCCCTTTACCACACTCTCCCTCAGGCCCCACGTCACGTCTCAACTCTTTTCCTGTTCCCATTCAATTCACCCTCCAGCTTTTCACCCTCTCCCCTATTAGGGTCTGATTCCATCTGCCTTTCACCTCTCTCCTAATGGATCACATTATCAACTTCCTTACTCTATCCCTCCCCCATCCTATTTCTCCGACCAGTCTGACTGTTCTGATTAAATTTAATCTGTGTATGCCTCGTAGAAACCTTCCCCTTGATAAAAATCATTTATTCTGCATTTTCTTGAGCTTCATCCCTTTTGTTCTCTTGTTTTCACACCTTTCCCTTCCATATCTGTCTCCCTCTCCCACTCTGTCTGAAGAGTCAACCTGAAACATCACCCATTTCTTCTCTCTAGAGACTGCCTGTCCCATTGAGTTACTCCAGCATTTTGTGTCTACCTTCGATATAAACCGGCATCTGCAGTTCTCTCTTACACCTTCCTTACTAAGCAGATTCGGGCATTGGTAGCCTTTGTGTTCTGCCCTATCACCCTGTGAGTTGTCTCCACCTTCATCCTCTCCTCCCCTGACTCTATCTGCCTCTGTTTTTCTTTTGTTTATCATCCACCATTTCTTAACTCCACTCCTCCCCTATCTGGGCTCCATCAGCCAGTCACCCTTCACTCCTCCTCAGTCCAACAATCAACTACTGACCCATCTCACCACTCCCCTCTGCTCTTCATACATGGGTGGAAATCCTTGGGGGGGGGTCAGGGGGACACACATCCACCCCCCCCCATATTTTGTGAGGTGGGGGACAATCCCCCCCATGTTTTGAAATCCGGATTTTGAAATTCGGTGAAAAAAACTATTAAAATCTCCGCATTCCGTGAGACAGTGGGGGTGTCATTGTTAAGCGCTTGTTAAATGTCTCTATTAACACCGTATTGACACGATGTGTCTCCAATTGTGCTTTGACCTTCCAAAGCTGTCTGATGTGGGTACAATTACCATTTGAACTAATTGAATGGGAAAGATTTAAACGGGTATCGGATTTAAAAGGGTCAGGTCATTAAGGAATCCGGTCGAACGTGTTTCCTGGCTGGCTTGCAGGCAAGTCCCTCACTCACGTTATTTAGTATTTTTTCCCATCTCTCTCTCTCCCCCTTCCAAGGTTGGTTCTTCTGTTTGCCTTTATTTGCTTCAGTTTTATTTGTTTGTGTTATTTATCACATTGTAGCTTTTGAAAGATTCAAGCGGGTATCAGACGCTTTCTAAGGGCTGAATCGGCCCGTTCGCGGGGCCTTTCATTGCCCGGAGCAGCTTAAAATCAAACTGCTGCATCGAGGCGATCGAGACTCCCAATGTTGAAGCCCCCGCCGGCCGATTTTAAGCTGCGCCGGGCGATGAAAGGTCCCGCGAAGGGGCCGATGCTGCTGTTGCTGGAGTTCGGAGTCGGTCACCAACCAGGTCAGCTCCCGATGTTACCGTCACAGGGCCCACGGCTGAAGCCTCCGAATGGAGGGAGGGGGGGGTGTGGGGTGTGTGTGTGTGTGTGTGTGTGTGTGTGTGTGTGTGTGCGTGTGTGCCAAAAAATTGCCCCCCCCCTTCCTTCGGAGGAAAATGGGATTAAGAGGCAGAGATCAGTTTGGACCATGGTGTAGAAATAGGTCGCATGTTCCTTGGAATGGAGGTGGATGGCTACAAAGGATCAACAATGAATGAGAATATCCCAACTGTCAATGTTTACAAAGATAAATTGCTTCCATCTTTTCCATTGCTTGTATTTCTGGTTGTTAACAGAAATCTTTAAATTTTAATTGTTTCAGTGATTTTTATCAAAACAGTTTCTGAGTAAATAGCAGGTATATTCAGAAACATTCAAAGTCCTTTGCAGATAAACGCAAAAAGCTGGAGTAGCTCAGCGGGTCAGACATCGTCTCTGGAGAAACCTGATAGATTACATTTTGGGTCGGGACCTTTCTTCAGACAGAGTCAAGGGAAAGCGTCCTTTGCAGGTTTGACCTGTGACAGAATCTGGAGCATAGCTTTGGCAACAATTGAATACTTTTCCAGCAGTTTCCTGAGGAAGTGGTGGGGATTTGTTCTGGCCCAACTGCATAAGAGAATTACATTGCACAAGGACTCTGCACTGCCAGCTACAAGTTGTGGACTCTGTTTGCCCCAGACCTTCTATGTAACTGAGATTGCAGTCATGATCACAAATCCTTGCCAATAAACTTTTGCTCTATACCAAGAATCATTTTAAGATTAAGTCACTCCCACACAAATCTTATCCCATTCCTACAGTGAGATCTTCCAATAAAAGGTAAATCTAAAATAGCTCTCTCTCCCTTTAAAAAAAAAAACATATTTGAGATCACTTCAATTTGTCTCGACCTAATCCACCAATTTCAAGTGCCAAGAACAGCACTGTGCAAACCATATTCTTATATTTACACATCAAAGTATCAGATTACTATTGTTATTTTGTAAGAATTTAACCTCATATTTTCAGCCATTTTAATAACGCAATTGAAGGTAGACACAAAATGCTGGAGTAAATCAGCTGGACAGGCAGCATCTCTGGAGAGAAGGAATGGGTGACATTTCGGGTCGAGGCCCTTCTTCAGTCTGAGTTACTCAAGCATTTTGTGTCTAGAAACATAGAAAATAGGTGCAGGAGGAGACCATTCAGCCCTTCAAGCCAGCACCGACATTTATTGTGATCATGGCTGATCGTCCCCAATCAATAAGCCGTGCCTGCCTTCTCCCCATATCCCCTTTGATCTACCTTTGATTTAAACCAGCATCTGCAGTTCTTTCCTACTTAATAAAGCAATTACCAGCTGTTCCCACACGTAATATCTGGTATATTTTAGTATGCTATATATTTTATAATTTGTAGAGCTACATCAACTAGCAATACTCAATAAGAAAATGTTAAAAGTTATAGAAGACTAGAAAAACTGGCCTCATTTAGCAATACACAAAGTTACAATCCATAAATTACTGGAATTTCCCAGTGGAAAGATTTCTACTGAAAGATTTCTACTAAAGACAGTCATACAGCATGAAAACAAGCCCTTCGGCCCAACTTGCCAATCTACACTAGTCCCACCTGTCCACATTTGGCCCATATCCCTCTAAATCTTTCCAATCCATGTACTTGTCCAATTGTCTTTTAAATGTTGCTATAGCACATTGGTCCATGAATTGTCAACTGGAGGGCCTATATTAAAACTTGAGACAAAAGAATAAGAGGCTAAAGAGAGTATTTTGTTATAGAGGTTATCAGAAGAGAAAACAGAAAAATGTGAAGTGTCAAATAATGGGATTAAATATAGATAACCCTTCCGTGTGCTGACAAGCATTGTCAAAGTTACCTGTGCTGTATCTACTGATTTCTTCACCTCCAAATGTTTTAATTTTTGGATACATATGTTTTATTGGCACTGCATTAATGGTAGTAGGGTTAATCAAGATTTAAGGATACAGCAACTGACTACCAACTGTGTAACAGCAGAATGTCTTTCATCATTTCTTCTGGCATTTTCAAATCTAAGAAAGTACTTGGAATATTTTTATTTCAACAGCCAAGGGCATACATATGCACTCACCTTGCAGACAAAGAGCAAAAGATCTGCATGACAAGTAAAGTCCATGGATAGAAGAAATAGTGCAAGCTTCTGCACCACAGCAATGCACCGATCATGGGACAAAGTAAATGGAAGTGGCTCCACTTCTGGGGATTCTTTTGTTGAGAATGATTCTGAATCAATGGGATTTCGAGGCCACTCTGCAGTCCGGCGCAGACGAATAAGGTCTTTAAAGTGCTGGTGTGGAAGAGAAGTTTAAACAAAATGTCATTAACTTATCAATTAAATTGCACCTACTGAACTTGCACATGCAATAAAAAAACATTTTTAACAAAAATGTCACTTCACAAGGAGAAAAGAATAACTCCACCAATAGGCATTTCATTAACACAATCTGCATTATGTTTAAAGGATTCTGATCAAATAAATGTAGGGATAATGTAAAAGGAAAACACCCTGTACATCGAAGATAGTCATAAAATGCTGGAGTAACTCAGCGGAAAAGGCAGCATCTTTGGATGGAGGGAATGGGTGACGTCACCCATTCCTTCTCTCCAGAGATGCTGCCTGTTCCGCTGAGTTACTCCAGCATTCTGTGTCCATCTTCAGTGTAAACTAGCATCTGCAGTTTCTTCCTACACCCTGTACATCATCATCTAAACTTTTCACAGCCCCTCTCGGACAGACAGGGAGCTGAGCTGAGACATATTGTCAGTTTGGCTCAGTGCCCCTCAGTGGCGAGGAAGGGAGTAACAAATCTGTCACTCCCTCAGGTCTGTTACCAGCGTCCAGATTGCAACTCTGCATGAGAAACATAGCTAACATTTAACATTAAAAACAAGGATGTTAGTTTTGAAAACAAAGATTTTCAGATTGCTGCATACTTTTTGAAAATCCTGTGTTAAAAGGCTAACCATTTTGGTAATAATTAATAACTTGAAAAGCTAAAGAATTAACTCAGCTAACAGTGGTAACTGGCTCTTAAACCTCCAACAGATTTTTCAAAATCTTCGATATTCCTCGCATTCCTTGATCTCTCCCTTCTTCAACTCCAGCGGTATTCATCCTCACCAAAGCCATGAAATAACCCCAAAGTCCAAACATTTTCTGCAATTGCTGTTTTACCTTTCTTGTTCCAAGCAATTCTTTCATACCCTAACTATACTATTCTCACCCCTTTCCTCTCCATATTCAATTCAGAACAAGCTAATCAAACTTTAAAAAATGTATTCCAAAGACTAGCTTTTGTTGCGTGTCTGTATGCTCCCTGTCACATACCTTGAACAGGCCAAGAATGGTATAACACTTCAGCATAGGAATGGGCCCTTTGGGCCACAATATCTAGGCTGAACAAGATGCTGTTAAACTGATCTCATCTGCCGGTACATGATCCACATTCCTCTATTCCCTGCACTTCCATGCGCCTATCTAGAAACTTCTTCAACATCACCATCTTATCGCCACCCCTGGCAATGCGCATGAGCCCCCCACTGCTCTGTGTGAGAAACTTACCCCGCACATCTCCATTAAACTTGCACAGTGTCTTGTATCCTCTTCTAATGTCCACCTCATCCAATCTCCTACAACCCCTTTTGGACTCTCACTATTCCAGTGGTCTCCAAGCGTTTTCTCTGCCCTTTTCCCATGACTTGCCCAAACACTAATATTCATGCAGTCTTGTTCTACACCCATTTAAACCCCTCAGCATCTAAACATTTGCTGGTCCTATTCTCACATTACCTATCTGATTTGCTCACTTCTCAGGCCTTCTAATTATCCTTTCACCATACTTCCCTTCCTTGTATAACTTATACAACTCGACCCAAACATAGCTTCGCAAAGAATCAGTTGGCTGGACTCCAGATTCTGCACTTTCCCTCCTGCATCTCAATCTCACCCAATCCTTTCCTTACACAAGAATTCTAAATACCAATGGTTTTACAAATTCTTTCTTCAGTTTGATTTTGATTAACATGGTCCAGGTTACAAGGCCCTTTGAAGCTACGTTGATATATCAAGACCATGGCAGGATCTATGCCTTAAATCCTCTTTCCTTCAAGTGCGCTGTGTCCAACAATTATTCCCTCCCACCTTGAATAAGCTTACTATGCATCACTAATCCACTGGGGTTCAAACACCAAAGATTCACAATTCTCCACTTCAAGGAAGAATAATCTAAATGCCTGATCTATTTTCCCCCCGACATCCAGTTCCTAACATTCCAGCTGTAGGAAACATCGACTTGCATTCACTCAACCAATCCGTTCAGGTGTTCCCCATGCCTCAATAAGTTTACCACCTTTGACTCTTCGACTTCTAGCATAAGATAATCTGATTCACTCCTTTTTCACAGAAAATTGCCCTCACCCATGAAAATAAAAATAAATTGCGGTACACCAACTTAATGCAACTTTATTAAGTATAAAGACCACATTGCAATAAAGCCCATTGTACCACTTGCTCTCTTATTTGATAGCATCAACACCGTGTGGATGCCAAGATTCCTTTTTAGCCCCAAAACTATTAGCTATAGATCATTTTCTTCCGACCAAATTGCTTACATTTTACTTACCCCACATTATCTATCATCTCTTGCATCTCAAGCTAACTTGGTTTGCAAACTCAGCATCATCCTGCTCGCAACTCTGCTTGCCATTCTCTGCTTTGTATCAGCAACTAGCTTTACCCTGCCTTTTTGCATTGTTAATATACAGCATGAATAGCTGAGGCCCCAGGACTGCTCCCAGGAGTACCTCCACTGAGAACATTGGATCTATCAACCACAGTAGCATGATTTTCTATGTTAAAGAAATGCTATATAAGTGCAATTTGTTGCTGCAAAGGAAAATATTCTTGTCCTGATCTGGACCAATAGTACTGCAACCATTTGAAACACTTAAGCTATAGAACAAAAACAGACGTCATACCTTTGACGTAGCTTGCTTTAGTTTTGCCTGTTCTACCAAAAGTTTATATGAGGATCCTTTGCTGCTCTGGATCTTCTCTTTTTCTATTTGCTCAACTAACGCCTTTTGTTTTGCTTTTAATAAATTGAGTTGCTGCAAAAAAGGTCAAGTTAGTTGTCAGTTGGATATGTATAAACACCCCAAAACACATGCTAAAACGACAGCATTTCCTTAAACACCCTGACTTTTCACAAAGAAAGCTGATGTATTTGCCTCTTTCCCTTCCCTCCAAGCTTTCTCCTCAAACTTTATTTTATCTCAGTAACGCTGACAAAAACCTGTCTTAAAATACCTGGAAGGTAACCTGTTCAAAACATTTTGCAGATGTACCTCTTGATACAACTAACCTTCCTCATTGCCCATCCCTGATTTCAAGTTCACTTAAAATGAAGAACTCTTTTGGGTAATGGCAGGTGAAAACCATATCCCAACACTTGCCACAGCACACCAGAGGGTATCCAGCAAGGATCAAGTTTCAGTTACACTTTGAAAGCAAAAATCATTTTGAACATTTTCCCCACACACACTTTCTCCAAATTATAGCAATTAGAGAAGAGATCCCATACACCGTACATATATTCTGTAATTCTCTCAGCAACTTTGATTTTGTGAACGAGAAGCTCATTGCCTTAATATTTGCGAATGTGCTGGAATACAGAGTATAAAATCTAAAGAGAATTTATTCATTGTTAATACCTGTTTATGGTGTATGAGCTGCTTTCGGATTTTTCTCGAATATAGTCTGTCAAGACTACTGCTCCCTTTAGCGGATCTGCCTGAACACTGCGACTGAAGATTATTATTGATGAAACTCCATTGGTTTCCTATACAAAAATAAATTCCAGGCCTTTAGAACAACGATGAACTGAATTCAAAACTTTTAAAGCTATGCAAAATAGATTTTTTTTCAACGTTACTCAATGTATACATAATCTGTTTGTACAGTGCATTTGTGCATCATTATACTCCAGAAGGAATTATATCGTTTTGTCATTCTGTCATTTCATTAACCACCATGTCTTTTACAATGCAACCTGTACTTTGAATTAACAAGCAAAAAAACAAAAAATGCTTGGAAGTTTGTTATTTTCTATCAATTGAACTGGTGGAGAACATTTGGCAGCAGATATTTATAACATTTACTTTCATATTTTTTCACTTCATTGGAGGCCATTCAGATCTATGCTTCCTATTCAAGCATTCCCATCTATTCCATTGTTTCGCTTATTTCCTTGTAACCCCATGTCCATCAATTCTAATTCCATTCATCTATACTATATGTACCTTATAGCAACCAATCAATCTTTCCTCATATTTTAGGGTCATGAGAAAAACGAGTACCCAGGGAAAACCCTTGGTGATCACAGGAAAAATCTGCAAACGTCGCACAAATAACATCAGAGGCCAGGACTGAACCCGAGTCACAGGAGATGTGAGGCAGCAGCACGAATATGCCGCCCTTTACAAAGGAATAGCTTTGCAAATGGTCATTTATTGCCAGAAAGCAAATTAAACTGGGGAATTAAACACATAGGAAATTTGCCGTGAAAAAATACCCATCAAAATCCGTTCTCTGTCTTTACTGCTTAGCGGCTTTTTGGCTGCAGCCACTTCATCTTCAACACTTGCAACATAGTCCAGCAGACGAGAAACTAGCATCACAACCCAACTGACCATTGGGATATCCAATACGCCTGCAGGATTGGAAAAGGGAAAATTAGACGATGCAAGTACAAATTGTGGAGCATCAAGCTGCCGAGTACCTTAAAAAACATAAACGCAAGATACACAGGATTTGGCTCGAAAAGCATGTGTTGGAATTTTCATTAGACAATAACAGCATTAGATTTTTAATCCCAAGATGTTTTGTAAGGTACTATACAATTAATTGCATAACCACCAAGGATCGACATCCACTATGGAACTAAAGGCCTGTGATTCAACCCAACAGTACGACCCGAAATGTCTCCCATTCCTTCTCTCCAGAGATGCTGCCTGTCCCGCTGAGTTACTCCAGCATTTTGTGTTTACCAACAGTCTGACAATTCCCATGGAACCAGGAATGGGCAATAAATGTAGTCTTGCTTGAAATACCCATGTTACAAATAAGAAACAAATGTGGTTTTTATTTTAAAATATGGTTAAAGGGAGTGTTGAAACAACAATTTAACTGCAGCATATTGGACAAGCAAATTCTGCTCATCAATTTGAGCAAAATGTGGAGGCTTGGACATTTTGCTCAACCATGGGCAAGTGGGGCTAGTATAGCTAGGACATGTAGGCCAGTGTGGGAAAGTTGGGCCGAAGGACCTGTTTCCACACGGCATCACTTTATGAATAAATCAGGGGTCTCCAAACTATGGCCCATGGGCCACATCCGGCCCGCCATGAGATTTTATCCAGCCCACAGCAAGCTCTCAACACGTTCCGTGCAGTGGGTTATTTAGCGGGTTCTGTGCTAGCGAGATAAAACAGTGCCCCCCACTTGCCCCACCCCTCCCGTCTTTACTCGACTGGGGTCAAAACCTTTTTTACCCCCTCGGGGACCCAACAGCTCCACGGGTAAGTTTCTTTTTCTGCCTCACCCCGGGCCAGACCATCACCGTCCTGCGTCGGGGGGGGGGGGGGAACGAGCGTCCTGGATCCGGGGGAGGGAGGGAGAGGCCGAGGGTACCCGGCGCGGACTCTCCCCGCCTCGACTGCAACTCGAGGGCAGAGAGAGAGACAGAGAGAGACAGAGACAGAGACAGAGACAGAGACAGAGACAGAGAGAGAGACAGAGAGAGAGACAGAGAGATAAAGAGAGATAAAGAGATAAAGAGAGATAAAGAGAGATAAAGAGAGATAAAGAGAGAGAGATATATATATAGAGAGATATAGAGATAGAGAGCGAGAGAGAGAAAGAGAACAGAGAAAGAGAGACAGTGAAAGAGAGACAGACAGACAGCGAGTCAGAGAAAGAGAAGGGGAGGGGGAGGGGGAGAGAGACATTCAATTATTATTTTTTATAAAACTGACATTTCTTTATTTTTTCCTACGGCCCCCAAAAATGTGCCAAATATATAATGCAGGGCTCAAAATTAGCGGTTGCCCGGGTGCCAATGGCGACCTAAGTGTCGCCGGGCAACCTAAATGCCATGCCATCTTGCTCGGCTTGGCAAGGCCACCAAATTAAAGTGCAGTTTCTTACCACATCAAGCAGGGTGCAAGGCCACCAAATTCAAGTGCAGTTTCATACCACTTCAAGCAGGGTGCAAGGCCACCACATTCAAATGCAGTTTCATACCATTTCATGCAGGGTGCAAGGCCACCACATCAAATGCAGTTTCATAACATTTCATGTAGGGTGAAAGCACCATAAAACCACAAAAACACCACTCTCACTGTTCAGTAGACATTCAGTGTGTTCAGTTGATTCACAGCTCAGAATTGTGACCTCCCCCTCCATCATCATGCAGAGACTGAGCCACCCACACACTTCCAGGTTTTATAATCCCTCCCCCCTCCCACCGGAAATGGTGTGGCCTTCATGGCGTGATTGACAGGAGAGAGATTCTCAACATTTTTTAAACACTAATTACACTTTTATTTTTCATTGATGGGAAGAATCCTCTGCACCTGATGAGCGGAAGGGGACTGAGTAAGATGGCCAAACATCACAGCCATAAGTGGTAGCGTAAAATCAATATACATTGCAAACAGGAAGTTGTCAAGTTTAGACCCCCAACCATTTGCAGTGCTTTTACTTCGACCCAAACCATTTGCAGTGCTTTTTTGCAGGCCAAGTACAAGCTGAGAAGAGGAATCAGAGCTGCCAAGGAAAGGTACTCTGAGAAGTTGAGAAGCAAGTTCTCAGCTAGTAACTCTTCTTCAGTTTGGAAGAACTTGCAAGAAATTACCAGCTACAAGAGGAAAGCCTTTGGACAATCGTCAGCTGGCCAACGACCTGAATGAGTTTTACTGCAGGTTTGAAAATCAGAAACGTAACCCTAGTATCCCTACCCCCCCTCCCCATCCAACACAGCCAGACCCCAGTCTACAAAGAATGGACCCTGCACCCTCTCCTTCCCATTCACCACTTCACACCTACTTAAGGCAAGACTCCAGTATGAAAAGACTGGACCATTTCCCACCCCAACCAAGACTGGGCCCTTCTACACCCACCCACCCTGCAATCACCACTTCACACCCAATCACCCACACCCTCTGTGCTGGAGGTGGGCTTTTCAGAGGACAAAAAAGCCGGAAATCTCCAGGACCTGACAATGTTTCCCCCCCCTACTCTTAAGGTCTGTGCCAAACAGCTGGCACCGGTCTATACAGACATTTTTAACCAGTCCCTGCAAACATGTACTGTCCCTGGCTGCTTCAAAGTCTCCCCTGTTGTTCCTATACCCAAAAAGGCAAGGATTACTTGTCTTAATGACTACAGGCCTGTCGCAATGACCTCTGTAGTCACGAAGACACTCGAAAGGCTTGTGCTGGCCAAGCTGAAAAATATCACAAACCCCCTGCTGGACCCTCTGCAGTTTGCATATTGGGCCAATAGATCTGTGGATGAGGCAGTCAACCTGGGCCTGCACTTCATCCTACAGCACCTAGACCGCCAGGGGACCTATGCGAGGATCCTGTTTGTTGATTTTAGCTCTGCATTCAACACCATTGTGCCAGAGCTACTACACTCCAAACTTTCCGAGTTGACTGTGCCTGAACCCCTCTGTCGGTGGATCACCAGCTTCCTGACAGACAGGAAGCAGCATGTGAGGCTGGGAAAGCACATCACGAACCCGCAAACGCTCAGCATAGCATGGCTGCGTACTCTCTCCTCTACGCTCTCTACACCAACGACTGCACCTCCACAGACAACTCTGTCAAGCTTCTTAAGTTTGCGGACGACACAACCCTATTTGGACTGATCCGGGATGGGGAGGAATCTGCCTACAGACAGGAAGTGTCACAGCTGGCGTCCTGTTGCCATAGCAACAACCTGGAGCTCAATGCTCTTAAGACAGTGGAATTGATTGTAGACTTTAGGAGAGCTCCCCCTCCCCTCACCCCACTCACCATCAACAACACCACAGTCACATCTGTGGAGTCTTTTAAGTTCCAGGGAACCATCATCTCCATGGACCTTAAGTGGGGGACTACCATCAATTCCAGAGTTAAAAAGGCACAACACAGGATGTACTTCCTGCGGCAGCTGAGGAAGCACAATCTGCCACAGTATTCTATTCTACACGGCCATCGTAGAGTCTGTTCTCACCTTCTCCATCATGGTCTGGTTTGGCTTAGCCACCAAGCACCAACCATTTGCAGTACTTTTCTTCTTCAACCCGAAACCCCACCCAACCATTTGCAGTGCTCTTACTTCAACCCAAAACCCCACCCAACCATTTGCAGTGCTCTTACTTCAACCCAAAACCCCACCCAACCATTTGCAGTGCTCTTACTTCAACCCAAAACCCCACCCAACCATTTGCAGTGCTTTTACTTCAACCCAAAGCCCCACCAACCATTTGCAGTGCTTTTACTTCAACCCAAACCCCCACCAACCATTTGCATTTTCAAACCACAATAAGGGCACTCAAGGTCAGTAAAACCACACTCACAGTTTAGTAGACATGTGTTCAGACTGAGAGATGTGACCCTCTCACTTCCCCCATCTTGCAGAGACTGACCCCCTCCCCCCCAGCAGGGGCAGCAGAGAGAATGTCAACATTTTTTAAACATTAATAAATTTTATGTTTCATCGATGGGAAAAATCCTCGTCCTGTGCAGCGGAGGGGGACTCTGAGTAAGCTGCCAAAAATCACAGCCGCAAGTGGCAGCGTTTTTTTCTAAAATCATGAAACAGAAAAACAGGCAGTGGTCTAGATCTTACTTTTAGTAATTTAGATAAAAAGGGTCTGAAAAAGGTTCCTGCACACCTTTGGAATGTGGAAGGAAAGAGCACCCGGAGAAAACCCATGCGATCAAAGGGAAAAGGAGCAAACTCCATACAGACAGCACCCATATTCAGGATCAATTCCGGGTCTCTGGCAATTTTAGGCAGCAACTTTATGGCCAATGTACTGCCCCGTAGTCTTGAACTGAATTAAAATATACAGTAGCTGTAAAGGGGGACATAGCGCCACTTGAAGATTTAAATTAAAATGGATAGTTTCTTTTTTTCTAGTAACCAAAGTTATCAATGTATATCCCAAAGACGCATTGGTTTTGTAGGTTAACTTGTCTCTGTAAAATTGCCCCTAATGTGTCGGGAGTGGGTGAGGAAAGTGGGATAACAGAACTTGTGTGAATGGGTAGACAAAAATGCTGGAGAAACTCAGCGAGTGAGGCAGCATCTATGGAGCGAAGGAAATAGGCGACGTTTCGCGTCGAGACCCTTCTTCAGACTGATGTGATGGTGGGGGGGGGGGGGCAAGAAGAAAGGAAGAGGCGGAGACAGTGGGCTGAGGGAGAGCTGGAAAGCAGAGAAAGCAAGGACTACCTGAAATTGGAGGTCAATGTTCATAGCGCTGGGATGTAAAGTGCCCAAACGAAATATGAGGTACTCCTTCTCGAATTTACGTTGGGCCTCACTCTGGCCATGGAGGAGGGCCAGGATAGAAAGGTCAGATTCGGAATGGGAGGGGGAGTTGAAGTGCTGAGCCATCGGGAGATCAGGTTGGTTATTGCGAACCGAGCGGAGGTGTTGGGCGAAGCGCTCGCCAAGCCTACGCTTGGTCTCACCGAGGTTGATCATACGCTGAATAATCCAACCACATTTTTGTTTGGAAGTGGAAAGAAATAATAGAAATTGCATTAATTGCAACGTGTAAGAAGAGATGAGATACTGTATTGTAATTTTGCTGCATGTCATTGTGGTATATATCATACCTTGATTGGTGAATATGTTTAGTTTGTGACTTTAATTGACGCAGAAATAATACGGGAATGCTTCATTGAGCATAATTCCGACTGGTAACTACGCACTTTGTCCGAGCACATTATTGCATGTGTCATGCAAGCCGTCTTAAATGACCACCAAAACTGTCATTTGGCAACCTAAAAAGCTGCCTTGCTTGCCCGGCTGGCAACAGAGAAAAAAAGTTAAGTGAGAGCCCTGCAATGTGGGCCTCATACTGAAAAGTTTGGAGGCCCCTGCTCTAAATGCATTGTGGCTTCAATACTCAAGAGAGAAATAAAGATATCTTTACCGTCTGTGTGTCTGTAACTTGTTATCCGTGGCTGCAGAGATGACAATAAGTTATCCAAAAGATTCAGTAAACCTTCCAGGACCCCACTATTGCCAAGTGACCGTTGTCCAAAGCAGGAAAGTAACATGAAAACTCTGAAACAAACGAGACAGTAGCAAAAAAGTTTTAAATTCTGAGCTTTGTAAACAGGAAAGGTATTATCTTATACTGTATTTGGCAATTTGACGCAGCAATTAAGGTTATAGTGGGGGGGCTCTTGAACCACTGTGGCAACAACAGACCTTTTTAATCAGCTGCAATATCTTAACTATCTGCATCTTAACTAACTCAATTTTCAAATAATATATGCTTTACCCATAAAAAATGCTCACAATAACATTTTGAATAAACGAGTGCAAAAGATACCACAAGCGTTACCAGGGCTTTTGGGCTTGAGCTAAAGGGAGAGGCTGGATAGGCTGGGACTTCTTTTCTTTGAAGGGGAGGAGGCTGAGGGATGACCTTATTGAGGTGTACAAGATCATGTGGGGCACGGCTCAATCTTATTCCCAGGGTAGATTATTTTAAACCTAGGTCAAATGGGAGAAATTAAGGAAAACGGGGGGCGGTGGCCTGCGGCGTCACACACACACTAACCACCCCCCCACACACTAACCACCCCCCACACACACACTAACCACCCCCCCACACACACTAACCACTCCCCACACACACTAACCACCCCCCACACACACTAACCACCCCCCACACACACTAACCACCCCCCACACACACACTAACCACCCCCCACACACACACTAACCACCCCCCACCCACACACTAACCACCCCCCACACACACAGTAACCACCCCCCACACACACACTAACCACCCCCCACACACACTAACCACCCCCCACACACACACTAACCACCCCCCACACACACACTAACCACCCCCCACACACACTAACCACCCCCCACACACACACTAACCACCCCCCCCACACACACTAACCACCCCCCACACACACACTAACCCCCCCCCACACACACACTAACCACCCCCCACACACTAACCACCCCCGACACACACTAACCACCCCCCACACACACTAACCACCCCCCACACACACTAACCACCCCCCTACACACTAACCACCCCCCCACACACTAACCACCCGCCACACACACTAACCACCCCCCACACACACTAACCACCCCCCCACACACACTAACCACCCCCCCACACACTAACCACCCCCCCACACACTAACCACCCCCCACACACACTAACCACCCCCACACACACTAACCACCCCCCAAACACACTAACCACCCCCCACACACACTAACCACCCCCACACACTAACCACCCCCCACACACTAACCACCCCCCACACACACACTAACCACCCCCACACCCACTAACCACCCCCCACACTAACCACCCCCCCCCACACACTAACCACCCCCCACACACACTAACCACCCCCCACACACACACTAACCACCCCCCACACACACTAACCACCCCCCCTTGATATTATATTACTATTATTAATTGGTTCCTTTTACCCCATCCCCGCCCTATCCACTGACGCTGGAAGAATATGGAAGAATTTCACCGTTAGTGCGTCGTGTTTTCGAGGAGATGTGAATCACAGACGAACAGCACACAAATAAATACTCACACACACATCCAAGATCAGAATTTTAATAGTTACTAAACCAAGTGGGTCCCATCCCCTCAACGCGCGGTTGTGGGCAAGGGGCGACACACACACACACTAACCACTACACACACACTAACCATCACACACACACACACAACCCCGCCCCCCTTGATATTATATTAATATTATTCATTTGCTCCTTTCCCCATCTCCTGCCCTATCCATTCACGCATACCCCCAAATGCGCAGGTGCAGTTAGAGAGGGAGGGGGTGGAGAGGGTGAGGGGGGTAGAGAGAGGGGGGTAGAGATTGATGGGTGGGGGGGGCACGCAGCATCACAGGGGAGGGTTGGTCCCCGAACGCAATATTCCACCACTCACCCATAGGTCCCAATACCCACCACTCCCTAGAGAGGGGGGGGGGGAATAGAGAGAGAGGGGGGCAAGGAGGTAGGGGGGGGCAGAGAGGGAGGGGGGGTAGTGAGGGAGGGGGTAGTGAGGGAGGGGGTAGTGAGGGAGGGAGATAGGGAGGGAGGGAGATAGGGAGGGAGGGAGGTAGAGAGGGAGGGGGTTAGATAGGGGGGAGTAGAGAGGAAGGGGGAGGACAATGTTGTATTTGATCTTATTTGATTGTGCACGCCAGGTTGAGTGCATTGGTGGAAACAGGGTGGACCACGTGAAGGTTGCAATCTCTCACCCCTGTCCCATTGTGATGTCATATGTAAATGAGATCCATTGTGATTGAATGTCTGTGAGATGGCACTGTGACATCAATGAAAAGTGCTGCAAGTCTCCCACTAAAAACAGTTCATTTTTAAAAAATAAATGATTAAAACTTTAAAAACTTCGGAAATATAGGTTGGAATGCGACGGGAAGATTTTTTTCCCGTTGAGGGAAAAAATGTGAGCATGTGAAAATGGGAAGGCTGTGGCCAAACATTTTGGAAGAAGATACAAATTGAGGAGATTAAAATAAAGCCAACACAACCCTGCATACACACGGAAATTTAGAATGTTGAGAATAAAGGGAAGAGTTTTAGTATAATTTCGACCAAGGGGGACCCGTTGGGTCCCATCCCCTCAAAGTGTGCGGGGGGTTGGGGTGGCCTGCGGCGTCACACACACACTAACCCCCCATCCCCCACACACAGTAACCACCCCCACCCCCACCTCCCCCTACACACACACCCACTAACCCCCCCCACACACACACACACAAACATTAATTAATATTATTAATTGGCTCCTTTTACCCCATCCCCGCCCTATCCACTGACGCATAGCCCCCACCTCACAGGCACGTGCAGAGAGGGGGGGTTAGAGAGAGAGGGCAGAGACAGAGAGGCAGACGGAGAGAAAGGGGCAGGGGGAGAGGAGAGAGGAGAGAGGGGGGAAAGGGAGAGCGAGGGAGAAGGCGGACTTGAACTCGGCATGCGGGCGCCGCGGACACTGAGTTGGCGAGGCCGAATGCGAGCGGGCGGTGCGCCTCGGGACCTCGTGGGACCTCTGAAGCACAACCAAATTACTGTGTTCAGCGGCTTCAATCCAGGGCCCAGGGGGGGGGGTGGGGAGGGCGGCTGGGCTGTGGGCGGGGTGAACTGCCGGCGAGCAAATGACTGTGTGTCGGGTGGTGGTGACGTAACTCGCAGCGCATGGAAAACAGTGCCCAACAGGCTTCGCATTGAAAACAGTGCGCTGTGGGCCGCGGGGAGCAGAGCCATTGTGACGTCATCAGCTCGTAAACTTTTCAAAAGATTTTAGATTTGTGAACAATTTTAATAAATAACTCAAGAAATAATGATTCAAATTTTCAGATAAGGCGATTTTTGATATCATGGCGTAATTCTCTATCGGAATATGTAAACATTTCACCGTTAGTGCGTCGTGTTTTCGTGGAGATGTGAATCACAGACAAACAGCACACACACTAACCACCGCACACACACACAGGATCAGAACTTTAATAGTTATAAGAAGGTAAGATAAGATTTGGGCTGGTTAAGGAATAGGAAGGGTATAGAAAGATAAGGACCTAATGCATGCATATGGGATTAGCCTAGAATGGCAACTTGCTCAGCATGGACAATTTGGGCTGAAGGGCATGTTTTCAGGCTGCATTGCTCTATGACGATGACAGGAATAGTTAAATGCTGGGTACCTATGGTAGGGTGAAGACTATTCCATGCTTTAATTGTGCGGGGGAACTCCATGGAGCAGCCAGCATCTCTGGATAGAAGAAATTGGGTGACGTTTCGGGTAGAGACCTTTCTTTAGATTTCCTCTGGTTTTAGTGTTTTTAGTTTAATTTAAAGATACAGGGTGGAAACAGGCCCTTCGGCCCACCGAGTCCACGCCGACCACCCGTACACTAGTTCTATCCCACACATTAGCGACGTAAGTCAAGAGTCAAGAGTCAACAGGGAAAAAAAAGTTAAGTGAGAGCCCTGGATTTCATTTAAACCTATTGAAACTGTTGCAGACCACTGTGTGATACTGTTTGTACAGTCCACCTACCTGTCTTGTGGGAAAATAAGATGTTGCTCAGAGTTGTAAAGTTCTTGTAAAACATTGGAGAGGAACTGTCCCCACCACCTCTCACCACCACACAATTGTACAAGGAGCAGGCCAGCATGTAGACGTATTTTTGGGGTACCACTAATGCACAGGTGTTTAAACAGCTCCTCACAGGCCTGTGCATGAAACGTGCTTTGAAGTATTGCTGGCACAGCATGACCTACAAGAATTTAAATGGATCATTAGTAAAAAGATAAATAACATCAACATTGGTCTTTTGTGAATATGGACAAACCCAAGAAAACATTTGTTTTATTTTACCAACGAGACAGAGGCAGGAAATAGCAGGTAACCCAAACTAATCATGGAGCTTTAAGAATACACTGTTTTCACTTTTACAGTGCCCTCCATAATGTTTGGGACAAAGACCTATCATTTATTTATTTGCCTCTATACTCCACAATTTCAGATTTGTAATAGAAAAAAAATCACATGTGGTTAAAGTGCACATTGTCAGATTTTATTAAAGGCCATTTTTATACATTTTGGTTTCACCATGTAGAAATTACAGCTGTGTTTAAACATAGTCCCCCCATTTCAGGGCACCATAATGTTTGGGACACCTGGCTTCACAGGCGTTTGTAATTGCTCAGGTATGTTTAATTGCCTCCTTAATGCAGGTATAAGAAAGCTCTCAGCACCTAGTCTTTCCTCTAGTCTTTCCATCACATTTGGAAACTTTTATTGCTGTTTATCAACATGAGGACCAAAGTTGTGCCAATGAAAGTCAAAGAAGCCATTATGAGACTGAGAAACAAGAATAAAACTGTTAGAGACATCAGCCAAACCTTAGGCTTACCCAAATCAACTGTTTGGCACATCATTAAGAAGAAAGAGAGCACTGGTGAGCTTATTAATCACAAAGGAACTGTCAGGCAAAGGAAGACCTCCACAGCTGATGACAGAAGAATTCTCTCTATAATGAAGAAAAATCCCCAAACACCTGTCCGACAGATCAGAAACACTCTTCAGGTGTGGATTTGTCAATGACCACTGTCTGCAGAAGACTTCATGAATAGAAATACAGAGGCTACACTGCAAGATGCAAACCACTGGTT